>CM038141.1:381422239-381961397 GCA_021437245.1 Aegilops speltoides | reverse complement strand
TGATATATTGGAAGCCTATGTTTGGAGTTCGGAAGGTTCGGAGGAAAAACAGAATTCTGGAGTTCTTGGGAGGGTTGGAACCCCGGGAGCTATATGGGCCATAGTGGGCCTTAGTGGAAAAGAGAAGGGCTGCCCTAGATGGGCTGCGCGCCTCCCCTTCCCTAGTCCTATTAGGACTAGGAGAGGTGGTGACCCCTCCTCCTCTTTTCCCCTCGGGAATCCTAATTGGAATAGGATTGGAGGGAGTCCTACTCCGGAAGGAGTAGGACTCCTCCTGCGCCTCTCTCTCTCGGCCGGCGCCCCTCCCCTTGGCTCCTTTATATCTTGAGGTAAAGGCACCCCAAACACACAAGTTTGATCTTTAGATCGTTCCTTAGCCGTGTCGGTGCCCCCTCCACCATATTCCACCTCGGTTATACCGTCGCATGAAGCTTAGGCGAAGCCTCGCACGGTGAAACATCAAGATCGTCACCACGCCGTCGTCTTGTGGAACTCTCCTCGACACTCGGCTGGATCGAGTCGAGGGACGTCATCGAGCTGTACGTGTGTCAAGAACTCGGGGCGTCGAGTAATGGCGCCGGATCGGTCGGATCGCGAGGAGAACGTCGACTACTTCCTCTACGTTGTGATCGCTTCGCTTGGTCACGAGGGCGTAGACAACACTCTCCCTCTCGTTGCTATGCATCACCATGATCTTGCGTGTGCGTAGGAAATTTTTGAAATTACTCGTTCCCCAACGGTGGTATCGAGCCTAGGTTTTATGGTTTGATGTTTTGCACGAGTAGAACACAAGTGAGTTGTGGGCGATACAAGTCATACTACCTACCCGCATGTCATACTTTGGTTCAGCGGTATTGTGAGATGAAGCGGCCCAGACCGACATTACGCAGACGCTTACGCGAGACTGGTTTCACCGCTAGGAGCACTCGTTGCTTAAAGGTGGTGGTGGGTGCTGTCTCTCTCACTTTAGTTGAACGAGTGTGGCTCGCCGGTCCTTGAGAAGGTTAAAAGGAGTCTATTTGACGAAGTATCGTTGTGGTTTTGATGCGAGGTGAGACTGGTTCTTGCTTAAGCCCGTAGCAGCCACGTAAATATTGCAACAACAAAGTAGAGGACGTCTAACTTGTTTTTGCAGGGCATGTTGTGATATGATATGGTCAAGACGTGATGCTATATTTTATTGTATGAGATGATCATGTTTTGTAACGAAGTTATCGGCAATCGGCTGGAGCCATATGGTTGTCGCTTTATTGTATGCAATGCAATCGCCCTGTAATGCTTTACTTTATCACTAAGCGGTAGCGATAGTCGTAGAAGCATAAGTTTGGCGAGACGACAACGATGCTACGATGAAGATCAAGGTGTCGCGCCGGTGGCGATGGTGATCATGGTGGTCTTTGCAAGATGGAGATCATGAAGCACAAGATGATGATGACCATATCATATCACTTATATTGATTTGCATGTGATGTTTATCCTTTTATGCATCTTATCTTGCTTTGATTGACGGTAGCATTATAAGATGATCTCTCACTAAATTATCAAGAAGTGTTCTCCCGAGTATGCACCGTTGCCAAAGTTAAATCGTGCCCGGACACCACGTGATGATCGGGTGTGATAAGCTCTCGTCCATCTACAACGGGTGCAAGCCAGTTTTGCACACGCAGAATACTCGGGTTATACTTGACGAGCCTAGCATATGCAGATATGGCCTCGAACACGGAGACCGAAAGGTCGGCGTGAATCATATAGTAGATATGATCAACATAAGATGTTCACCATTGAAAACTACTCCATTTCACGTGATGATCGGTTATGGTTTAGTTGATTTGGATCACGTGATCACTTAGATGACTAGAGGATGTCTGTCTAAGTGGGAGTTCTTAAGTAATATGATTAATTGAACTTAAATTTATCATGAACTTAGTCTGGTAGTATTTTGCAAATTATGTTGTAAGATCAATAGCTTGCGTTGTTGCTTTCATATGTTTATTTTGATATGTTCCTAGAAAATTGTGTTGAAAAATGTTAGTAGCAATGATGCGGATTGGATCCGTGATCGAGGTTTATCCTCAATCTTTGCCTGTAAGAATTATGTCCTTAATGCACCGCTAGGTGATGCAGACCTATTGCAGGAGCGTATGCGACGTTATGAGCGTTTGGCTAGCTCAATATGATGACTACTTGATAGTTTTGTGCACCATGCTTTATGGCTTAGAATCGGGACTTCAAAGATGTTTTGAACATCATGGACCATATGAGATGTTCCAGAAATGAAGTTAATATTTCAAGCAAATACCGAGTTGAGAGATATGAAGTCTCCAACAAGTTCTATAGCTAAAAGATGGAGGAGAATCGCTCAACCAAAGTGAGCAAGTGCTCGATTGTTTGGGTACTACAATCGCTTGAATCAAGTGGGAGTTAATCTTCCGGATAAGATAGTGATTGATGAATTCTCTAGTCACCATCACCAAGTTAGTAGAACTTCATGATGAACTATAGTATGCAAGGGATGATGAAAATGATTCCCGAGTTTTCATGATGATGAAATCGATGAAGGTAGAAATCAAGAAAGAACATCAAGTGTTGATGGTTAACAAGACCACTAGTTTCAAGAAAAGGGCAAAGGGATAGAAGGAACTTCAAGAAGAGCGGCAAGCAAGTTGTTGCTCAAGTGAAGAAGCCCAAGTCTGGACCTAAGCACGAGACTAAGTGCTTCTCTTGCAAAGGGACTGGTCCATTGGAAGCGAACTACCCCAAGTATTTGGCGGATAAGAAGGATGGCAAAGTGAACAAAGGTATATTTGATATACATGTTATTGATGTGTACTTTACTAGTGTTTATAGCAACCCCTCGGTATTTGGTACTGGTTCGGTTGCTAAGAGTAGTAACTCAAAGCGGAGTTGCGAATAAGCGAAACTAGTTAAGAGTGAAGTGACGATGTGTGTTGAAAGTAGTTTCAAGATTGATATAATCATCATCGCACACTCCCTATACTTTCGGGATTAGTGTTGAACCTAAATAAATGTTATTTGGTGTTTGCGTTGAGCATGAATATGATTTGATCATGTTTATTGCAATACGGTTATTCATTTAAGTAAGAGAATAAACTGTTATTACATTTACATGAATAAAACCTTATATGGTTACACACCCAATGAAAATGGTTCATTGGATCTTGATCGTAGTGATACACATATTCATAATATTGAAACCAAAAGATGCAAAGTTAATAATGATAGTGCAACTTATTTGTGGCATTGCCGTTTAGGTCATATTGGTGTAAAGCGCATGAAGAAACTCCATGCTGATGGGATTTTGGAATCACTTGATTATGAATCACTTGATGCTTGCGAACCATACCTCATGGGAAAAATGACTAAGACTCCGTTCTCCGGAACAGTGGAGCGAGCAACTGACTTATTGGAAATAATACATACTGATGTATGCGATCCAATGAGTGTTAAGGCTCACGGCGGGTATCGTTATTTTCTGACCTTCACAGATGATTTGAGCAGATATGGGTATATCTACTTGATGAAACATAAGTCTGAAATAGTTGAAAGGTTCAAAGAATTTCAGAGTGAAGTGGAAAAATCATCGTGACAAGAAAATAAGGTTTCTACGATCTAATCACGGAGACAAATATTTGAGTTACGAGTTTGGTCTTCAATTAAAACAATGTGGAATAGTTTCACAGCTCACGCCACCTGGAACACCACAATGTTATGGTGTGTCCAAACATCGTAACCGCACTTTATTTGATATAGTGCAATCTATGATGTTTCTTACCGATTTACCAATATCGTTTTGGGATCATGCATTAGAGACAGCTGCATTCACGTTAAATAGGGCACCATCTAAATCCGTTGAGGCGACACTATATGAGCTGTGGTTTAGCAAGAAACCAAAGTTGTCGTTTCTTAATGTTTGGGGCTGCGATGCTTATGTGAAAAAGTTTCATCATGATAAGCTCGAACCCAAATCGGAGAAGTACGTCTTCATAGAATACCCAAAGGAGATTGTTGGGTACACCTTCTATCACAGATCCGGAGGCAAGACATTCGTTGTTGAAAATGGATCCTTTCTAGAGAAGGAGTTTCTCTCGAAAGAAGTGAGTGGGAGGAAAGTAGAACTTGATGAGGTAATAGTACCTTCTCCCTTACTTGAAAGTAGTTTGTCGCGAAACCGGTTTACGAGACATCTACACCAAGTAGTGAGGAAGTTGATGATGTTGATCATGAAACTTCAGATCAAGTTACTGAGAACCTCGTAGATCGACCAGAGTAAGATCCGCACAGAGTGGTACGGCAATCCTGTTCGGAAATCATGCTACTAGATCATGATGAACCTACGAACTATGAAGAAGCGATGGTGAGCCCAGATTCGCAAAATGGCTTGAGGCCATGAAATCGAGATATGATCCATGTATTAGAACAAAGTATGGACTTTGATGGATTTGCCCGATGATCGGCAAACCAAAGAAAATAAATGGATCTTCAAGAGGAAGACGGACGTTGATAGTAGTGTTACTATCTACAAAGCTCGACTTGTTGCAAAAGGTTTTCGACAAAGTTCAAGATGTTGACTACAATGAGATTTTCTCAAGCAGTAGCGATGCTTAAGTCTGTCGAATCATGTTAGCAATTGCCACAATTTATGAAATTTGGCAAATGGATGTAAAACTGCATTCTGAATGGTTTTACGGAGGAAGAGTTGTATATGATGCAACCGAAGTGTTTTTCGATCCAAAGGAGCTAACAAAGTGTGCAAGCTCCAGCGATCCATCTATGGACTGGTGCAAGCATCTCGGAGTTGGAATATACGCTTTGATGAGTTGATCAAAGCATATAGTTTTATGCAGACTTATGGTGAAGCTGTATTTACTAGAAAGTGAGTGGGAGCACTACAACATTTCGATAAGTATATGTGAATGACATATTGTAGATCGAAATAATGTAGAATTATTACGCAAAGCATAAAGGAGTGTTTGAAAGATGTTTTTCAAAGAAAGACCTCGGTGAAGCTGCTTACATATTGAGCATCAAGATCTATAGAGATAGATCAAGATGCTTGATAAGTTTTTTCAATGAGTACATACCTTGACAAGATTTTGAAGTAGTTCAAAATGGAGCAGTCAAAGAAAGAGTTCTTGCCTGTGTTACAAGGTGTGAAATTGAGTAAGACTCAAAACCCGACCACGGCAGAAGATAGAAAGAGAAAGAAAGTCATTCCTATGCCTTAGCCATAGGTTCTATAAAGTATGCCATCTTGTGTACCAGATCTATTGTATACCCCTGCACCTTTGAGTTTGGCAAGGAGTACAATAGTGATCTAGGAGTAGATCACTGGACAGCGGTCAAAATTATCCTTAGTGGAATAAGGATATGTTTCTCGATTATGGAAGTGACAAAAGGTTCGTCGTAAAGGATTACGTCGATGCAAGTTTTGACACTGATCTGGATGACTCTAAATCTCGATCTAGATACATATTGAAAGTGGGAGCAATTTGAAGGAAATATGCCCTAGAGGCAATAATAAAGTTATTATTTATTTCCTTATTTCATGATAAATGTTTATCATTCATGCTAGAATTGTATTAACCGGAAACATGATACATGTGTGAATGCATAGACAAAACAACATGTCACTAGTATGCCTCTACTAGACTAGCTTGTTAATCAAAGATGGTTATGTTTCCGACCATGAACAAAGAGTTGTTATTTGATTAACAAGGTCACATCATTAGTAGAATGATCGATTGACATGACCCATTCCTTAGCTTAGCACACGATCGTTTAGTATGTTGCTACCGCTTTTATCCATGACTTATACATGTTCCTATAACTATGAGATTATGCAACTCCGTTTACGGAGGAACACTTTGGTGCTACCAAACGTCACAACGTAATCGGGTGATTATAAAGGAGTACTACAGGTGTATCCAAAGGCAGATGTTGGGTTGGCGTATTTGAGATTAGGTTTTGTCACTCCGATTGTCGGAGAGGTATCTGGGCCCTCTCGGTAATGCACATCATGAAGCCTTGCAAGCACTACAACTAATGAGTTAGTTGTGAGATGATGTATTACGGAACGAGTAAAGAGACTTGCGTAACGAGATTGAACTAGGTATTGGATACCGACGATCGAATCTCGGGCAAGTAACATACCGATGACAAAGGAACAACGTATGTTGTTATGCGGTCCGACCGATAAAGATCTTCGTAGAATATGTAGGAACCAATATGGGCATCCAGGTCCCGCTATTGGTTATTGACCGTGAATAGTTCTAGGTCATGTCTACATTGTTCTCGAACCGTAGGGTCCGCACGCTTAAGGTTTCGATGGCGGTTATTATGAGTTTATGTATTTTGATGTACCGAAGAAGTTGAGTCCGGATGTGATCACGGACATGACGAGGAGTCTCGAAATGGTCGAGACATAAAGATTGATATATTGGAAGCCTATGTTTGGAGTTGGAATGGTTCGGCGTAAAACGGAGGAGGTTCTGGAACCCCGGGAGGTAAATGGGCCTCGATGGGCCTTAGTGGAAAGGAGAAGGGCCAGCCCTAGGTGGGCGCGCCCCCCTTCCCTAGTCCTACTAGGACTAGGAGAAGGGCCGCCCCCTCTCTCTCTTTCCTCCGAGAATCCTAGTCCAACTAGGATTGGGGGAATCCTACTCGAGGGAGTAGGACTCCTGGCGCGCCTCCCTTGGCCATGGCCCCTCCCCTTGCTCCTTTATATCTGGGGCAGGGGGCACCTTGAACACACAAGTTGATCTTTAGATCGTTCCTTAGCCGTGTCGGTGCCCCCTCCACCATATTCCACCTCGGTTATACCGTCGAAGCTTAGCGAAGCCCTGCGCCGTGAAACATCAAGATCGTCACCACGCCGTCGTCCGACGGAACTCTCCTCGACACTCGGCTGGATCGGAGTATGAGGGGCGTCATCGAGCTGTCGTGTGTCAAGAACTCGGGCGTCGAATAACGGCGCGGGATCGGTCGGATCGCGAGGAGAACGTCGACTACTTCCTCTACGTTGTGATCGCTTCGCCGGGTCTACGAGGGTGCGAGACAACACTCTCCCTCTCGTTGCTATACATCACCATGATCTTGCGTGTGCGAGGAAAATTTTGAAATTACTCGTTCCCCAACAGTGGCATCGAGCCTAGGTTTTTTCTATGGTTTGATGTTTTGCACGAGTAGAACACAAGTGAGTTGTGGGCGATACAAGTCATACTACCTACCAGCATGTCATACTTTGGTTCAGCGGTATTGTGAGATGAAGCGGCCCGGACCGACATTACGCCAGACGCTTACGCGAGACTGGTTTCACCGCCACGAGCACTCGTTGCTTAAAGGTGATTGGTGGGTGCTGTCTCTCTCACTTTAGTTGAACCGAGTGTGGCTACGCCCGGTCCTTGAGAAGGTTAAACGGAGTCTATTTGACGAAGTATCGTTGTGGTTTTGATGCGAGGTGAGACTGGTTCTTGCTTAAGCCCGTAGCAGCCACGTAAAATTTGCAACAACAAAGTAGAGGACGTCTAACTTGTTTTTGCAGGCATGTTGTGATGTGATATGGTCAAGACGTGATGCTATATTTTATTGTATGAGATGATCATGTTTTGTAACCGGTTATCGGCAATCGGCTGGAGCCATATGGTTGTCGCTTATTGTATGCAATGCAATCGCATCTGTAATGCTTTACTTTATCACTAAGCGGTAGCGATAGTCGAGAAGCATAAGTTTGGCGAGATGACAACGATGCTACGATGGAGATCAAGGTGTCGCGCCGGTGGCGATGGTGATCATGGTGGTGCTGCAAGATGGGGATCGTGAAGCACAAGATGATGATGACCATATCATATCACTTATATTGATTTGCATGTGATGTTTATCCTTTTATGCATCTTATCTTGCTTTGATTGACGGTAGCATTATAAGATGATCTCTCACTAAATTATCAAGAAGTGTTCTCCCAGTATGCACCGTTGCCAAAGTTCGTCGTGCCCGGACACCACGTGATGATCGGGTGTGATAAGCTCTCGTCCATCTACAACGGGTGCAAGCCAGTTTTGCACACGCAGAATACTCGGGTTATACTTGACGAGCCTAGCATATGCAGATATGGCCTCGGAACACGGAGACCGAAAGGTCGGCGTGAATCATATAGTAGATATGATCAACATAAGATGTTCACCATTGAAAACTACTCCATTTCACGTGATGATCGGTTATGGTTTAGTTGATTTGGATCACGTGATCACTTGGATGACTAGAGATGTCTTTCGAGTGGGAGTTCTTAAGTAATATGATTAATTGAACTTAAATTTATCATGAACTTAGTACTGATAGTATCTTGCTTGTTTATGTTTGATTGTAGATAGATGGCTCGTCTTTGTTGTTCCGTTGAATTTTAATGCGTTCCTTGAGAAAGCAAAGTTGAAAGATGATGGTAGCAATTACACGGATCGGGTCCGTAACTCGAGGATTATCCTCATTGCTGCACGTAAGAGCTACGTCTGGATGCACCGCTAGGTGCGAACTCTTCTTTGGAGCAACGCCGGATGTTGTGAGCGTCTGGCGAGCAAAGCGATGACTACTCTATAGTTCGATGTGCCATGCTTTACGGCTTAGAACCGGGACTTCAACGACGTTTTGAACGTCATGGAGCATATGAGATGTTCCAGAGTTGAAGTTAATATTCCAACAGAATGCCCGGATTGAGAGATATGAAGTCTCCAATAAGTTCTATAGCTGCAAGATGGAGGAGAACAGTTACATTAGTGAGCATATACTCGTAATGTCCGGGTACTATAATCACTTGACACAATTGGGAGTTAATCTTCCGGATGATTGTGTCATTGATGAATTCTCCAATCACGCCACCAAGCTACAAAGGCTTCGTGATGAACTATAATATGCAAGGGTTAGTAAAGACTATACCGAGCTCTTCGCAATGCTAAAGGCTGCGGAGGTAGAAATCAAGAAGGAGCATCAAGTGTCGATGGTCAATAAGACCACTAGTTTCAAGAAGAAAGGCAAAGGGAAGAAGAAGGGAATCTCAAGAAGAACAGCAAGCAAGTTGTTGCTCAGAGAAGAAACCCAAGTCTGGCCCTAAACACAGGCCGAGTGTTTCTCGCAAGCGGTAGTCCTTTGGAAGCGGAACTGCCCCAAGTATTTGGCGGATAAGAAGGATGGCAAGGTGAACAAAGGTATATGTGATATACATGTTATTGATGTGTACCTTACTAGAGCTCATGATAGTACTGGTATTTGATCTTGGTTCATTGCTAATATTTGCAACTCAAAGCAGGGACTACGGATTGCGAACACGGCAAAGGACGAGGTGACGGCGCGCGTGGGAAATGGTTCCAAAGTCGATGTGATCGCGGTCGCACGCTACCTCTACATCTACCTTCGGGATTAGTTTTAGACCTAAATAATTGTTATTTGGTGCTGCGTTGAGCATGAACATTATATCTGGATCTTGTTTGATGCGAGACGGTTATTCATTTAAATCGAGAGAATAATGGTTGTTCTATTTATATGAGTAATATCTTTTATGGTCATGCACCCTTGAGGAGTGGTCTATTTTGATGAATCTCGATAGTAGTGATACACATATTCATAATGTTGAAACCAAAAGATGCAGAGTTGATAATGAAAGTGCAACTTATTTGTGGTACTCGCCGTTTAGGTCATATTGGTGTAAAGCGCATGAAGAAACTCCATCTTGATGGACTTTTGGAGTCACTTGATTATGAATCACTTGGCACTTGCGAACCGTGCCTCATGGGCAAGATGACTAGAACACCGTTCTCGAAGACTATGGAGAGAGCAACAGATTTGTTGGAAATTATACATAGATGTATGTGGTCCGATGAATGTTGAGGCTCGTGGCGGATATCGTTATTTTCTCACCTTCACAGATGACTTAAGCGGATATGGGTATATCTACTTAATGAAACATAAGTCTGAAACGTTTGAAAAGTTCAAAGAATTTCAGAGTGAAGTTGAAAATCATCGTAACAAGAAAATTAAATTTCTACGATCGATCGTGGAGGTGAATATTTGAGTTACGAGTTTGGTCTACATTTGAAACAATGCGGAATAGTTTCGCAACTCACGCCACCGGAACACCACAGCAGTAATGGTGTGTCCGAACGTCGAATCGTACTTTCTATGGATATGGTGCGATCTATGATGTCTCTTACAGATTTACCGCTATCGCTTTGGGGTTATGCTCTAGAGGCGGCCGCATTCACACTGAATAGAACACCGTCGAAATCCGTTGAGACGACACCTTATGAACTATGGTTTAGCAAGAAACCAAAGTTGTCGTTTCTTAAAGTTTGGGGATGCGATGCTTATGTGAAAAAGCTTCAACTGATAAGCTCGAACCCAAATCGGAGAAATGTGTCTTCATAGGATACCCAAAGGAAACAGTTGGGTACACCTTCTATCACAGATCCGAAGGCAAGACATTCGTTGCTAAGAATGGATCCTTTCTAGAGAAGGAGTTTCTCTCGAAAGAAGTGAGTGGGAGGAAGGTGGAACTTGATGAGGTAATAGTACCTTCTCCCTTACTTGAAAGTAGTTCGTCACAGAAACCGGTTTCTGAGACAACCACACCAAGTAGTGAGGAAGTTAATGATGTTGATCATGAAACTTGAGATCAAGTTACTCAGAACCTCGTAGATCAACCAGAGTAAGATCCGCACTGAGTGGTACGGTAATCCTGTTCGAAATCATGCTACTAGATCATGGTGAACCCACGAACTATGAAGAAGCGATGGTGAGCCCAGATTCCGCAAAATGGCTTGAGGCCATGAAATCGAGATGGGATCCATGTATGAAAACAAATTATGGACTTTGGTTGACTTGCCCGAGGGTAGGCAAGCAATAGAAAACAAGTGGATCTTCAAGAAGAAGACCGATCGACGGTAATGTTATCGTCTATAAAGCTCGACTTGTCGCAAAAGGTTTTCGACAAGTTCAAGGGATTGACTACGATGAGACCTTCTCACCCGTAGCGATGCTTAAGTCGATCCGAATCATGTTAGCAATTGCCGCATTTTATGATTATGAAATTTGGCAAATGGATGTAAAGACTGCATTCTGAATGGATTTACGGAAGAAGAGTTGTATATGATGCAACCGAAGGTTTTATCGATCCAAAGGAGCTAACAAAGTGTGCAAGCTCCAATGATCCATCTATGGACTGGTGCAAGCATCTCGGAGTTGGAATAAACGCTTTGATAGTGTGATCAAAGCATTTGGGTTTGTCTGACTTTTGGAGAAGCCTTGTATTTACAAGAAAGTGAGTGGGAGCTCTGTAGCATTTCTGATATTATATGTGGATGACATATTACTGATCGGAAATGATACTGAATTTCTGGATAGCATAAAGGGATACTTGAATAAGAGTTTTTCAATGAAAGACCTCGGTGAAGCTGCTTACATATTAGGCATAAAGATCTATAGAGATAGATCAAGACGCTTAATTGGACTTTCACAAAGCACATACCTTGACAAAATTTTGAAGAAGTTCAAAATGGATCAAGCAAAGAAAGGGTTCTTGCTCGTGTTACAAGGTGTGAAGTTGAGTCGACTCAATGCCCGACCACTGCAGAAGATAGAGAGAAAATGAAAGATGTTCCTATGCTTCGCCATAGGCTCTATCATGTATGCAATCTTGTGTACTGACTGATGTGTGCCTTGCTATAAGCCTAGCAGGAGGTACCAAAGTAATCCAGAGTGGATCATCGACAGCGGTCAAGAACATCTGAAATACCGAAAAGGACTAAGGATATGTTTCTCGATATGGAGGTGACAAAGAGCTCATCATAAGCGGTTACGTTGATGCAAGCTTTGACACCGATCCAGACGATTCTAAATCGCAGACCGGATACGTATTTACACTAAACGGAGGAGCTGTCGGTTGGTGCAGTTCTAAACAAAGCGTCAGAGCTGGATCTACATGTGAAGCGGAGTACATAGCAGCTTCGAAGCAGCTAATGAAGGAGTCGGATGAAGGAGTTCATATCCGATCTAGGTGTCATACCTAGTGCATCGGGTCCAATGAAAATCTTCGTGACAATATTGGAGCAATTGCCTTAGCGAAGGAATCCAGATTTCACAAGAGGACCAAGCACATCAAGAGACGCTTCAATTCCATCCGGACTTAGTCCGTGGGAGACATAGAGATTTGCAAGATACATACGGATCTGAATGTTGCAGACCGTTGACTAAGCCTCTTCCACGAGCAAAACATGATCAGCACCAAGGCTCCATGGGTGTTAGAATCATTACTATGTAATCTAGATTATTGACTCTAGTGCAAGTGGGAGCTGAAGGAAATATGCCCTAGAGGCAATAATAAAGTTATTATTTATTTCCTTATTTCATGATAAATGTTTATCATTCATGCTAGAATTGTATTAACCGGAAACATGATACATGTGTGAATGCATAGACAAAACAACATGTCACTAGTATGCCTCTACTAGACTAGCTTGTTAATCAAAGATGGTTATGTTTCCGACCATGAACAAAGAGTTGTTATTTGATTAACAAGGTCACATCATTAGTAGAATGATCGATTGACATGACCCATTCCCTTAGCTTAGCACACGATCGCTTAGTATGTTGCTACCGCTTTTATCCATGACTTATACATGTTCCTATAACTATGAGATTATGCAACTCCGTTTACGGAGGAACACTTTGGTGCTACCAAACGCCACAACGAATCGGGTGATTATAAAGGAGTACTACGGGTGTATCCAAAGGCGGATGTTGGGTTGGCGTATTTCAAGATTAGGTTTTGTCACTCCGATTGTCGGAGAGGTATCTCTGGCCCTCTCGGTAATGCACATCATGAAGCCTTGCAAGCACTACAACTAATGAGTTAGTTGTGAGATGATGTATTACTGAACGAGTAAAGAGACTTGCGTAACGAGATTGAACGGGTATTGGATACCGACGATCGAATCTCGGGCAAGTAACATACCGATGACAAAGGGAACAACGTATGTTGTTATGCGGTCGACCGATAAAGATCTTCGTAGAATATGTAGGAACAAATATGGGCATCCAGGTCCCGCTATTGGTTATTGACCGTGAATAGTTCTAGGTCATGTCTACATTGTTCTCGAACCGTAGGGTCCGCACGCTTAAGGTTTCGATGACAGTTATTATGAGTTTATGTATTTTGATGTACCGAAGAAGTTCGGAGTCCCGGATGTGATCACGGACATGACGAGGAGTCTCGAAATGGTCGAGACATAAAGATTGATATATTGGAAGCCTATGTTTGGAGTTCGGAATGGTTCCGGGCGAAAACGGGAGGTTACCGGAACCCCCCCGGGAGGTAAATGGGCCTCGATGGGCCTTAGTGGAAAGGAGAAGGGGCCAGCCCTAGGTGGGCGCGCGCCTCCCCCCCTTCCCTAGTCCTACTAGGACTAGGAGAAGGGCCGCCCCCTCTCTCTCTTTCCCCCTCAGGAATCCTAGTCCAACTAGGATTGGGGGAATCCTACTCCCAGAGGGAGTAGGACTCCCTGGCGCGCCTCCCCTTGGCCGCCGGCCCCCTCCCCCCTTGCTCCTTTATATACGGGGGCAGGGGGGCACCTTGGAACACACAAGTTGATCTTTAGATCGTTCCTTAGCCGTGTGCGGTGCCCCCCTCCACCATATTCCACCTCGGTTATACCGTCATGAAGCTTAAGCGAAGCCTGCGCGATGAAACATCAAGATCGTCACCACGCCGTCTTGACGGAACTCTCCTCGACACTCGGCTGGATCGAGTACGAGGGACGCCATCGAGCTGTACGTGTGTCAAGAACTCGGGGCGTCGGAGTAACGGCGGGATCGGTCGGATCGCGAGGAGAACGTACGACTACTTCCTCTACGTTGTGATCGCTTCCGCTTCGGGTCTACGAGGGTACGTAGACAACACTCTCCCCTCTCGTTGCTATACATCACCATGATCTTGCGTGTGCGTAGGAAAATTTTTGAAATTACTACGTTCCCCAACACAATTAGCTAGAGTAGCTTCGTGCAGAGCATTGTAGACATAGAAAAATTGCAAAATACATAACGGATCTGAATGTTAAAGACCCGTTGACTAAGACTCTCTCACAAGCAAAACATGATCACACCTTAGTACTCTTTGGGTGTTAATCACATAGCGATGTGAACTAGATTACTGAATCTAGTTAACCCTTTGGGTGTTGGTCACATGGCGATGTGAACTATGGGTATTAATCACATGATGATGTGAACTATCGATGTTAATCACATGGTGATGTGATCTAGATTATTGACTCTAGTGCAAGTGGGAGACTGAAGGAAATATGCCCTAGAGGCAATAATAAAGTTATTATATATTTCCTCATATCATGATAAATATTTATTATTCATGCTAGAATTGTATTAACCGGAAACATAATACATGTGTGAATATATAGACAAACAGAGTGTCACTAGTATGCCTCTACTAGACTAGCTTGTTAATCAAAGATGGTTATGTTTCCCGACCATGAACAAAGAGTTGTTATTTGATTAACAAGGTCACATCATTAGTAGAATGATCTGATTGACATGACCCATTCCCTTAGCTTAGCACACGATCGTTTAGTATGTTGCTACCGCTTTTATCCATGACTTATACATGTTCACGTAACTATGAGATTATGCAACTCCGTTTACGGAGGAACACTTTGGTACTACCAAACGTCACAACGAATCGGGTGATTATAAAGGAGTACTACAGGTGTCTCCAAAGGCGATGTTGGGTTGGCGTATTTGAGATTAGGTTTTGTCACTCCGATTGTCGGAGAGGTATCTCGGCCCTCTCGGTAATGCACATCATCTGAAGCCTTGCAAGCACTACAACTAATGAGTTAGTTGTGAGATGATGTATTACGGAACGAGTAAAGAGACTTGCCGTAACGAGATTGAACTAGGTATTCGATACCGACGATCGAATCTCGGGCAAGTAACATACCGATGACAAAGGGAACAACGATATTGTTATGCGGTCCGACCGACAAAGATCTTCGTAGAATATGTAGGAACCAATATGGGCATCCAGGTCCCGCTATTGGTTATTGACCGAGAATAGTTCTAGGTCATGTCTACATTGTTCTCGAACCGTAGGGTCCGTGCACGCTTAAGGTTTCGATGGCGATGTTATTATGAGTTTATGTATTTTGATGTACCGAAGAAGTTCGAGTCCCGGATGTGATCACGGACATGACGAGGAGTCTCGAAATGGTCGAGACATAAAGATTGATATATTGGAAGCCTATGTTTGGAGTTGGAAAGGTTCGAGGTAAAACAGGAATTTCTCGGGTTCTGGAGGGTTACGGAACCCCGGGAGCTATATGGGCCATAGTGGGCCTTAGTGGAAAAGAGAAGGGCTGCCCTAGATGGGCTGCGCCTCCCCCTTCCCCTAGTCCTATTAGGACTAGGAGAGGTGGTGACCCCTCCTCCTCTTTTCCTCGGGAATCCTAATTGAATAGGATTGAGGGAGTCCTACTCCCGGAAGGAGTAGGACTCCTCCTGCGCCTCTCTCTCCTGGCCGGCGCCCCCTTCCCCCTTGGCTCCTTTATATACTGAGGTAAAGGCACCCCAAACACACAAGTTTGATCTTTAGATCGTTCCTTAGCCGTGTGCGGTGCCCCTCCACCATATTCCACCTCGGTTATACCGTCAAGCTTAGGCGAAGCCTGCGCCGATGAAACATCAAGATCGCCACCACGCCGTCGTCTTGTGGAACTCTCCTCGACACTCGGCTGGATCGAGTACGAGGGACGCCATCGAGCTGTACGTGTGTCAAGAACTCGGGGCGTCGGAGTAACGGCGCCGGATCGGTCGGATCGCGAGGAGAACGTACGACTACTTCCTCTACGTTGTGATCGCTTCCGCTTCGGGTCTACGAGGGTACGTAGACAACACTCTCCCCTCTCGTTGCTATGCATCACCATGATCTTGCGTGTGCGTAGGAAATTTTTTGAAATTACTACGTTCCCCAACATGCGGGATATGAGAACTTTGTAGGTCCTATGCAAAGTGCATTTATCCATCTGTTCCTGGTGCCTCTTATGCCAACACTTACCAAACTCAAATCGCTACTATGCAAAAACAAAATACCGCACTAAATAGGAATGAACAATACCAATAGATAGGAGTAAGATGAGGAATACGCAGGATCACTCCTTATAGAAGACTTGGGCACATGTCGTAGAGGTGGTGACTTGAAGTCAGTGGATCTCTGTTGGTTCAATAGCAAATAATTGTTTGGTTATGAGCTTGGTCCTTTGGTAGGTAAGAGTCAATGAAATCGTTACACAAATGATGAATTCTTGTGCTTGTTTCTGCTAGGGATGGTTCAGAGGTAGTGAGAACTTCAAACAGATGATGAATTTCCTAAGCTTGTTTGTCCTTGGCTATTAGGTTACGAGAGCTTTAAACAAACAATAGATTTCATGTTTTTTCAAGTATTGTTCTTTGGTCCCTACACATGTGGCTAGCCAACATAGAAGGGCTAAGATCACGTACTCGATAAGACAAAGTGAGCTACGTAGAACCAATTTTGCCTAGTTGTAACCATCTTCTGACTCTAACTCAGAACGGGACAAATTTCTAGCATGTTAAATAGGTTATGCCTCATCTCAGCCAATCATCCATTTACTTTCCTTTAGGATGTCTTCTTATATGCAATATATGTTTGTACATCAATTTTGCAGATCAAAGGAGTATGTTTGAAAGTTTCTCCTTTTATGCATTGTTCAAATTTGAATACGAAGGATCTCTCCTTATAGAAGACTTGGATACTTGCCGTAGAGGTAGTGACTTAAAGTCATTGGATGTCTGTTGGGTCACTAGCTAAGAATTCTTTGGTAGGTAAGAGCCCATGAGGTCATTACACAAATGATGAACTTCTTGTGCTTGTTTCTACTCAGGGGGGGTGGGTTAGAGGTAATGACAACTATAAAGAGGTGATAAATTTCCTAAGCTTGTCTGTCCTGGGCTATTAGGTTAAGAAATTTTTTAAACAAATAATAAATTTCCAAGTTTTTTCCAGTATTGTTCTTGGTTTCCACACATGTGTCTAGCCAGCATAAAGAGGCTAAGATCACGTTCTCGACAAGACAAAGTAAGCTAAGTAGAACCAACCACGTGACATATGTGGTAAGCAATCCAAACAATTCAAAGAGAGCTAAGTAGAACCAAATTTTCCTAGTTGCAACCATCTTTCGACTCAGACTCGGACAAATTTTCTAGCATGTTAATTAGGTTGTGCCTCATCTCGGCCTAATAATTAAATCATACATTTACCTTCCTCCATGATGCCTTTTTATATGCAAAATATGTTGGCACCACAATTTCACAGAGCAAGAGAGTATGTTTGATTTTTTCTTCTATGCATTGTTCAAGCTTGAACTCCAACAGCTACCCTGCCATCAACTTTCACAGAATCACAGTCCAATCCAACTAGTAGTTACATAGTACATGCAACATTCTATCATGTATCGACTCAAAACGTTCCCAATTGAACTGATCGATACTCCGACCTTTTTTCACGGTCAAAAGGGACACTCTTAAGTTTCAAGATCGAAGCAAAGCAGCAACTGCAGCTAATTGAAACGAAAGGAAAAGGAAGGGAGGGGGTTCGTGCAGGAGGAGGTGGGATCGAGGGGGGGCGCTATCTGCTACACGGGTGCCAAATATCGCGGTCCTTTAATCAAATGCACATAAAAGTATGTAATCATATCTGCAACATAAAATCTAAATGTATTATATGGTCAATTTAATGAAACTAATTTGGTGGTGTAGATGTTAAGGTATTTTTTTATAGACTTGGTCAAACTTAAAAGAATAACTTAAAAAGGAGGGAGTGCATACAAATGCCTGTTGGGTAGTGGATACATACCAAATTGCAACTTTGCAAGATGACATGTCTCTATCTAGCAAGTTGGGCTAAAAGCAACGAATTTCGGAACATCTTCTGTGCTTACCACCTTGATCTGCCATGTGGTCCATGTTAGACAGATGCACCGGTAAATCGCCCGCTACTGTACTATTTTGGAGCACTATCCAAAGTCGCCCCTATTGAACCACCGAGCGATCATGCCAACCCACCTGTATCGGGAGTCATAGTTATCCACATGTTCCCGGTGCCTCTTATGCCTACAATTTGATAATTCAAATCCCCAGTGTGCAGTACCAAATAATGCATGAATTAGGAATGAACGGTTCCAACAAAGAGAAGTAAGATGAGGAATAGGAAGCATATAACTATTTAAGAAAGAAGACTTGGGTACGTCCGGTACCTGGTAGAGGTACCGACTTGAAGTCACTGGATCGTTGTTAGGTCAATATAAGTCCTTCGTTACAAGCTTGGTCCGTTCAGAGGCAATGTAAACTTGAAGAAAATGATAAATTTTCTGAGCTCGTTTGCCCTCAGCAAGATTAGTCCGTCAAGCCAAAAGAGCTTTGAACATAAGTCCATCAAGACATAAGAGCTTTTTTTGTCCAAAAAATAAGAACTTTGAATAAACAATATTTTTTAAAGATTTTTAGATATTGATCCTCGGTCTCTACACATGGGGCTAGCCAATATAAAAAGGCTACACATACCGTCTTAGAGCATCTCCAGCCGCGCCCCCAGAAAGGCTTCCCCAAGCGATTTTTTCGCGTCGGCGCCGAAAAAACGGCCCAGTCGCGTCCCCAGGAGCACGATTTTCGCCAGCCTGGGCCGAAATATGCGCCAGCGGACCCAGCCCGAACCCGACACGCTGGGGGGCGCCCGGGGGCGCCGGGCGAATCGGTTTTTGGCGCGAAAGAGCCGCGGGCCCGCTGAGTCAGCGACACGGGCGCTTCGTCGCCCTCATCGCCTCGGTTCCCGCGGGAATCAATGCTAAGGCTGTCGCCGCCGGTCAGCCTTGCCATTGATTCCTCACGGGCGTCGCATCACGGGGCGGCGCGCCGACGCCTCCCCTCCCGCGCACGCGTACACACGGGCGCGGTGCACACACGGGCACGGCTATATAAGCCGGTGGCCTCCCTCCGGCCACACCAAGCCCTAGCCGCCGAGCCCTCCCTCTCCCTCCCCCGTGCACCGCCTCTGAGCCCTCCCTCTCCCCTCCCTTCCCCCGTGCCCCGATGGACGAGCGTTTCCCCGGCAACGAGGCGGCGGCCAACGGCTTCGGCCGCCGCTCGCTGCGCGAACTGGAGTCGTGGCTCCTGTTCGAGGCCAACATCCCGGCATCGTCAGACATGCGCGCCAGGCCGACGGGGTGGAGGCTCAGCAACGGGGGACTGCCCATTCCCCCGTTGCCCGACGCCATGGCGCGTCCTGGCTACTTCGCCGACGAGGTTGAGATCGTGCGCGCCTCCCTCACCGACGAGCAGCGTGCCCTCCCCCAGTACGCGGCCGACAACCACGAGGCGTGGGCGGCGTACTTCGAGCGCCGTCAGCAGCAGAGGCTGGCATCCACCAACGGGGCGCCGGTGGTGGGCGGCACGTAGAACAGCGAGGGGCGCCACCTGTGGTGGGGCGTCCCCGGCCGCACGCTCGAGGGCGTGCTGACGCACCTTGAGGGTGGCAACAACCCACCGCTGGCATACCCTCCCCCGGTGAGGACGGCCGCCCCGGCCCACCGCCGACGCGCCGGGCAGTGGATGCCCAGGAGGTTCGACTCCTCCTCGTCGTCCTCCTCGCACTCCTCACGGGCTTGTTCCCACTCCTCCGGCTCTCCGGCGCTGCTTGGCGTCAAGGCCGAGCCCGCGGCGGAGACGCGCCGCTCGGCAGCGACTTTCGCAGCGCCGCATAAATCATCGACGAGGGCGGCCGGCGCGCCTCCTCGTTGGCTCCTCCGCGCTTCGTCAAGCCAAAGGCGGAGCCGGGGCTAGCGCCGCTGAAGACAGAGCCAGGCCTCTCCGCCGTGAAGACGGAGCACGGCGACGTGGAGCTCGACGATCGACGCGACCCTGGAATGGGCGCGCAAGGACTCCCTGAAGATGGCGAGGAGCGCCAGTGCGCCGCCCTGCGGCGGTTCGAGTAGCGCCGCCGGGGCCGCGACGAAGGAGGAGTCGTCGTCATCAAGGACAGCGACGGCGACGACGCGCCGCCGCCACCAGTCCGCGTTGGCGACGCCGGTCAGGGGTCCACCAGGGACAGCCGCATCAAGGAGGAGAAGGCCGACGATGACGACGGCGACGGCGGCAACTACTGGCGTTCAACGATTTCTTTTTTTAGTTATATTTTGCTATGTACCGCCGAACATGTCAATATATGCCAAGGTTTGCCAAAATTTAGCCATGTTTAACCGAACTTCGCCGAACGTGTTTTTTTTGAAAAATTATGCGCATCTGGGGGCGGCCCTGGGGCCGGCGACTGGGGACCAACTCGCCCCCAGGCCTTTTTTTTTCCGGCTCGCCCCCACGCGGCGATTTTAGGCGCCTCCTGGGGGGCCCACGGCTGGAGATGCTCTTAGACAACACAAACCGAGCCAAGTAGAACCAATTTCATCTACTGTGCACCATTTTCCCACTCGAATGCTACTTAGGTTGTGCTTCGATTTCTCCTTATATGTGAAAAATTGTCAAAGCTATAATTTCGTAGATCGGCGAGTATGCTCGGAATTTTCTCATTCTGTACATTGTTTAAATTTGAATTACAAACGCCACCCTACGACCATTTTTCATAGAATCACAGTCTAATCCCAGCTGCCAATAGACACTGCTATTATTTACTTCCTCTGTTCACAAATATAAAATGTTCTAAACTTTTTGTGATTCGAATGTATATAGACGGGTTATAGTGTTTTTGATCACTCATTTCAGTCCGCATGCAGTTTATATTGAAACATCCAAAACATCTTATATCTATGAATGGAGTGAGTACATAGTACCTACAGTATTATGTGACGCACTCGTCCGCTAGGTGGACACTTGCGAGTTTCATAAGAACAAAGATCCAGAATCGGTTGGTTTGGGTCATTACCCAAGCAAGTTGCCTCCTCCCCAAGAAAATTCTAGGGTTCCCCTGCCTCTCGCCGGCGTCGCTGGCGGTCCGTTTCGTCTCCGGTGGCCTTAGGGTCATGGCGGCACGATGGATCTCGGCCTGTCGGAAGGGCTCTGTTTTCAGTTGTTTCTTCACATTTTGTTAGGGTGTGTTTGGTTCAGAAATGAAGTGTAATGGAATGTCATGGTTTCGTTCCACATGAATGGAATGATTCCATCTCTATGTTTGATATAAATAACGAGGTGGAATGGAACGGTCACATCTCAATATTTGGTTGGTGGAATGGAACAGAATGAAAAATATTGAAATTGGTGTTTACTTTTCTGTCAATATATGCAACATTGATCGTATTTCAGAAGCATTTTATTTAAATTCCAAAACAACATTTTATTTGTCTTTTCATCACCACTAATTTGTAATTTGCTTCACAATCAATCCAAATAAATGACATCATTAGTCTATATATACATGCAGCAATTTACAATTGCAAAAGGCAAAACAAAACATGTACAAATAGAAAACAAAATTGTCATCAATCTCAACAAGCATGTACAAATAGGCAAGAACAATTGCAAAAGGCAAGAACCGCCGCTGACACTCAAGCCGGTCGCCGTCGCCCGCCTCTCCAGCGGCAGCCTGAGCCTTGGATGCCGGCACCCCTCTTCCCGGCCACTCGTCTTCCCGTCCGTGAGCCGAGCATCCGCCGCCTAGCTATCGGCTGAGCGTTGGATGCCGACGCCCGTCTTCACGGCCGCGAGCCATGCATCCGCCACCCTACAGCCAATTGAGGAGACGATTGAGAGGAGCAGAGGACGGCGCGAGGGAAGGAGTGTAACACACCGAAGAAGGAGAGGGGATCGGCAGAGAAGGGAGAAAGGGAGAGAGACTTGGAGAGGAAGAAGAAGCTTCGTTCCGAGGAATGATTGGGGATGAGGATTACAGCTAGTCACATCACATGCCCGAGCCACAGCCGGCTGGTGCCTTTTTAAAACTCTCCTCTCGCCTCTCCTCTCACCCTCATGCTCTCACTTACAAGTGGGACCGATCCTAGCTGTCACGCTGGACAAGTGGTGGCCAAGTGGCCAGGCGTGACATTCTCCCCTCCTTGCGAACCAGCCTCCTCCTGTGAGCTTGCGTCGTCAACCTCCCAAATTGCTGCGGCAGGAAAGCGTTTGCGCAGCACTTCGAAATCCTCCCAGGTGACTGCGTGCGGTGAACTGTCGCCCCATTGCACCTTGATCTGCACCACCGGTGCATTGCCCCTCTTCATCATCCATCGCTCCAGGATGCGCGTCGGTGCCGTGCCGGCCAAGGACAGGCCAGGCACCCGCGGCAGTTCGGCGTACACCGGCGTATAGTCTGGTGTGAACGACTTTAGCTGGGAGACGTGGAAGACTGGGTGCACCCGACTAGACACGGGCAGGTCAAGTTTGTACGCCATGAGCCCGATCTTCTCGACGACGGTGTACGACCCGAAGAACTTGAAGGCAAGCTTGGCGCAGGGACGGCTGACAACGGACTGCTGCACGTACGGTTAGCTTCAGAAGCACCTGCTCCCCCACCTAAAACTGGCGCTCTGTGCGATTGCGGTGGCCTACTAGCTTCTTGAAGCGCTGCTGGGCGCGCTCTAGTTGGGCGCGAATGTGCGCGGTGTGCGCCGCCCAGTCCATGTCGCCGTTGGCCGTGGCCTCGCCAGGCCATGCCGTAGTTGCCCCCAAGTTAGCTTCCTTGCCGTACAATGCCTTGAATGGGCTAGAGTTGAGCGACTAGTGGAAGGTGGAGTTGTACCAGAATTCCGCCATGGGCAGCCAGCGACGCCACTTGCCGGGAGTGTCGTGCACCGTGCATTGGAGGTACATCTCCATGCACTGGTTTACGCGCTCACTCTGGCCGTCTGTCTGGGGGTGGTAGGCAGTGGAGTAGAGTAGTTTCGTGCCTGCGCCGGCGAGCAGCTCCCGCCACAGAGTGCTCGTGAACACCTTGTCCCTGTTGAAGACGATCGATGCCGGCACGCCGTGAAGCTTGACCACATTGTCCCAGAACGCGCGCGCCACCTGCGACCCGTGGAAGGGGTGGCGGAGCGGAATGAAGTGGGCAAATTTGGTGAAGCGATCGACCACGACCATGATTGTGTCGAATCCTTCGGAAGGCGGCAATCCCTCGACGAAGTCCATGGTGAGATCTTCCCAGGGTGCCATAGGAACAGGCAGGGGCGTCAACAGTCTGGCCAGCTTGGAGAGCTTGTGTTTGGCTTGCTGGCAGGTTGCGCATTGTTGCACGAACTCCTCCGTGTCGCGCTTGAGGCTGCGCCACTCGAAGTGCTTGTGCACCCGTTGGTACGTGGCAGTGGCGCCAGAGTGGTCGCCGACCGTGATGTTGTGAAGCGCGACAATGAGCTTGGTGCGGAGCGCGGCATTGGCTCCAATCCAGAGCTGGCCGCCTCGACGAATGACGCCGTGGTGCAGCTCGTAGCCGTCGTCGTCAGGGCTGGTAATGGCGAGCTTCTGCAGGTGATCTTGAGCGTCAGGGTCAGTGGAGTAGGAGTTGAGCACCTCCTGGATCCATGCCGGCTGGCAGGCCGAGAGCGCGGCCAGGTCCAGCTGCTTGCCCACGCGGGACAAGGCGTCCGCGGCACCGTTGTCCAGGCCGCGCTTGTACTGGAAATGGAATTGCAGCCCGACCAGCTTCGTCATGGCCTTGCACTGCAGCTCCATCTCCAGATGCTGTTCGCCCAGATTGCAGAGGGATTTGTGGTCCGTGAGAATTTCGAATGGACCACGCTGCAGGTACGGGCGCCATTTGTCGACGGCCATCATCACCGCCAAAAACTCCTTCTCATATGTCGAGAGTTGTTGATTGTGCACTCCCAGCGCTTTGCTGAAGTAAGCAACCGGATGGCCATCCTGCACCAGTACTGCGCCCACTCTGGTGTCGCACGCGTCTGTCTTGATCGAGAACGGCCTGTCGAAGTTGGGGAGGGCGAGTACAGGCGTGGTGACCATCGCCGTCTTGAGCCTGTCGAACGCCGCTTGAGCTTGTTCTGTCCAGGAGAAGCCTTTCTTGGTGAGCAGCTGCGTCAATGGCTTGGCGATGATGCCGTAGTGCGGCACGAATTTCCTGTAGTAGCCGGTGAGGCCGAGAAACCCGCGCAGCTCGGTGGCGTTCGTCGGCGTCGGCCACTGTTCCATGGCGCTCGTTTTCTCCTTGTCTGTAGCCACTCCCTCCTTGGAGATCATGTGGCCGAGGTAATCGATGTGATCGGTGGCGAACGTGCATTTTGACTGCTTGACATAGAGCTGGTGTGCGCGAAGGAGCTCGAAGATGATGCGCAAGTTCTCCAAATGCTCCTCCATGGTCTCACTAAAAACAAGAATGTCATCCAGAAAGATGATCACAAACTTGCGCACGTACTTACCGAAAATGGCGTTCATCAGGCATTGGAACGTGGCCGGCGCGTTCGGGAGGCCGAATGGCATGACCCTGAACTGAAAGTGGCTATGGTGCGTTTTGAACGCCGTCTTGTACTCGTCCTGCTCGCGCATCCGTATCTGGTGGTAGCCAGCACGCAAGTCCAGCTTGGAGAAGACCGCAGCACCGGCCAATTCGTCGAGCAGCTCGTCGATGATGGGCAGAGGGAACCTGTTTTTGATGGTGGTGTTGTTGAGGCGACGGTAGTCGACGCAGAACCGCCAGGTCCCGTCCTTCTTCTTGACTAAGAGGACCGGCATGGCGTACGGTCTCACGCTGTGTGTGATCACGCCGGCGTCCAGCATTTCCTAGACCTAGCGCTCGATCTCATCCTTCTGGAGTGGCTGAAAGTGCAACTATCCCTAAGTGGTTTTGGTAATTCATAACAACATATAGCTCATTGAGCTAATGCTATTCCAAGACTATTATTTCAGGAAAGCTCAATGAATGGCGTGGCATGAATGATGAAAGTGGATCACTCAAAATACCAAGGACAAAGGATTGGCTCAAGCTCAAAAGCTCAAGACTCTTCATTTTATATTTTAGTGATCCAAGATCACATTGAGTCCATAGGAAAAGCCAATACTATCAAGGAGGGATGAGGTGTTGCTTGATGAGCTCTTGCTTCATGTGCTTAGTGATATGCTCCAAAACCATCAACTACTTTCCCACATCCACAAATGGCCTATACCCGAGGCCAAAATCGGTCATACCGAAACTTCCTATCCGGCGCCCCCGATTCCAAAAGTCATAGCCACTGCCACAAACCCTAAGCAAATCGGTCTTACCGATAGGGATCTCGGTCTCACCGAGATGGGGTTGCAATCTCTCTGTTTCCCTTCGTAATGTTTCGGTCTAACCAAAGTGAGCGATCGGTCCCACCGAGATTGCAATGTGAACTCTCTGTTTCCTTTTTGTAACATTTCGGTCTCACCGAAAAGAGCAAATCGGTCCCACCGAGTTTACCTGACCAACTCTCTGGAAATCTTATTACCAAATCGGTCTCACCGAGTTTGTGTAATCGGTCTTACCGAGATTACGTTATGCCCTAACCCTAACCGAATCGGTCTCACCGAGATGCATGTCATCCCCACGAAAATCACTAACGGTCACTAGGTTTACTAAATCGGTCCGACCGGAGTTTAACGATTCGGTCCCACCGAGTTTGATAAATTGTGTGTAACGGTTAGATTTTGTGTGGAGGCTATATATACCCCTCCACCTCCTCTTCATTCATGGAGAGAGCCATCGAAACTAACCTACACTTCCAACTTACCATTTCGAGAGAGAACCACCTACTCATGTGTTGAGACCAAGATATTCCATTCCTACCATATGAATCTTGATCTCTAGCCTTCCCCAAGTTGCTTTCCACTCAAATCTTCTTTCCACCAGATCCAAAACCTATGAGAGAGAGTTGAGTGTTGGGGAGACTATCATTTGAAGCACAAGAGCAAGGAGTTCATCATCAACGCACCATTTGTTACTTCTTGGAGAGTGGTGTCTCCTAGATTGGCTAGGTGTCACTTGGGAGCCTCCGACAAGATTGTGGAGTTGAACCAAGGAGTTTGTAAGGGCAAGGAGATCGCCTACTTCGTGAAGATCTACCGCTAGTGAGGCAAGTCCTTCGTGGGCGACGGCCATGGTGGGATAGACAAGGTTGCTTCTTCGTGGACCCTTCGTGGGTGGAGCCCTCCGTGGACTCGTGCAGCCGTTACCCTTCGTGGGTTGAAGTCTCCATCAACGTGGATGTACGATAGCACCACCTATCGGAACCACACCAAAAACATCCGTGTCTCCAATTGCGTTTGAATCCTCCAAACCCTTCCCTTTACTTTCTTGCAAGTTGCATGCTTTAATTTCCGCTGCCTATATACTCTTTGCATGCTTGCTTGAATTGTGTGATGATTGCTTGACTTGTCCTAAAATAGCTAAAATCTGCCAAACTCTAAAATTGGGAAAAGGTTAAGTTTTTATTGGTCAAGTAGTCTAATCACCCCCCCTCTAGACATACTTCAAGGTCCTACAAGTGGTATAAGAGCTTTGATCTCCATTTGCTTTGATTTCCATAGCTTTTGGTGGTCATAGCCTTGGTTTCACAACCTAGGAGAGTATGGCGTCTAGCGAGGGAAATTATCACCGTAGAGGTCCTTACTTTGATGGTACTAATTTTGCTAGTTGGAAGCATAAGATGAAAATGCATATTCTTGGACATAACCCCGCCGTTTGGGCAATTATTTGTATTGGCTTGCAAGGTGAATTTTTCGATGGGAGAGAACCGAACCGTGAAGCTAATGCGAAGAATTGAAGATGCTGCAATACAACGCTCAAGCTTGTGATATCATCTTCAACGGATTGTGCCTCAAGAATTCAACAAAATCAGCCGCCTTGAGAATGCAAAGGAAATTTGGGATACTTTGATTGATATGCATGAAGGTACCGAGTCCGTCAAGGAATCCAAGTTGGATGTGCTCCAGTCACTTGACAAGTTCAAAATGAAGGATGGTGAAGGTGTCGCTGAAATGTACTCTAGGCTTGCTCTTATCACAAATGAGATTGCTGGCTTAGGGAGTGAAGAGATGACCGACAAATTCATCATCAAGAAGATTCTAAGAGCATTGGATGGAAAGTATGATACCGTGTGCACATTGATTCAAATGATGCCAAACTACAAAGATCTCAAGCCAACGGAAGTCATTGGAAGAATTGTTGCTCATGAGATGTCACTCAAGGATAAGGAGGAACTTCACAACAAGTCAAGTGGTGCTTACAAAGCCTCAAGTGAAGCCCCCACATCATCAAGTGAGAAACAAACCTTCAATGAAGAATTGAGCTTAATGGTGAAGAACTTCAACAAATTCTACAAGAGTAGAAGCAAAGAAAGAAGCACCAAGTCAAGGTCTTACAATGACAAAAGATCTTCTAGTCGAGAGCGCAATTGCTACAATTGTGGGAGACCCGGACACTACTCCAATGAGTGTACGGCACCCTACAAAAGAAGAGAAGATTCTCCAAGAAGAAGGAGCAAAAGAGAAGAATCACCACCAAGAGAGAGGAGGAGTAGAGATGATCGTTATGAACGAAGACCCTCACAGAGAAGCAAAGATTCGAAAAGGAAGGACAAGTCATCAAGGAGCTACACAAAACGAAGACATCAAGCTCATGTTGGTGAATGGGTATCCGGCTCCAACTCCGACAATCACTTCGAGAGAAGCTATCACTCCGACTCCGAATATACTCAAGATGAAGGTGTTGCCGGTCTAGCACTTGTGTCAACCAACTCCTACGACATATTTGATTCACCAAATGAAGGTGTTGGAAGATGCTTCATGGCCAAAGGTCCAAAGGTAACACATCCTGAGTATGTTGATTTCAATAGTGATGAAGATGACTTGCTTGTGGATGATGATTTACTTGTTGACAACTCTAGTGATGAATACTATGATGAAACGTCACTTAATCATGCTAAACAAGATAAAACAAATGACAATGATAAGGAGAAGATTGAGCTTCTAACTTCTCTTAAGTCAGCTCATGAAACTATCTATGAAGATCATCGAGAACTTTTAAGGGCTCATGAGAAGTTACGCTTTGAAAAGCTCAATCTTGAGCAAGAGCATGAGTTCTTAAAAGCAATCAATGATGATCTCCGCAAGAAAAGTTCTTCTTACATTGCCAAGCGTTTACTCTTATCTACTTACATGCCTCAAGTCAAGTCTAGTAACAAGTACAAGAAAGATAATTCCTCTAGTAGTAACAATAATAATGTCAAATCCAATATTGTTGCTTCTAGTAGTTCTCTTGATTCCACTAATGATTCTCTTAGCCAAGTTACACTTGAGCAAGAAAATAGCTTATTGAAGGGAATTATAGAGAAAGGTGTTTACAAGAGCCTTGCCGGGAGTAAGCAATTCGAGGAGATTGTACGCAAGCAAGGAAGACACCGGAAGAAAGAAGGTGTTGGTTTTGAACGAAAGTTCAATGCCAATGGAGTTGAGTGGGAAGAAGATCAATACCCCAAGACGAAGTTTGTTCCTCAACAAGAGAAGTATGATCCTACTTCCTTCAAGGGAACACAAGCTCAAGATGATCTTCCACCACAAGACCACAAGAACAAAGGCAAGGACAAGCTTCAAGAAGAGATTGATGCATTTGAAGAAGCACCTAAAGCCTCGTTCAAGTGGGTCCCCAAGACTACGTTAAGTTCTACTTCATCAAGTACAACTACAACTCCAAGGATTCCCATCAAGATGATGTGGATCCCGAAGAAGAAGAACTAGAGAGTTCTTGAGGGTGACTCCGCCAACTTTCTTCACTCATATCATTTTGGCAAGAACAAGTGCAATCAACTTCCACATCTTGCACTAGTTCAAGGAGTCACAAACCCTCATGTTGGTAAGGCAAGGGACAAGGTAACCTAATGATTTCATGGACATCATCTTGTGTGTGCATCACTCTATGTCTATGGATATTCTTATTTATTCCTTGTGGGACTAACCCATGTAGGTAAGTTGAAAGTGCAACTCGCTCCAAAGGATTGCTCCAAATGATCTACATCAACATTGAGCATCTACATCTTCAACACCTACATGAAGTCATCATCGACAAAACCCAAGGTTAGTTCATCCCTCTAAGGGGGGATCTCACATCTAGGGGGAGCTTAACTCTAAGAATTGAGTCAAAGCAACTCTAATGCTGTGAACGCATTAATGCATTATGTAAAAGTGGTAACCCCACTTGAGCTTAAACGATGAGTATGACGTATGATCAAATGTTCTCATTTGACTCCTAAGTCAATATACTCATATATAGATGACCTAGTCATCGCCAATTGTTTGATAGATGCTAGAATTGGTTGTGCATGCTTTGCCACATATTTCATTTGCTATCTTATTGTGTGAGCATGTTGGTGCATATTTTACTCATTCAAGGACATCCACTTGTTGTTTTGATTGTTTGGGTTCTTTTCTTTTTGCCAAGTGGATGGACAAGAATGCCTAAGAACCTTCTTTAGCTATCTATGCTTTTCTCATCTCAAACTCTATTCATGCTACATCACAAAATTTGATCAAGTCAGATTCGAACCACTCTGTGTGAGGAGCACTCGGAGTCCCCGATTCGTCATAGACTTAAACTTCCAAAACCTCTTTGTGATTCTCGGTCAGACTGATTCTTCCATTTCGGTCCTACCGAGATCACCAAGTTGATCTGAGTTTTCAATCTCGGTGCAACCGATTTGAACTTTTCGGTCTCACCGATTTCAGAATCGCACACAGTTATGCATCTCGGTGCCACCGAGTTGTTCCACTCGGTCACACCGACTCGGTCGGGCTATATATAGCCACGGGCAAAAGTTTGGAAATTTCTCCGAAACCCTTCGCCCGCGCAACAGCTCGCTCTGCCATCGGTGGTCTCCGGATCGTCTCCTCATCGCCAGCAGCCTCCTCGCTGGTCTTCGCCGCCGTCAACGGATTTCATCCCCGTCGTTGCCGCCGTAGCAAGTCCACCGCCAAGTTAGGGTATGGACTTGATCTTTGTGCTATCCACGTCTGATTCCTAGCACATTGATTTCATATTGATTCTTGCCACGATTGAGATTCTTCTATCTAGCCAAAATAGTCCATAGATTAGATGCGATTCAAATTTTTAGGGTTAGGTTTCCGCCGAAACCATCTCGGACCCACCGAGTTGAAAAACTCGGTCTCACCGATTTGGCATATGCCATTGCACTAGTGACTCTCGGTCTGACCGAGAATTACTAATCGGTGCGGCCGATTTGAGGATTCTGTGAAACCCTAGCAGTCTCGGTGTCACCAAACTGTGACTCGGTCCAACCGAGATCATCAGTTTAGGTTCCAAAACTGCTTCGGTATCACCGAGTTTGAAAATCGGTTGATCCGAAATGCTTTCTGTGGAAAACTAAAACTGAACTTTTGAATCATTCTTTTGCAAAAATCTCTGCATTTTGTGATGCTCATCTATTCTATCTCATCTATAACTCTTCACAGGTCAGCAATCAGCTTTTGCAGTATGTCTGATCAGATTGACAGCCAGAACAGGTCAGAAGAGCACATGGACTTGAGTGAGGGCACTAGTCCCTCAACTTCGGATGATGGGAGCAGAAGTACTCCTAGCAATTTGCCTAAGGCTGCTGTCGGTGTCAAAACCGGCGGATCTCGGGTAGGGGGTCCCGAACTGTCCGTCTAGGCTGACGGTAACAGGAGACAAGGGACACGATGTTTTTACCTGTGTTCGGGCCCTCTCGATGGAGGTAAAACCCTACTCTCGCTTGATTGATATTGATGATATGGGTAGTACAAGAGTGGATCTACCACGAGATCAAGGAGGCTAAACCCTAGAAGCTAGCCTATGGTATGATTGTTGTAATGGTTGTGTTGTCCTCACGGACTAAAACCCTCTCGGTTTATATAGACACCGGAGAGGGCTAGGGTTACAGAGTCGGTTACAATGGTAGGAGATCTACATATCCAGATCGCCAAGCTTGCCTTCCACGCCAAGGAAAGTCCCATCCGGACACGGCACGAAGTCTTCAATCTTGTATCTTCATAGTCTTGGAGTCCGGCTGACGATGATAGTCCGGCTGTCCGGACACCCCCTAGTCCAGGACTCCCTCAGTAGCCCCCGAACCAGGCTTCAATGACGATGAGTCCGGCGCGCATATTGTTCGGCATTGCAAGGCGGGTTCCTCCTCCGAATAATTCATAGAAGATTGTGAACACCAGGATAATGTCCGGCTCTGCAAAATAAATTCCACATTCCACCGTAGAGAGAATAATATGTACACAAGTTCAATCTGCTGACGTATTTCGTGGCATGACGTCATACCACCACCAAGCCTTTACTTGAATCGTTTTTTTATTATACCACCTCAGCGCGTTTAGCGAAGCGGTTTCCTTGGCACGTCTTGTCGAGGCAGAGATCGTGTTCCCCTTATTCCGGGATTCCCATCAATACGGACGTGGGTACCCCAACCGCGCCATTGATGGTGGCGCTTGGGAGATAAGCGAGTTTTACCAGGCCGGTGGGGACGCATAGTCTTCGTCCGCCTATATATAAGGGGATAAGGATCCACCTTTTTACCCACGCCTTCTTCCTCCTTTGCTTATCCATCTCCGCGCACTCGAGCTCCAGCGCCCAATTCCGCACATCTCATCTCTACCTTCTCCAACCATGTCTAGATCGGGAGGCAAGTGGTTGGCCTCCTCCGTTATGGAGGAGAACATCGCAAAGCTGCGCGGCGCGGGATACCTTTCCTGCGACATCGCGCACCGGCTGCCCGACGAGGGGCAACTCATCCCCACCCCCAGGCCCCATGAGAGGGTCGTATTCCTTCCCCACTTCCTCCGCGGACTGGGCTTCCCACCTCATCCCTTTGTCCGGGGGCTCATGTACTATTATGGCCTGGATTTCCACGATCTGGCGCCGAACTTCTTCCTCAACATCTCGGCCTTTATCGTCGTGTGCGAGGCCTTCCTCTGCATCCGGCCTCACACTTGGCCAGGCTCAAGACCTTCAACGCTGTCAAGGTGGTGAAGGGCGCCAAGCGGAGTGCGGAGGCGCCATGGTGGGCAAAATGCCCAACGCCACCGCTCGAGGGGGCTTTCGTGGAGTCCATCAAGGGATGGCAATCGGGTGGTTCTACATCACCGAGCCAGCGTGGACCCTAAATGGGCAGCGGCCCCGAGTTCAGATCTGGTATCCCTATGCAGCTCACCTCTGAAAGAGAAGGGCTTGCTATGGGGCAGTTCGAGGAGCCGACAGACTTGAGCCCTGCTCTGCACCTTGGTGAACAAGAAGCTTAGGCTTGTCAATGTGATCCAGGTCATGCTCGTCCGCAGGATTCTCCCCTGCCAATAGAGGGCCTTTAACTTGTGGGAGTTCGATCCGGCTCAGCACCGGACTCTGAGCGGGCTCTTCGACACGACGTACGAAGCTGCCTGGAGGGTGCTTTTCAAGGGCGGAGAAGCCCCCGCATCCGCGACGGAAGACCGCGGATTTAGCACCAAGCGCCCGGCCGGCGAGGTAAGCTTTGTTATCCTCTAGGGGACACTTATTTTCTGTCATAGTTTAATTCTATGCGGGATTTGAAACTCCCAATGCCTTTTGACAGATCGAAAGGACGTCCCGACAGTAAACCGTCCTGCCCTTCCCGAAGACTCCAGCGGACGCCTGCTTAATCGGGCTGCTAGTCCCGACACTTTATGTGGTGCCGAGAAGAAGGCTAAGAATAAGGCCACGGGAACTCGAAGAAGTTCCCGGCGCCAGGTGATATCGGACTCATCGTCCGATGGCTCCGAGGCAGACTCCTCCCCCGAAGACGAGGAGGAGAAAGAGGACTCTCTCCCAGAGGAGGGAGAGAGGAAGAGGAAGGCTTCCCTATCGGGGGTGGCCGAAGGGTCCAAGAGGGGAAGGACTCTTCCCCCGGACAGCTTCGCCAACGCCAACGTTGGCGACGAAGAGTGGCCCTCAAGGGCCAGGCCTCCGGCAAGATCGTAAGTATCCGGATTCCTGAATGGTTTATAATTTCTCTTTCGCATCACATAGTGTCCTTCTAATGCCACATACTACCTGTAGTCCGGCCGATGATGATCTTCCCGCTTCATCGAGCGGGTCCTTGGCTCCGTCGGACGTGGATTCCATTCCGACTGCTTCCACCCCTCGCGACGCTGAGGACGCCGAGGTGGGATCCCAGGAGGGGACCCATCAGGAGGAGGCTCCGGAGGTGCTGCAAGGCAGCCTCCCGGACTCTGCGCCGGACTCCATGCCGGAACCCGCAGTGGTTCCGGAGCCTGGTAGGCGGCCCCTTCGTAAGAAGGGCAAGACCGTGACACCGGCAGCCTCCGTCCAACCGGAGGCGCCAGACAACTTGTTGGAGGCGCTTAACAGCGCTTCCATCGAGGAAGAACACCGCACTATCATGAGTGCGGTGATTCAGAAGGTTCAGCTCGCCAAGAGCGGGCTGACCGAAGCTCGCATAGCCTTCTAACAGGCTTTGAGGTAATAAGTTTTAAAATATGTGATGTAAAACCGCATAGACAAGAGCCCCGATGCTCGGTTTGGTGTTGGAAAGAAAACCGGATTGAGGATCTAAAAAGATATACACAGGAGTGCTAAAATTATGTCAATATGGGTTTGCAGTGCATTGCCGACTGCTGCTGCCGACCGATCATGGAGGTCGGTGCTTTGAAGCAGGACCTCGAGCGGTCCGAGCAAGAGCTCGGCCTTGCCAAGAAGTAGCTCGAGGACAAAGAAGGTGAGTAACACCACTTTTAAGTTTGTACCTTACAGAAAAGGATTTTGGTTGCAATAGAAATAACAAGGATAACGTGGGTAGGTATTGCAGGGGCCACGAACGAGGTGGCAACCCTGAAGGAGGCCGTGTCCGCGGCCGAACGTAATGCGGCCGCGGAACGAGCGGAGCAAGAGAAGCAGGAGGCGCGGGTGGCGGAGGTTCGGCAAGAGCTCCAGGCTCTCATGGAAAAGCATGAGAGTTTGGAGCGCGACTCGAAGGCTCAAGAGTCCGAGCTTGCCTCGGCTCTTGAAAGTGCCAAAGCCGCTAAGGCCGAGGCCCATAAGGCCCTCTAGGAGATCGAGGAGGTGAAGAAAATAGCGGCGGGTAAGGCATTTTTCATGCAAAGAAAGCATGTGAATGTAAATTACCTCTTACTTACCCGAATTCGGAGCTCTCCAGGGGCGTTTGCAGATCTGCCTCGCAGCGTGTCCGATGCCGCCACATTCTACCGGGCCGAGGAGGGGAGCTCAACGGAGAAGGTCTTCTGGTCTCAGTACGCTGAGGCCGGACACCCGGTGCCCCCTAGCGACCAGCTGAAGCAGCTGGTCGAGCTCCACAAGGTAGCCGAGCAGGCCATGAAGGGCCTCATAGTCCGGCTGTGGCCCGGAGAGGCCATGCCAGGAGCTACTTCGCCTCGGCTTGGCGGCTGGTGGATGCGTGCCTCGGTGGAAGTCATCAAGCGCTCCGCCAGATTGAAGGTGCCTGTCGGGCCCTTGCCGCGCAAAGGTGCACCGGGCAAGCTGGATCCGAGAGGCGACGTGCGCCGGCCGGGCAAGGAGTATCGACGCCCGAAATGTACTATAAGAGTGTCTGAAGGGTGCCCGCAAGATTGCGGATGAGTGCCCCAAAGATGTAATTATTGAGTAAACTCGCAATGTGTTATCCTCAGGCGCTGAAAACTTTGTTCATGTGCGCTAAGCAACGCTTAATGATTTAAAATATTACCTTCAGGCGGCCGCTTATTAAATCGAGAGATGGCAAGTCGTCGGCTTCAGCCCCCATGCCACGAAAGTCTTTGGGGTGTTAGGGATAAACTTGAGCGCTCTTGTTCCCATTTTGGGTCCATCTAGGTGGCGCCAACACAGGCGAACAAGGCAACCGGACTTATAATGCTTGAACACTCTCACTTAGCCATAGAATTCTATAATTTTAAATTTGGCGAAGCCCCTAGTATTCGAAGACCGAGTTCGGGCGCTATCACGCTGGGCGGACACAGCCGGTTCCTCGCTCAAAGCGGCATAAGTCTTTAGGGACTCGAAAAGACCTCTCGAACAGCGACCAGTCTCGCCTTATCATGACAATCGGTTTTAGCTTTCTCCATCGAGGCGCTCGCCCAGCTCAACCGGGCGCAATCGCAGTGGTTCTCCCAAAGGATACCTTAGCCGACATAACGGAACGTAAGGTACCAAAACATGGGAGCAGGCAAACCCAACTATTGACCCAAGACATGATTCGAGCCGATGCATATAATGCTATAAGTTCGGGTGCCGCACTTGTGGAAGTGTTCGGTCTTATCACACCATAATGCGGGAACATAAGCCCTGGTGTATTCGGCCGCACTAATATGTACGGGTGCGAGATGTCATTAATGAACATATATGTAAAAAAGTAATGCAATTATAGGCAAAAGTGTTGCATTGTTTATTCAAGGAATTTCGCTATGAGTGCGAGGATGATGCAAATAGTGCGGTAAGCAAGGGATTGGACTAATTAAACATGTCCCCCTCGTGGTGGGGCTGCCGATCGTGTATTTAACAAATTTAATGCTCATAATGGAGACCACCTGAGTGTTCGTCGTAGCCTTTGTCCCTCCCTGGCTGTTGCATCATGAGTTCGGCAGATCTACTACCGGACAGGGCCTCTGGTGAACGGAGTCCTGTGGAAAAAATAAAAAAAGGAAAAAAAAAGAGTGACACACTTGGGAGCCCCTGGTGTGGTTAAGCCGCACTCTGGGCCTGTCGTGGTCGTGCCCCTCCCCCTATGCCCATGGTATCTCTAGGGCGTAATGATGTACGCGAAGAGCTGGTCTTGCAATCATGCAAGGGCTGGGATTGGGGCCGCATTGCTACGCGTGCTCGGAACGTGCCAGGTGGTCTTGGTTGATGTTACTCCGGGCGCGTTTGGCCATGTCCGGTCGTTTAACGGCCGGACTCGAAAATTGCCTCAAAAGGCTGCTCAGATTTCGCCGTGAGAGCGGCTGTGTGTTCCTCCGCTCGGAGGAGCGCTTGAGATTTCCGCTGACCGTGATCCACGAGGGCCCGCATCTTGAGCTTGAGGTATGCATAATGCAGCACGCGCTGAACTTTGCAAATGCGGTTCGTCCGAAAGCAGAGCGTGATAGCCACTACGGAACGGGACTATGTCAAAGATTAACTCCTCGCCGGAAGTTATCCGGGATCCAAGACCACTTCAGTGTGATCGAGCTGTATAATTGGCCTCAACACTGGTATGACGCCTTTGAAGGTCGTCTTTGTAGGTTTAATCCTTGAGGGTCTATGCCCATCTTGTGCATCGATCCGATAAAGCAGGTTCAGGCTGCTGCCGCCGTCCATCAGGACTCTAGTGAGGTGAAATCCGTCGACAATTGGGTCTAAGACCAATGCGGCGAACCCACCATGACGGATACTGGTAGGGTGGTCCCTTCGATCGAAAGTGATCAGGCAAGAGGACCATGGATTGAACTTCGCGGCGACTGGCTCCATCGCGTATACGTCCCTAAGTGCACGCTTCCGCTCCCTCTTGGGTATATGGGTTGCGTATATCATGTTTACCGTCCGCACTTGTGGGGGAAACCCTTCATCCTTCACTGCTCGGGCGGCCGAGTCTCTTCCTTGTCATGTTGTGCAGCCCCTTGTCATTGTTTTCGGCAATTAACTTGCCTGGCTGCTTGAATACCCAACAATCTCTGTTGGTATGATTAGCTGGCTTTTCGGGGGTGCCATGTATCTAGCAAGAGCGGTCGAGTATTCGGTCCAAATTGACGGACCCGGGGTAGTTCTTTTGAATGGCTTCTTCCGCCGACCGGTTTAGAGCCTCGATCTGGCGTTAATCGCCGATCCTCATTGTTATCGCCGCACGCGGTGTTTGTTTTTGTTTCGACGCGACCTACCATTGTGGTCCTTAGTATCCGGACCGCCAAAGATTTTTGCCGAGGTTGTTTCTTGAGCTAGCCAGTTGTCCTCTCCCGCACTGAAGCGGGTCATGAGTGATGTGAGGGCTGCCATGGATTTCGCTTTTCCGCCCTAGGTGCCGGGCCAGCCACTCGTCATGATGTTGTGTTTGAAGGCTGCGAGGGCCTCTGATCCCGGAATCGACGATTTGATTTTTCTTTGTTAAGAACCGTGTCGTAACTGTCCGCCGATTTGTCCGGCTGCTGAATTATGTGGCTTAGGTCATCGGCGTCTGGTGGTCGCACATATGTGCCCTGGAAGTTGTCGAGGAATGCGGCTTCCAGGTCCTCCCAACACCCAATTGACTCTGCGGGCAAGCTGTTAAGCCAATGCCGAGCTGGTCCTTTAAGCTTGAGTGGGAGATATTTGATGGCGTGGAGATCGTCTCCGCGGGCCATATGGATATGAAGGAGATAATCTTCGATCCAAACCGCGGGGTTTGTTGTGCCATCGTAGGATTCAATGTTCACGGGTTTAAACCCTTCAGGGATTTGATGATCCATTACTTCGTCAGTGAAGCATAGTGGGTGTGCGGTGCCTCTATATTGAGAAATATCACGATGTACCTCAAGATATCGTTGTCTGTTGTGTTCGGCCCGGCCGGAGTTGTTGTGTCCGGCGCGACGGTAGTCGTCGTGGGTCGTGGGTCGCCCACGTGATCCGTAGATAGATCTGGATTGTCTTGCCTTGTCCTCCAATATATCCCGCAAGTCCGGCGCATTCCCTCGTGGCTTCGTACTTTTTGAGCGGTGCCGGGGTACGGTCTTGATGGAGGGCCTAGATGCCTCTCTCGTCGCGACCACGGGTGGTCGGTCCGCCAGACAGCGCTGGTGATGAAGGTTTATATGTGTCCTCCTCTAGTCGGGGGAGCAACTTGCGTTTTGGGTAGCTCTTGGAGGGGCGTTCGAGTTCATACTCTTCGGCCGCGAGGACCTCGGTCCATCTGTCGGCCAGCAGGTCTTGATCAGCTTGAAGTTGTTGCTGCTTTTTCTTTAGGCTATTTGCCGTGGCTATAAGCCTGTGTTTAAAACGCTCTTGTTCGACGGGATTCTCTGGCACGACGAATTCGTCGTCGTTGAGGCTTGCCTTGTCTCCGAAGGAAGGCATGTAGTTTTCATCCTCCTCGTCTGCCGCTCTCTCTCGAGGGCTGGCTTCCCGCCCCTCTGTGCTGAATCTTGCTTTGGGGGTAGTCTTCGCACTCTCTGGGTGTTATTATCTCCGTGCCGAATCTCCATTCTTACTATGGCGGATTTAGAGTGGCGCCGACGCCGGGCGCTTGGGCTGTTTCTTAGAAGAATCTGCCGCCGCTTCTTCGCCGTCCCCATCCTTTGGGGTGTCCACCATGTATATGTCGATGACGAGGTGGTCTTCAAAGTGCCCTGTAGGCGCTGGTTCTTGATCGTCTCCGCATCGCCGCCCATGCCGCCGATGTCTTCGAGTCGTAGTCTAGCATGTCGGTTAGATCGTCGCGATGGCTACAAAGTGGGTGGTGGGTGGGCTTTGAATTTCTTCGCCGCCCTCATCTCAACCATCCCGACCGCAGTCCGGCCAGGGTTCTCCTGATAACGAGAGATGCTTTAGTGAATTTAGGATGTCGCCAAAGGGTGAGTGTTGAAAGATGTCCGTGGCGGTGAACTCCATGATCGGCGCCCAATCGGATTCGATTGGCAGGGGCGCAGGAGGTTCGAGTCCGCAAGGAGTCCGGCGTCTCGAGTCACGAGCTCTATAAGGGACAAGATCAAGATTCGCCCATCGCCACGGTTGCGGTTCCCGAGGCGGTGTCCAGCCACCAGATTCGATAGGCGCGGTCTGCTCCAACTATGGGTCGAGCGACTCGCAGCGGCCTCTGTGGCACCGTCCGGCGGCAGAGCTAAATCATGCCCATCGTGATAAAGGCGGCACGCTCGGTCAGGGCTCGAATCCGTCGAAGATCAAGTCTCCGCGACGCCGCCATGAAGTTTAGGCTTCCAAACCTGACACGATGGCTGTGGGCGTAGCTTCGATCCGCTCCAGATGGCCAAGCTTAATTGACCGCAGCGAAGCCGCCGAATCTGAAGATCTGTCCGGGGAGAAAAGTCTCACCCTAGAAGGCATTGTTGTTGATTGAAGAAGCCATCAAGCCTATCGGTGACGTAAACAGAGGAACTCTCAATGAAAGCACCAATGTCGGTGTAAAACCGCGGATCTCGGTAGGGGTCCTTAACTGTCCGCCTAGGCGACGGTAACAGAGACAAGGGACACGACATTTTTACCTGTGTTCGGGCCCTCTCGATGGAGGTAAAACCCTACTCCCGCTTGATTGATATTGATGATATGGGTAGTACAAGAGTGGATCTACCACGAGATCAAGGAGGCTAAACCCTAGAAGCTAGCCTATGGTATGATTGTTGTAATGGTTGTGTTGTCCCACGGACTAAAACCCTCCGGTTTATTTAGACACCGGAGAGGGCTAGGGTTACACAGAGTCGGTTACAATGGTAGGAGATCTACATATCCAGATCGCCAAGCTTGCCTTCCACGCCAAGGAAAGTCCCATCCGGACACGGGACGAAGTCTTCAATCTTGTATCTTCGTAGTCTTGGAGTCCGGCTGACGATGATAGTCTGGCTGTCCGGACACCCCCTAGTCCAGGACTCCCTCAGCTGCCACTAGGCAAAGGAGGAAAAAAACTTCAGATTCTGAGGATGAAGATTACAAAGCTGAGGAAGATGAGGCCACTTCCAAGAAAGTGGTGCTCAATAAAGAGTATGGCTCTGCACAGAGCACAAAGCCAGGTCCGAAGAGGAAAGTTCCTGCCAAGAGGACACCTATGCCTAAAGCCAGGAAGTCCACTCAAGTGCGAGCTCAAGCTCAACCCAAAGAGGCACGTGCAAGGAAAGATACATCATCCAAACCTCAGAAAGTCCCCACTGGTGCAACTATGAAGTTCACAATTGAATCAGAGGATGATGGTGATCAGGACAAGAAAAAGAAGAGAGCAAGAACCACAACTGCCAAGGTCCTTGGAAAGCCCTCAATGAGAAGAGATTCTGATGAAGAGGAAGAGGATGCTGCACCAGCACCTAAGGCAGCTAAGCTTATGGGAGATGCAATCAGATCTGGGGCTGCAACATCCAAGCCCAAGGAAGCACCCAAAGCTGCCTCCAAAGCCAAGCAATTTCCAAAGAGGAATACTAGGAGTATCCAGCTGCTGAGAAGAACAAGGCCCCAGTGCCCAATGTTGCTGAAGAAGAGGATGAAGAAGGACAGGTCTTAAGAAAGCTCAATCGTAAGATACCAGACTACAATGATGCCCACCCTATGGCTGAGGACATGAGAATCAGGAAGGATTCAGGGCCGAGACTGTGGAGGATGGAAGATCCATATGCTTCAAGAAGAAGAACTGCTGTTGACTATAGGTTCCATACAAAGGAACAACAGGACTTTTATGAGACCATTCTGTTGGACAAGAAGCCTATAGTCTCTGACATGAGGTGGGTTGACTGGAAATTCATCAAGGAAAATGAACAACACTATCCTGGAGTGCAAGAGAGCTTTGTTGCTTGTGGAGTTACAGATTTTGTTGGACAGAAGTTCACCAACTGGAATGATGAGCTTATCATGCAGTTCTACTCCACAAAGACATTTTACCTGGATGGTAGAATTGTTTGGATGTCCGAGGGTACAAGGTATCAATCCTTTGTTGAAGAATGGGCAAGTCCGATAAATGCCCCCAAGGAAGAAGAGGATGACACGGACATTTATGCAAAAAGAAGTTGGGTCACAATTCAATGGCTCACGGTACAAGGAAATTCCGGACAAAGGCAAGAGAGACTCACAAGTTTGGATCAGTTCACTTTCTGCCGTCAGATTGCCAACCATCAATTGATTTCGAGGCACACTTTGTTGCCAAAGTCTGGTGACCATAACATGATCAGAGGGCATGCCATCAACATGCTGCATGTGTTTGATGTGCCCCAGAAGTTCAAAGTCATGAGCCTAATAGTTGAAACAATCAAGAGGACTGCAACAGATCAGAAGAGGAGCTGTGGATATGCACCTTAGATCCAGGAGTTGATCAACTCAAAGATGGGCACAGGGAAATATCAATTGGATAAGGAACATTTTCCAATTTATCCAGACTTTGAGGACAATAAGTGAGGGAGTCCTAGACTAGGGGGTGTCCGGACAGCCAGACTATCATCGTCCGCCGGACTCCAAGACTACGAAGATACAAGATTGAAGACTCCGTCCCGTGTCCGGATGGGACTTTCCTTGGCGTGGAAGGCAAGCTTGGCGTTACGGATATGCGGATCTCCTACCATTGTAACCGACTCTGTGTAACCCTAGCCTCCTCCGGTGTCTATATAAACCAGAGGGCTTTAGTCCGTAGGACAACATACATTACAACAATCATACCATAGGCTAGCTTTAGGGTTTAGCCTCCTTGATCTCGTGGTAGATCCACTCTTGTACTACCCATATCATCAATATTAATCAAGCAGGACGTAGGGTTTTACCTCCATCAAGAGGGCCCGAACCTGGGTAAAACATCGTGTCCCTTGTCTCCTGTTACCATCCGCCTAGACGCACAGTTCGGGACCCCCTACCCGAGATCCGCCGGTTTTGACACCGACATTGGTGCTTTCATTGAGAGTTCCTCTGTGTCGTCACCGATAGGCTCGATGGCATCTTCAACCAACAATGCTGTCCAGGGTGAGACTTTTCTCCCCGGACAGATCTTCGTATTCGGCGGCTTCGCATTGCGGGCTAATTAAGCTGGCCATCCGGAGCAGATCGAAGCTACACCCCGCCGTCAGTCGATTCGAAGTCTAAACTTCATGGCCGACGTCCGCGGAGACTTGATCTTCGACGGGCTCGAGCCACGCCAAGCGCCGCCAGACTTTTACGATGGGCATGAACTAGCTCTGCTGAATAAAGTGCCTTGGTGGCGCGACAAGAACCCGCCCGCCCTTAGACCGAGCCGACCGCCAGATCGAGGACCGGTGGCTGCACACGCCTCGGGCTTCAACCTCCACGGCGATGGAGCCGAACACTACCTTGTCCTCGCATGGCTTCGTGATTCGAGGTACCGGACTCCTTGCCGGACTCCGGACCTCCCGCGCCCCTGCCAATCGAATCCGATTGGGCACCGGTTATGGAATTCACCGCCACGGACATCTTCCGACGATCGCCCTTTGGAGACATCCTAAATTCGCTAAAGCATCTCTCATCAGGAGAGTCCTGGCCGGACTATGGCCAGGATGGTTGGGATACGGACGACGAAGAAATTCAGAACCCACCCACCACCCACTTTGTAGCCACTGTCGATGATCTAACCAACATGTTAGACTACGACTCAAGACATCGACACTATGGACGCGATGCCGAGATTTAACAGAACCAGCGCCTACAGTGGCACCGAAGACCACCTCGTCATATGACATATACATGGTGGACACCCCAAAACACGGGGACGGCGAAGAAGCAGCGGAGGCAGATTCTTTAAAGAAGCAGCCCAAGCGCCGGCGTCAGCGGCGCCGCTCTAAATCCCGCCAGAGCAAGAATGGAGATTCCGGCACAGGAGATAATAATACCCCAGAGAGTGCCGAAGATAATCCCCTCCAGCAAGACTCAGCGCAGGAGGACGCAGAAGCAAGCCCTCACGAGAGGGCGGCGACGAAGAGGTCGAGGATTATAACTATATGTCTCCCTCCGAAGACGAGGCAAGCCTCAACGGCAACGAATTCGTCGTCCCGAGGATCCCGTCGAACAAGAGCGTTTCAAACGCAGGCTTATCGCCACGGCAAATAGCCTAAAGAAAAAGCAGCAGCAGCTTCAAGCTGATCAGGACCTGCTGGCCGATCGATGGACCGAGGTCCTCACGGCCGAAGAGTTTATACTCGAATGCCCCTCCAAAAGCTACCCCAGACGCAAGTTGCTCCCCCGATTAGAGGAGGAAGCATACATACCTTTATCACCAGTGCACGATACGGCTGACCGACCACCCCGTGGTCGTGACAAAGAGGCATCCAGGCCCTCAACCAAGACTGCACTCGCATCGCTCCAAAAGTACGGCCAAAAGGAACGCTACGGACTTGCGAGACGATTGAGGACAAAGCAAGGCAATCCAGATCCATCTACGGATCACGAGGGCGCTTCTACGACCGCGCATTTAATACCGCCGCCCGGATACAATAACCCGCCGGGCGAACACGCAGCATAACGCTCTCGAGCTGCGTCGTGATATTGCTCAATACAGAGGCGCCGCAGACACCCGCTTATGCTTCATCGACGAAGTAATGGATCATCAAATCCTCAAGGGTTTAAACCCATAAACATCGAATCCCACGATGGCACAACAGACCCGCGGTTTGGATCAAGATTATCTTCTCCACATCCATATGGCCCGGCGACGCATCTCCATGCCATCAAGTATCTCCCACTCAAGCTTAAAGGACCAGCTCGGCATTGGCTCAACAGCTTGCCCGCAGAGTCAATTGGGTGTTGGGAAGACCTCGAAGCCGCATTCTCGACAACTTCCGTGGCACGATGTGCGGCCACCGACGCCGATGACCTAAGCCACATCATTCAGCAGCCAGACGAATCGCCGGACAATTCTCGACACGGTTCTTGACAAAGAAAACCAAATCGCCGACCGTCTGGATGTAGAGGCCCTTGCAGCCTTCAAACATAACATCCGCGACGAGTGGCTAGCCCGCACTGGGACAGAAAAGCCAAATCCATGGCAGCCCTCACATCATTAATGACCCGCTTTTGCGCGGGAGAGGATAGCTGGCTAGCTCGCAGCAACAATCTCCATAAAAATTCTGGCAGTCCGGATACTAAGGACAACAATGGCAGGTCACGTCGAAACAAAAATAAGCACCGCATTAACGGCGACGACAAGGAGGATACGGCAGTCAACGCCGGATTCCGAGACTCTAAACCCGGTCAGCGGAAGAAGCCATTCAAAAGAACCACTCCGGGTCCGTCCAATTTGGACCGAATACTCGACCGCTTATGCCAGATACATGGCACCCCTGAAAAGCCAGCTAATCACACCAACAGAGATTGCTGGGTGTTCAAGCAGGCAGGCAAGTTAATTGTCGAAAACAATGACAAGGGGATAAACATCGACGACGAGGAGGAGACCCGACCGCCGAACAATAGAGGACAGAAGGGTTTCCCCCCACAAGTGCGAACGGTGAACATGATTTACGCAACCCATATACCCAAGAGGGAGCAGAAGCGTGCACTAAGGGACGTCTATGCGATGGAGCCAGTCGCCCCGAAGTTCAACCCATGGACCTCTTGTCCGATCACTTTCGATCGAAGAGACCATCCGACCAGCATACGCCATGGCAGATTCGCCGCATTGGTCTTAGACCCAATCGTCGATGGATTTCACCTCACGAGAGTCCCGATGGACGGCGGCAAGAGTCTCTGAACCGCTTTATCAGGATACAGTGTGCAAGATGGGCATAGACCCTTCAAGGATTAAACCTATAAAGACAACCTTTAAGGGTGTCATACCAGGTGTGGAAGCCAATTGTACAGGCTCAGTCACACTAGAAGTGGTCTTCGGATCCCCGGAAAATTTCCGGAGCGAGGAGTTAATCTTCGACATAGTCCCATTCCGCAACGGCTATCACGCTCTGCTCGGGCGAACTGCGTTTGCAAAGTTCAACGCGGTGCCGAATTATGCATACCTCAAGCTCAAGATGCCAGGACCCCGTGGAGTCATCACGGTCAACGGGAATACGGAACGCCCTCCGAACGGAGGAACATACGCCGCCGCGCGTAAGGCTGAGCAGCCTCCTAAGGCAATTTCGAGTCCGGCCGTCAAACGCCGGATACAAAGAAAACGCTACCAAGCAATACCAACGAAGACCACCGCACGATCGAGCATCGCCAGAGTAATGCGGCCCTAACCCCGCCTCGCATGATTGTAAGAACAACCTCCGCGTACATCATTACGCTTTGGAGATACCATGGGCTAGGGAAGGGGCACGACCACAATGGACCCAGAGTGCGGCTCGACCACACCGGGGCTCGCAAGTGTGCCACTCTTTTTTTATTTTTATTATTATTTTCCTTCTTTGTATACATAGGACTCCGTAAACAGAGGCCCCGTCCGCGATAAACCCGCCGAACTCACGATGCAACAGCCAGGAACAAAGAAGGCTGCGGCTAACACTCGTGTGGTCTCAATTACGAGCATTAAATTCGATTATATTCCGCAGCTCATCCTCGAGGGGACATGTTTAATTAGTCCAAATCCCTTGCTTATCAAGACTATTTGTATCGATCCGCACTCATAGCGCACCTCCTTTAATAAATAATATAGCACTTTTTCGATCGCAATTACATTACTTTTTGCATATATATATGTTCATTACATGACATCTTGCATCCGTATATTTTGGTATAGCCTAATACACCAGGGGCTTATGTTCCCCACATTATGGTGTGATAAGTCCGAACACTTTCATAAGTGCGGCACCCTAACTTATAGCATTATATGAATCGGCTCCAATCATGTCTTGGGTCAATAGTTGGGTTTGCTCGCTCCCACGCTTTGGTGCCTTACGCCCGCTCGCCGACTAAGGTGGCACGGGAGAACCACTGCGATTGCGCGGTTGAGCAGGCGAGCGCCTCAAAGGAGAAAGCTAAACCGACCGGCATGATAAGGCGAGACTGGTCGCTGCTCGAGAGGTCTATTCGGTCCTTAAAGACTCACGCCGCTTCGAAATAAGTTCGGATAATGTCCAACGAAGGCGTGGATAGCGCCCGGATTCGGTCTTCCGAATACTGGGGCTTCACTAAATTTAAAATTATAGAATTCTATGGCTAAGGAGAGTGTTCAAGCATTATAAGTCCGGTTGCCTTGTTCGTTGTGTTGAGCGCCCCCTAGATGGACCCAAAATGGGAACAAGAGTGCTCAAATTTATCCCGAACACCCCAAAGACTCATGCTCGGGGCTGAAGCCAACGACTTGCCATCTCTCAAATTTTATAAACGGCCACACGTAGGTAATATTTTAAATTATACAAGCGCTGCTTAACGCAAGACATGAACAAAGTTTTTAGCGCATGTGATAAAACATAGCGAAGTTTACTCAAAATTACATCTCGGGGCACTCATCCGCAATATCGCGGGCTCCCTTCAGACAATTTTATAATACATTTGGGCGATGATACTCCTTGCCGGTGGCGGCGGATCGCTGAGAAGCTTCTCCGCATCCAGCCTGCCCTCAGCACCTTTGTGCGGGCAAGGGCCCGACGAGCACCTTCAATACAAAGCGGAGCACTTGATGACCTCCACCCGGGGCACGATCCACCAGCCACCGTGACGAGGCCGAAATAGCTCCTGTGCATGGCTCGTCTGTGCCACACCGGACTATAAGGCCCTTCATGGCCTCCTCGGCTACCTTGTGGAGTTCGACCAGCTGCTTCACCTGGTCGCTTGGGGGCACCGGATGGCCAGCCTCAGCAGATCGAGACCAGAATAACTTCTCCGCCGAGCTCCCTCCTCGCCACGGCCAGAATCGCGGCGGCATCGACACGCTTATGTGGCAGATCCGCAAACACCCCGAGAGCTCGAATGCGGGTAAGTGTCGTAGTTTACATTAACATGCTTGCTTTGCATGAAAAACGCCTTACCCGCCGCTATCTTCTTTACATATTCAACCTCTGAAGGGCCTTACGGCCTCGCCTTGGCGGATTTGGCACTTTCGAGAGCCGAGGCAAGCTCGACTCTCGAAGTCTTTGAGTCACGCTCCAAGCTCTCATGCTTCTCCATGAGAGCCCGGAGCTTTGCCGCACTTCCGCCACTGTGCCTCCTGCTTTTCTCGCTCTGCCCGTTCCCGGCCGACTTTGCGTTTGGCGCAGACACGGCTTCCTTCGTGGCTGCCACCTCGCTCGTGGCCCCGCAACACCCATATTATCCTTGTTAATTTCATTGCAACCAAAATCCTTTTCTCAGAAGGTAACTGCTCAAAGTGGTGTTACTCACCTTCTTTGTCCTCGATCTGCTTATTGGCATGGCCGAGCTCTTGCTCGACCGCCGAGATCCTGCTTCAACGCACCGACCTCCACAACAAGGTGGCAGAGGGTCAGCAGCAGCCCGCAAACCCATATTGACATATTTTAAGCAACCATGCGATATCTTTTAGATCCTCGGTCCGCTTTTCTTTCCGAACACCGACTAAGCATCGAGGCTACCGTCTATGCGGTATTACATTACATAAATTCAACTTCTTACCTCAAAGCCTGTTAGAAGGCTATGCGAGGCCGGTCGGCCCGCTCTTGGCGAGCTGAACCTTTCAATCACCGCACTCATGATAGTGCGGTGTTCTTCCTCGATGGAAGCGCCTTTGAGCGCCCAACAAGTTGTCCGGCGCCCCGGTTGACGGGGACGCCGGAAACACGGTCTTGCCCTTCTTCGAAGGGGCTGCTTGCGGACTCGAACCACCGCAGGTTCCGACGAGAGTCCGGCAAGAAATTCCGGAGGTTGCCTTGCGGCGCCCCGAGGCTCCTCCCGATGGGTCCCTCTCGGGATCCCACCTCGGCGTTCTCGTCAAGACGGGGTGGAGGCGGTCGGAAGTGAATCCACATCCGACGGGCTAACGACCCGCCGATGAAGCGGGAGATCATCATCGGCCGGATCATGCGGACGATATGCGGCATTAGTAGGACACTACGTGACACTAAAGAAATTGCATATCGAGGATCCGGATATTTACGATCTTGCCGGACGCCTCGCCCTTAAAGGCCCTCCTCCTCGCCAACGTTGGTGTTGGCGGAGCTGTCCGGGGATAGTTCTCCCCTCTTGACCCTTCGCCTCCCCCGCCGGGAAGCCTTCCTCTTCCTCTCTCCTCCTCCGGAGAGAGTCTTCTTCCTCCTCCTCATCTTCGGGAGGAGTCCGCCTCGTCGTCGAACACTGACACGGGAACTCTTTCGAGTCCCCGTGGCCACCTTCTTGGCCTTCTTCTCCGGCACCACGTGCGGTGCCGGAACCAGCGACCCTGCTAGACGGGCATTCACTGGGTCTTCGGCATGGGAGCCGACAGATGAGCTGCTCGGCCTTCTCCATCCATTCCCGCCAAAGGAAAGGAAAGATTGAGACCCTCCTAGAGTCAATCTATTTACCACAAGTGTCCCGTAAAGGGGTTGAATCACTTACCTCGCCACCGGATGTGCGAGCAAAATCCGCGATCTTCCGTCATGATGCAGGGGCTTCAGTGCCCTTAAACAAGACCCTCCAGCGCCTTCGCCGTCACGGTCGAAGAGCCCGCTTAGCACCCGGTGCTGTTCCGGATTAAACTCCCACAGATTGAATGCCCGTTCTTGGCATGGGAGAATCCGGCGGATGAGCATGACTTGGACCACGTCGACGAGCCTGAGCTTATTGCTCACCAGCTTCTGGATACAGGCTCGGAGTCCCGCCAGCTCCTTCGGATTGCCCCACAACAAGCCCTTCTCTTTCCAGGAGGTGAGCTGCATGGGGATGCCAGATCTAAACTCGAGGGCCGCCACCCACGTAGGTTCGCGCGGCTCGGTGATGTAGAACTACCCCGATTGCCACCCCTTAACGGAGTCCACGAAGGCCCCTTCGAGCCAAAGGACGTTGGACAACTTGCCCAACATGGCGCCTCCACATTCCGCTTGCGTGCCCTTCACAACCTTCGGCTTGACGTTGAAGGTCTTGAGCCACAGGCCGAAGTGGGGCCGGATGCAGAGGAAGGCCTCGCACACGAGGATGAACGCCGAGATGTTGAGGATGAAGTTCGGCGCCAGATCGTGGAAATCCAGGCCGTAGTAAAACATGAGCCCCCGGACAAAAGGGTGAAGAGGAAAACCTAGTCCGCGGAGGAAGTGGGGGAGGAAAAAAACCCTCTCATCGGGCCCGGGGGTGGGGATGAGCTGCCCCTCGTCGGGCAGCCGATGCGCGATGTCGCTGGAAAGGTATCCGGCGCTGCGCAGCTTGGTGATGTGCTCCTCCTTAACGGTGGAGGCCAGCCATTTGCCTCCCGCTCCGGACATGGTCGGAGAGGGTCGAGGCGAGATGCGCAAGCTTGGGCGTTGGAGCTTGAGTGCGCTGAGATGGATAAGCAAAGGAGGAAGAAGGCGTAGGTGAGAAGGTAAATCCTTATCCCTTATATATAGGTGGACGGAGACTATCGCGCCCCACCACCGGTAAAACTCGCTATCTCCCAAGCGCCACCATCAATGGCGCGGTTGGGTTACCCATGTCCGTATTGATGAGAATCCCGAATAAGGGGAACACGATCCGCTCGACAGACGTGCCAATGAAACCGCCGCTAAACGTGCTCAGGTGGTATAATACAAAACGATTCAAACAAAGGCTTGGTAGTGGTGTGATGTCATGCCGCATAATACGCCGCCAGATTGGACTTGTGTACATTTTATTTCTCTACGGTGGAATGTGGAATTTATTTTGCAGAGCGGACACTATCCCGGTGTTCATGATCTTCTCTGGATTATTCAAGGGAGGAACCCGCCTTGCAATGCCGAACATTATATGCGCCGGACTTATCGTCATTGAAGCCTGGTTCAGGGCTACCGAGGAGTCTCGACTAGGGGTGTCCGGACAGCCGGACTATCATCATCCGCCGGACTCCAAGACTACGAAGATACAAGATTGAAGACTCCATCCCGTGTCCGGATGGGACTTTCCTTAGCGTGGAAGGCAAGCTTGGCAATACGGATATGCGGATCTCCTACCATTGTAACCGACTCTGTGTAACCCTAGCCTCCTCCGGTGTCTATATAAACCGGAGGGCTTTAGTCCGTAGGACAACATACATTACAACAATCATACCATAGGCTAGCTTTAGGGTTTAGCCTCCATGATCTCGTGGTAGATCCACTCTTGTACTACCCATATCATCAATATTAATCAAGCAGGACGTAGGGTTTTACCTCCATCGAGAGGGCCCGAACCTGGGTAAAACATCGTGTCCCTTGTCTCCTGTTACCATCCGCCTAGACGCACAGTTCGGGACCCCCTACCCGAGATCCACCGGTTTTGACACCGACAATGAGGTTGTCATGAATGAAGATGATCCACAATCAGTTCAAGCTCAGGAGAAGGAGAAGGCAAAGAAGAAGAAGGCTGCCAAGATGCCAACTCAAGAGGAGGCATCTGAATATTTCTTGAAAACCAAACAAGGGCAGCTTGGTTACTTGATAGCATCAACTCTGATGATTGAGAAGGGGTTGGCCACCCTAACTCAAAACTAGGAGAGCCTGGAAAGAATCATGGAACAAAAATTCTATGATCTAGATGTCAAGGTGGCGAGATTGATCGGTTGTAGAGCAGCTGCAGGATGACATGCAGAGAGGAAGGGCAAGACAACCACCAATGTGTTTGCCATAGTGCCCAGAGCCAGAGGTCGATTGCAGTGCGGCATGGATGACACTAGAGCAACAACTTCAGCACCAGCTATTGCCCCTCAGCCCAAAGTGCAACCAGCTCCAAGATCCACTCCGGCACCCTCTACTTCAACTCAAGCCTTCGCCCAAGGAGTCATCAGGACACCACCACCACCACCGAAGATCTAGCCTGAGAGTCGATCTAGCACTATGCATTTTCCATGAACTTTTCGGTAACTCGTTGCCAAACGGGGAGAAAATGTATAGATCATAGGCTTCGAGAGAGAGAGTGTGTGTTGCTTTTATTCTCTCTTGCTTTATTTGGTGGTTTTTCAAACTTTGTTTGCTTTTGGTTGAGATACTATGCTTGTGAGACATTGATGATCGTGTGTTTGATCATAAGCTACACTTATGCATGCTTGATATTATCCTATCTATCTTATGTGATCACTCACTATGCTTGGTGATGAGTGCATGTATTCATTGTTTATTATTTTGAGCGCTCCACCAAGATGTATGTGACATGGAAGAGTAACCCATGAGCCTAATTCATTGTGCATTTGCAGTCCAAAGCAAATCTTAATCCATGCACAAATTTAGGGGGAGCTCTTGCTTATCACATACTTCTCAAAGCGACGATGTTATTCAATCTTATTATCATTTGTCGAAGCTTTGATCTATCTGTTGTCATCAATTACCAAAAAGGGGGAGATTGAAAGTGCAACTATCCCTAGGTGGTATTGGTAATTCATAACAACATATAGCTCATTGAGCTAATGCTATTCCAAGACTATTATTTCAGGAAAGCTCAATGAATGGCATGGCATGGATGATGAAAGTGGATCCCTCAAAATACTAAGGACAAAGGATTGGCTCAATCTCAAAAGCTCAAGACTCTTCATTTTATATTTTGGTGATCCAAGATCACATTGAGTCCATAGGAAAAGCCTATACTATCAAGGAGGGATGAGGTGTTGCTTGATGAGCCTCTTGCTTCATGTGCTTAGTGATATGCTCCAAAACCCTCAACTACTTTACCACATCCACAAATGACCTATAACCAAAGCCAAAATCGGTCACACCGAAACTTCCTATCCGGCGCCACCGATTCCAAAAGTCATAGCCACTGCCACAAACCCTAAGCAAATCGATCTTACCGATAGGGATCTCGGTCTCACTGAGATGGGGTTGCAATCTCTCTGTTTCCCTTCGTAACGTTTCGGTCTAACCGAAGTGAGCGATCGGTCCCACCGAGATTGCAATATGAACTCTCTGTTTCCTTTTTGTAATATTTCGGTCTCACCGAAAAGAACAAATCGGTCCCACCGAGTTTACCTGACCAACTCTCTGGAAAGCTTATTACCAAATCGGTCTCACCGAGTTTGTGTAATCGGTCTTCCTGAGATTACGTTATGCCCTAACCCTAACCGAATCGGTCTCACCGAGATGCATGTCAGTCCCACCGAAAATCACTAACGATCACTAGGTTTACTAAATCGGTCCGACCGAGTTTAATGATTCGGTCCCACCAAGTTTGGTAAATTGTGTGTAACGGTTAGATTTTGTGTGGAGGCTATATATACCCCTCCACCTCCTCTTCATTCGTGGAGAGAGCCATCAGAACGAACCTACACTTCCAACTTACCATTTCTGAGAGAGAACCACCTACTCATGTGTTGAGACCAAGATATTCCATTCCTACCATATGAATCTTGATCTCCAGCCTTCCCCAAGTTGCTTTCCACTCAAATCTTCTTTCCACCAGATCCAAAACCTATGAGAGAGAGTTGAGTGTTGGGGAGACTATCATTTGAAGCACAAGAGCAAGGAGTTCATCATCAACACACCATTTGTTACTTCTTGGAGAGTGGTGTCACCTAGATTGGCTAGGTGTCACTTAGGAGCCTCCGACAAGATTGTGGAGTTGAACCAAGGTGTTTGTAAGGGCAAGGAGATCGCCTACTTCGTGAAGATCTACCACTAGTGAGGCAAGTCCTTCGTGGGCGACAGCCATGGTGGGATAGACAAGGTTGCTTCTTCGTGGACCCTTCGTGGGTGGAGCCCTTCGTGGACTCGCGCAGCTGTTACCCTTCGTGGGTTGAAGTCTCCATCAACGTGGATCTACAATAGCACCACCTATCCGAACCACGCCAAAAACATCCGTGCCTCCAATTGCGTTTGAATCCTCCAAACCCTTCCCTTTCTTTCTTTCAAGTTGCATGCTTTAATTTCCGCTGCCTATATACTCTTTGCATGCTTGCTTGAATTGTGTGATGGTTGCTTGACTTGTCCTAAAATAGCTAAAATCTGCCAAACTCTAAAATTGGGAAAAGGTTAAGTTTTTATTGGTCAAGTAGTCTAATCACCCCCTCTAGACATACTTCAAGGTCCTACAGCGGTGAGTAATGGTATGGGCGCATGTTCGCCGGAACTGCGCCTTCGACCAGAGTGACGGCGTGATCGTACTGGCGATGTGGAGGAAGCCCTTGTGGTGCCGCGAACACGTCGGAGAACTCCTCCAGGAGATCGGCCAGCGGCGTTTGGCTGGCGCACTTCCGTTGTGGTGGCGATGTGTGCCCGGACGAATCCACCATGGCCATCGCCCACACGTCATTTCCCGCGATCATCTTGCGCAACTCGTCGGGGTTGATGGCCTTGAGTGTTGCAGCCTTGGTGGGCACGCCCCAGAGCGTGACCTCGTCGCCGTCGTGGGTGAACTTAACCCATTTATATTGCCAATGGCATGTCATGGGACTGTGCTGGGCTAGCCAGTCCATCCCCAAGATGTCGTCGTAGGCGCCAATGTCCAATTCCCGCATCGGTGTCGCGAAGGTGTGCCCCTGCATCCACCACCTTAGCTCGGGCACAATCCGGTTGCACGTGAGGTGATCACCATTGGCAACCCGCACGTCCACCCGCGGCATCTCTTCCGTCTTCAACCCGAGGCGACCGACGAATGATTTGTTGACGAAGCTGTGCGAACTGCCCGAATCGAGGAGGAGCAACATGACCGGATTGCCACCCAACTGTAGGACCTTGAAGTATGTCTAGAGGGGGGGTGATTAGACTACTTAACCAATTAAAAACTTAACCTTTTCCCAATTTTAGAGTTTGGCAGATTTTTAGCTATCTTAGGACAAGTCAAGCAATCATCACACTATTCAAGCAAGCTTGCAAAGAGTATATAGGCAGCAGAAATTAAAGCATGCAACTTGTAAGAAAGTAAAGGGAAGGGTTTGGAGGATTCAAACGCAATTGGAGACACAGATGTTTTTGGCGTGGTTTCGATAGGTGGTGCTATCGTACATCCACGTTGATGGAGACTTCAACCCACGAAGGGTAACAGTTGCGCGAGTCCACGGAGGGCTCCACCCATGAAGGGTCCACAAAGAAGCAACCTTGTCTATCCCACTATGTCCGTCGCCCACGAAGGACTTGCCTCACTAGCGGTAGATCTTCACGAAGTAGGCGATCTCCTTGCCCTTACAAACTCCTTGGTTCAACTCCACAATCTTGTCGGAGGCTCCCAAGTGAAACCTAGCCAATCTAGGAGACACCACTCTCCAAGAAGTAACAAATGGTGTGTTGATGATGAACTCCTTGCTCTTGTGCTTCAAATGATAGTGTCCCCAACACTCAACTCTCTCTCATAGGTTTTGGATCTGGTGGAAAGAAGATTTGAGTGGAAAGCAACTTGGGGAAGGCTAGAGATCAAGATTCATATGGTAGGAATGAAATATCTTGGCCTCAACACATGAGTAGGTGGTTCTCTCTCTAAATGGTAAGTTGGAAGTGTAGGTTTGTTCTGATGGCTCTTCCACTAATGAAGAGGAGGTGGAGGGGTATATATAGCCTCCACACAAAATCTAACTGTTACACACAATTTACTAAACTCGTGGGACCGATTCAATGACTCGGCCGGACCGATTTAGCAAACCTAGTGACCGTTAGGATTTTCGTGGACCGACATGCAACTCGGTGAGACCGATTCGTTAGGGTTAGGGCATAACGTAATCTTGGTAAGACCGACATACAAACTCGTGACACCGATTTTGGTAATAAGCTTTCCAGAGAGTTGGTCGTAAACTCGGTGGGACCGATTTGCTCTTTTCGGTGAGATCAAATGTTACAAAAGGAAACAGAGAGTTTACATTGCAATCTCGGTGGGACCGACGCCACTTCGTTAGACCAAACGCTACAAAGGGAAACAGAGAGATTATAATCCCATCTCGGTGAGACCGAGATCCCTATCGGTAAGACCGATTTGCTTAGGGTTTGTGGAAGTGGCTATGACTTTTGAAATCGGTGGCGCCGGATAGGAAGAATCGGTGTGACCGATTTTGGCTTTAGGTTTAGGTGATTTGTGGAAATGGGAAAGTAGCTGAGGGTTTTGGAGCATATCACTAAGCACATGAAGCAAGGGGCTCATTAAGCAACACCTCATCCCTCCTTGATAGTATTGGCTTTTCCTATAGACTCAATGTGATCTTGGATCACTAAAATATAAAATGAAGAGTCTTGAGCTTTTGAGCTTGAGCCAATCCTTTGTCCTTAGTATTTTGAGGGATCCACTTTCATCATCCATGCCATGCCATTCATTGAGCTTTCCTGAAATAATAGTCTTGGAATAGCATTAGCTCAATGAGCTATATGTTGTTATGAATTACCAAAACCACCTAGGGATAGTTGCACTTTCAATCTCCCCCTTTTTGGTAATTGATGACAACATATAGATCAAAGCTTCGACAAATGATAATAAGATTTTAAAAGCATCGTCGCTTTGAGAAGTATGTGATAAGCAAGAGCTCCCCCTAAATTTGTGCATAGTTTAAGATTTCCTTTGGACTGCAAATGCACAATGAATTAGGCTCATGGGTTACTCTTCCATGTCACATACATCTTGGTGGAGCGCTAAAAAATAATAAAGATTGAATACATGCACTCATCACCAAGCAAAGAATGATCACATAGGATAGATAAGATAATATCACCAAGCATGCATAAGTGTAGCTTATGATCAAACACATGATCATCAATGTCTCACAAGCATAGTATCTCAAGCAATCAAAAGCAAACAAGTTTTAACCACCAAATCAAAACAAGAGAGAACAAAAGCAACACTCTCTCTCTCGAAGCCTATGATCTATACATTTTTCTCCCCCTTTGGCAACAAGTTACCAAAAAGTTCATAGAAAATGCATAGTGCTAGATCGACTCTCGGGCTTGATCTTCAGGTGGTGGTGTCCGGATAACTCCAAGAACGAAGGCTTCAGTTTAAGTAGAGGGTGCTGGAGTTGATGCAGGAGCTGGTTGCACTGGAGCTGTAGGTGTTGTAGCTGGTGCAGATGATGTTGCTCTAGTGTCTGTCACAGACACTGCAACTGATCTCTGGGCACTGGGCACTCTGGCAAACACATTAGTTGTTGTCTTGCCCTGCCTCTCCTGCATGTCCTCCTGTAGTTGCTCTACAACTGACTGAATCTCAGTTACTTTGACATCAAGGTCATGAAATTTGAGTTCCATGATTCTCTCCAGGCTCTCCTGATTCTGAGTGAGGGTGGCCAATCCCTTCTCAATCCTCAGTGTTGATGCTATCAAGTAACCAAGCTGCTCCTACTTATTCTTCAAGAAATACTCAGATGCCTCCTCTTGAGTTGGCATCCTGGCAGCCTTCTCCTTCCTTGCCTTCTCCTTCTTCTCTTGAGCTTGAACTGATGATGGATCATTCTCATTCATGACAACTTGATTGTCCTCAAAGTCTGGATAAAGTGGAAAATGTTCCTTATCCAATTGATATTTCCCTGTGCCCATCTTTGAGTTAATCAACTCCTGAATCTGAGGGGCATATCCACAACTCCTCTTCTGATCTACTACTGTCCTCTTAATGGTTTCAATCATAAGGCTCATGACTTTGAACTTTTGTGGCACATCAAACACATGCAACATGTTGATGGCATGCCCTCTGATCATGTTGTGGTCACTAGACTTAGGCAGCAGAGTGTGCCTTAGGATCTGCTGCTGTCCTCTTAATGGAAGTGGACTGATCCAAACTTATGTGTTTCAACGGCCTTGTCTGGGATCTCCTTGTACATGTGTGCCATGGAATTGTGGTCCATCTTCTTATTGGCATAAATATCCAGGTCATCTTCATTCTCCTTTGGGGCAGTGATCGACTTGCCCATTCCTCAACAGTTGGTGGTATCGGTGCCTTCGACATCCAAACTATCCTTCCATCTGGATAGAAGTGTGTGTGGAGTAGAATTGCATGATAAGTTCATCATTCCAGTTGGTGAGCTTTTGCCCAACAAAATCAGCAACTCCACAAGCAACAAAGCTGTCTTGCACTCCGTGATAGTGCTCTTCATTGTCCTTGATGTAGGTCCAATCGACCCACCTCATATCACATACTATGGGCTTCTTATCCAACAAGATTGTCTCATAGAAGTCCTGTTGTTCCTTTGTATGGAACCCGTAATCAACAAAGCAGTTCTTCTCCTTGAGGCATATGGATCTTCCATCCTCCATATCCTCAACCCCGAGTCCTTCCCGATCCTCATGTCCTCACCATAGGATGGGCATCATTGTGGTCAGTATCTTGGGCTTGAGCTTCCTTAGGACCTGTCCTTCTTCATCTTCATCATCGCAACATTAGGCACTCGGGCCTTGTTCTTCTCAAAGAATTGGAATACTCTTGGTATTCCTCTTTGGTGCAAGCTTGGCCTTGGAGGCAGCTTTGGGTGCTTCCTTGGGCTTAGATGTTGCAGCCCCGATCTAATAGCATCACCCATAAGCTTTGGTGCCTTGGGTGCTGGTGCAAAGAACCTCTTCTTCCTCTTGTAATCTCTTCTCATAGAGGGCTTTCCAAGGACCTAGGCGGTTGTGGTTCTTGCTCTCTTCTTCTTCTTGTCCTGAGCACCTTCATCCTCTCGATTCAATGGTAAACTTCATTGTTTCTCCAAGGGGAACTTTCTTGGGTTTGGAAGATGTGACTTTCTATTCAGTGCCTCTTTGGGTTCGATCTGCTCGGCACTCGAGTGGACCTTCCGCCTTGGGCATTGGTGTCCTCTTGGCGGGAACTTTCTTTTTCAGTCCAAGCTTTGTGCTATGTTTGAGCCATACTCCTTTTGAGCACTACTTTCTTGGAAGTAGCCTCATCTTCTTCACTTTGTAGTCCTCATCCTCCGAGTCTCAAGTTCTCTTCCTCCTTTGCTCGGTAGCAGCCTTGCAGTTGCTAGGAGTGCTTCGCTTCCTTCATCTGTTGAACTTGAGGGACTAGTGCCCTTGCTCATGTCAATCTGCTCTTCCGACCTATTTCATTTGTCACTCCGTCCGACATGCTGCAAACACCGATCGCTAACCCCGTGAAGAGTTATAGATGAGATAGAGTGGATGAGCATCACAAAATGCGAGATTTTTGCAAAAGAATGATTCAAAATTCAGTTTTAGTTTTCCACGAAAGCATTTGGATCAACCGATTTTCAAACTCGGTGATACCAAGCAGTTTTGGAACCTAAATCGATGAACTCGGTTGGACCGAGTCACAGTTCGGTGGCACCGAAACTGCTAGGGTTTCACAAAGTCCTAAAATCGGTCGCACCGATTAGCAATTCTCGGTCAGACCGAGAGTTACTAGTGCAATGGCATAAGCCAAATCGGTGAGACTGAGTTTTTCAACTCGGTGGGTCCGATATGGTTTCGGCGGAAACCTAACCCTAAAATTTTGAATCTCATCTATTCTACGGACTGCATTGACTGGATATGAGTGTTTCAATCGTGGCAAGAATCAATAAGAACTCAATGTGCTAGGAATCAGACGAGGATAACACAATGATCGAGTCCATACCCTAGCTTGGCGATGAACTCGCTACGGCGGCAACGGCAGGGGCGAAATCCGTTGACGGCGGTGGAGACCAGCGACAGGAGGCGGCTGGCGACAAGGAGACGATCCGAAGACCTTCAAGGCAGAGTGAGCTATTGCGCGGGCGAAGGGGTTCAGAGGAATTTCCAAATTTTTGCCCGTGACTATATATAGCCCGACCCTGTCGGTGTGACCGAGTGGAACAACTCGGTGGCACCGAGATGCATAACTATGTGCGATTCTAAAGAACTCGGTGTGACCGAAAAGTTCAAATCGGTTGCACCGAGATTGAAAACTTAGATCAACTTAATGATCTTGGTAGGACCGAAATGGAGGAATCGGTGAGACCGAGAATCATAAAGAAGTTTTGGAAGTTTAAGTCTATGACGAATCGAGGACTCCGAGTGCTCCTCACACAGAGTGGTTCGAATCTGACTTGATCAAATTTTGTGATGTAGCATGAATAGAGTTTGAGACGAGAAAAGCATAGATAGCTAGAGAAGGTTCTTAGGCATTCTTGTTCATCCACATGGCAAAAAGAAAAGAAGACAAACAATCAAAACAACAAGTGGATGTCCTTGAATGAGTAAAATATGCACCAACATGCTCACACAATAAGATGGCAAATGAAATATGTGGCAAAACATGCACAACCAATTCTAGCATCTATCAAACAATTGGCGATGACTAGGTCATCTATATATGAGTATATTGACTTAGGAGTCAAATGAGAAACATTTGAAAATAAGTCATACTCATCGTTTAAGCTCAAGACCACTTTTACATAATGCATTGATGTGTTCACACCATTAGAGTTGCTTTGACTCAATTCTTAGAGTTAAGCTCCCCCTAGATGTGAGACCCCCCCTTAGAGGGATGAACTAACCTTGGGTTTTGTCGATGATGACTTCATGTAGGTGTTGAAGATGTGGATGCTCAATGTTGATGTAGATCATTTGGAGCAATCCTTTGGAGTGAGTTGCACTTTCAACTTACCTACATGGGTTAGTCCCACAAGGAACAAACAAGAATATCCATAGACATAGAGTGATGCACACACAAGATGATGTACATGAAATCATTAGGTTACCTTGTCCCTTGCCTTACCAACATGAGGGTTTGTGACTCCTTGAACTAGTGCAATATGTGGAAGTTGATTGCACTTGTTCTTGCCATAATGATATGAGTGAAGAATGTTGGCGGAGTCACCCTCAAGAACTCTCTAGTTCTTCTTCTTCGGGATCCACATCATCTTGATCGTAATCCTTGGAGTTGTAGTTGTACTTGATGAAGTAGAACTTGACGTAGTCTTGGGAACCCACTTGAACGAGGCCTTAGGTGCTTCTTCAAATTGCTTACTCCCGGCAAGGCTCTTGTAAACACCTTTCTCTATAATTCCCTTCAATAAGTTGTTTTCTTGCTCAAGTGTAACTTGGCTAAGAGAATCATTAGTGGAATCATGAGAACTACTAGAAGCAACAATATTGGATTTGACATTGTTATTGTTACTACTAGAGGAAGTATCTTTCTTGTACTTGTTACTAGACTTGACTTGAGGCATGTAAGTAGATAAGAGTAAACTCTTGGCAATGTAAGAGGAACTTTTCTTACGGAGATCATCATTGATAGCTTTTAAGAACTCATGCTCTTGCTCAAGATTGAGCTTTTCAAGGCGTAACTTCTCATGAGCCCTTAAAAGTTCTCGATGATCTTCGAAGATAGTTTCATGAGCCAACTTAAGAGTGTTTATTAGAAGCTCAATCTTCTCCTTATCATTGTTATTCGTTTTATCTTGAATAACATGATTAATTGACGTTTCATCATAGTATTCATCACTAGAGTTGTCAACAAGTAAATCATCATCCAGAAGCAAGTCATCTTCATCACTATTGAAATCAACATACTCAGGATCTGTTACCTTTGGACCTTTGGCCATGAAGCATCTTCCAATTCCTTCATTTGGTGAATCAAATATGTCGAGGAGTTGGTTGACACAAGTGCTAGACCGCAACACCTTCATCTTGAGTATATTCGAGTCGGAGTGATAGCTTCTCTTGAGAGATTGTCGAGTCGAGCGGATACCCATTCACCAACATGAGCTTGATGTCTTCGTTTTGTGTAGCTCCTTGATGACTTGTCCTTCCTTTCCGAATCCTTGCTTCTCCGTGTGGGTCTTTGTTCATAACGATCATCTCTACTCCTTCTCTCTGTTGGTGGTGATTCTTCTCTTTTGCTTCTTCTCCTTGGAGAATCTTCTCTTCTTTTGTAGGGTGTCGTACACTCATTGGAATAGTGTCCGGGTCTCCCACAATTGTAGCAATTTTGCTCTCGACTAGAAGATCTTTTGTCATTGTAAGACCTTGACTTGGAGCATCTTTCTTTGCTTCTACTCTTGTAGAATTTGTTGAAGTTCTTCACCATTAAGCTTAATTCTTCATTGAAGGTTTGTTTCTCACTTGATGATGTGGGGGCTTCACTTGAGGCTTTGTAAGCACCACTTGACTTGTTGTGAAGTTCCTCCTTATCCTTGAGTGACATCTCATGAGCAACAATTCTTCCAATGACTTCCGTTGGCTTGAGATCTTTGTAGTTTGGCATCATTTGAATCAATGTGCACACGGTATCATACTTTCCATCCAATGCTCTTAGGATCTTCTTGATGATGAATTTGTCGGTCATCTATTCACTCCCTAAGCCGGCAATCTCATTTTTGATAAGAGCAAGCCTAGAGTACATTTCAGCGACACCTTCACCATCCTTCATTTTGAACTTGTCAAGCTGACTTTGGAGCACATCCAACTTGGATTCCTTGACGGATTCAGTACCTTCATGCATATCAATCAAAGTATCCCAAATTTCCTTTGCATTCTCAAGACGACTGATTTTGTTGAGTTCTTCGGGGCACAATCCGTTGAAGATGATATCACAAGCTTGAGCGTTGTATTGCAGCATCTTCAATTCTTCCGCATTAGCTTCACAGTTCGGCTCTCTCCCATCAAAGAATTCACCTTGCAAGCCAATACAAATAATTGCCCAAACGGCGGGGTTATGTCCAAGAATATGCATTTTCATCTTGTGCTTCCAACTAGCAAAATTAGTACCATCAAAGTAAGGACCTCTATGGTGATAATTTCCCTCGCTAGATGCCATACCCTCCTAGGTTGTGAAACCAAGGCTATGACCACCAAAAGCTATGGAAATCAAAGCAAATGGAGACCAAAGCTCTGATACCACTTGTAGGACCTTGAAGTATGTCTAGAGGCGGGTGATTAGACTACTTGACCAATTAAAAACTTAACCTTTTCCCAATTTTAGAGTTTGGCAGATTTTAGCTATCTTAGGACAAGTCAAGCAATCATCACACTATTCAAGCAAGCATGCAAAGAGTATATAGGCAGCGGAAATTAAAGCATGCAACTTGCAAGAAAGTAAAGGGAAGGGTTTTGAGGATTCAAACGCAATTGGAGACACGGATGTTTTTGGTGTGGTTCTGATAGGTGGTGCTATCGTACATCCACGTTGATGGAGACTTCAACCCACGAAGGGTAAGCAGTTGCATGAGTCCACGGAGGGCTCCACCCACGAAGGGTCCACGAAGAAGCAACCTTGTCTATCCCACCATGGCCGTCACCCATGAAGGACTTGCCTCACTAGCGGTAGATCTTCACGAAGTAGGCGATCTCCTTGCCCTTATAAAATCCTTGGTTCAACTCCACAATCTTGTCGGAGGCTCCCAAGTGACACCTAGCCAGTCTAGGAGACACCAATCTCCAAGAAGTAACAAATGGTGCATTGATGATGAACTCCTTGCTCTTGTGCTTCAAATGATAGTCTCCCCAACACTCAACTCTCTCTCTCTCATAGGTTTTGGATCTGGTGGAAAGAAGATTTGAGTGGAAAGCAACTTGGGGAAGGCTAGAGATCAAGATTCATATGGTAGGAATGAAATATCTTGGCCTCAACACATGGGTAGGTGGTTCTCTCTCAGAAATGGTAAGTTGGAAGTGTAGGTTTGTTCTGATGGCTCTCTCCATGAATGAAGAGGAGGTGGAGGGGTATATATAGCCTCCACACAAAATCTAACCGTTACACATAATTTACCAACCTCGGTGGGACCGATTCAATAGACTCGGTCGGACCGATTTAGCAAACCTAGTGACCATTAGGATTTTCGGTGGGACTGACATGAAACTCGGTGAGACCGATTCGATTAGGGTTAGGGCATAACGTAATCTCGGTAAGACCGATTACACAAACTCGGTGAGACGATTTTGGTAACAAGCTTTCCAGAGAGTTGGTCAGGTAAACTCGGTGGGACCGATTTGCTCTTCGGTCAGACCGAAATGTTACAAAAGGGAAACAGAGAGTTTACATTGCAATCTCGGTGGGACCGATCGCTCGCTTCGGTTAGACCGAAACGTTACAAAGGGAAACAGAGATATTACAATCCCATCTCGATGAGACGGAGATCCCTATCGGTAAGACCGATTTGCTTAGGGTTTGTGGCAATGGCTATGACTTTTGAAATCGGTGGCGCCGGATAGGAAGAATCGGTGTGACCGATTTTGGCTTTAGGTTTAGGTCATTTGTGGATGTGGGAAAGTAGCTGAGGGTTTTGGAGCATATCACTAAGCACATGAAGCAAGACGCTCATTAAGCAACACCTCGTCCCTCCTTGATAGTATTGGCTTTTCCTATAGACTCAATGTGATCTTGGATCACTAAAATATAAAATGAAGAGTCTTGATCTTTTGAGCTTGAGCCAATCCTTTGTCCTTAATATTTTGAGGGATCCACTTTCATCATCCATGCCATGCCATTCATTGAGCTTTCCTGAAATAATAGTCTTGGAATAGCATTAGCTCAATGAGCTATATGTTGTTATGAATTACCAAAACCACCTAGGGATAGTTGCACTTTCACCAACGCCCGCAGACGGATCGTGGTTGCCGAGTCCGTGTCGTCCAGAGCGTGCGATGAGAGAAGGCAGCACTCTGGTGCGTCCCCAGTAGGAGCGGGTGGCGGTGCTGCCGGTCCGGGATCATCGAGCAATTGCAGGGCGTGGATGGTGTCGTCGGAGAGGACCTCACCGTGGTCCCCTATGCTGATCGTGAGCAGCTGGGCGAGCTGAGCGCACCGGTGCTCCCGTGAATAACGGTCGCCGCACTTGAAGCACAAGTTATTGGCACGACGGTAGTCACGTAGCTGTCGCTCGCGTGCATAGTCGTCAGTGGGAGCGCGGTTGGGCGCGGCCGCCCGTGGCTGGGGTTGCGTCGTCGCCGGTGGAGGTCGCCCCGCTGGTGTGATGCGTGGGCGCGCGCGCGTCGTGCCCAATTCCTCCTCCTGGATGCGCGCCAGCACGGATGCCCTAGTGATGCCCGAGGGCGCCTGGAGTCGAACCGGGGCACGCAGTTCATCCTTCAGGCCCAGGATGAACTGGGTGACGAAGAATTTTGTGCTGATGGACGGGTCGAGTGCGAGCAAGTGGTACATCTGTTCGTCGAACGCTGCGCGGTATTCGACGATGGTGGCGGTCTGCCGGAGCTGCAACAGTTTGTGCATGACCACCTCGAACTCATCGGCATCGAACTCCTCCAGTACCGCTGCTGTGAACGAATCCCAGGTAAGGCCGCGGCGTGTTTGATGAAATGCTTGCAGCCAGTGCGCGGCTTGGCCTTCGATGTACAGGGCCGCCGTGGTCACCCACTTGTGCGGCTCGACCTTGTAGAGTTCGAAGTACGCCAGGCATCGATCCAGCCAGAGGTACGGCGCGGCGCCGTCTAAACAAGGAAAATCATGCTTCGGTGGCTTGTGGTAGTCGTTGCCGTGGTAGCCCGATGTAGGAGATGGAATGGCGGCGGAAGCGGCGAATCCACCCTGGGGCGCCACGGGGATCAGCGGGGGACGATGATCGCCCAGGCGCGCGTGATTGGGCGCCGCCCGACCTAGTTGGGTAGCCACATGTGGCGAGTGTGGAGGCGGCAGGGGCGGTGGTGGTGGTTGTTGCGGCGCGGCAGGCTGGTGGAGCACGGTGGTGACCGAGCCCGACGGCGACGCAGAGCCCTCTACCGTCTTGCGGGTCGCGTCGACATCCGCCTGCGTGAGGTCGATCTGCCGGGCGAGTCCACGCACATCCTGCGAGATCTGCGCGTTGAAGGCCGCCTGGATCTCTATCTGCTTGTCATGGATCGCCTTCTGCTCGTCCATCTTGGCGAGGAGAGACTCGAGCATCTTGGTGATGTTGCTAGTGCTCTCGTCCATGGCCGTCAACACCTGGCGCGTGGCCGTCGACGCTTTGGAGGGCGCCGTCGCCTTGCTTGGAGGAGATCGAACCCCGCGACGGATTTTGGGTCTGCTTGCCGGAGCAGCACACACCGGCACGGTGGATGTTACCGATCTGCAACCAGCTCGACGGGGAGAAAAATTTTGTGCGAATTTGGCTCTGATTACCAACTGTAACACACTGAAGAAGGAGAGGGGATCGGCAGAGAAGGGAGAGAGTGAGAGAGACTTGGAGAGGAAGAAGAAGCTTCGTTCCGAGGAATGATTGGGGATGAGGATTACAACTAGTCACATCACATGCCCGAGCCACAGCCGGCTGGTGCCTTTTTAAAACTCTCCTCTCGCCTCTCCTCTCACCCTCATGCTCTCACTTACAAGTGGGACCGATCCTAGCTGTCACGCAGGACAAGTGGTGGCCAAGTGGCCAGGCGTGACAAGGAGATGAGCGGCCGGTGGCGCGGCTCGAGGGAGAGGAGCGGCCGGCGGCGCGGATCGAGGGAACGGAGCGGCCGACGGCGTAGATCGAGGAAGAGGAGCGGCCAACGGCGGGAGGTAGCGTCAGGGAAAGGAGGTGAAAGCGCCTCGCAAGAGGTCGTTCCGCGCGATTCCTTCGATTTGGAGGAACGCGTGCGTTCGGCATATTGCCGGTATAATCGATTCGGAGGACGAGTGGGTTCCAATCCCCAATCCAACTAAACACGAGGACGAGGCCCAGGGGCGGAATGGACCCGTTCCATTCCGACCCGTGACCGAAAGCAAACAACTTTAGGGTTTGTATCCTGCTCAGAAAGACGAGACAACGACAACTTCTTGAAGATGGGACAAGGTTCTCCCCGCTTAGCCCCCGTCCCAATGGTGTGTCTAGCATCATCAGTGGGCGTATGGAGTTGTGTCTCCGGCGGATCTGTCCTTGATGGATTTGCTCGGATCTGGTCATAGTTCATCTACCTTCATGTGTTTTCAGGTTGGACCCTTCCGATCTATGATACGCTTCATCGGCGGCGGTTGATGTTCTGCTGCGCTGGTCTTCTGGGCCTTAGCACGACGACTTCCCGACTGTTTACTACAACAAGTTTTGTCCGGCTCCAACGAGGGAGGGGTAATGACGGCGACGCGTCTTCGGCTCACTTTAGTGCTAGTAGTCGTTGCTAGGTGGTCTACAGATCTGGATGTAACCTTTTTATTTCTGATACTCATTATACTCTCATGATTAAAGATGAATAGATAAGAAGTTTTTTCTAAAAAAAAGTAGGGAGGCAGCCGCAGAAAATTGAGACGAAAGGAAAAAAAATTTCAAACAGATCTCAAATCTCGATTCCACCACCGGAAAACGACCTGCACCTTCCGCCACCGCCCACGGCGGCCAGCGCTGCCGTGGCCGCGACGCTCCACTTCACTCCTTCACCCACCCACCCACCCAAACTCAGCCCCACTTCGCCGCCGGCCCCTTCCGCTCTCCACCCAGGCCACGCCGCGGCAGCGGCGGTAGCCAGCGCTCGGCGATCCATGGCCGTCCCCTCCGCCGACCGCAAGCGGCGCCCCTTCCTCCTCTCGCTCTCCCTCTTCCTCCTCCTCTCCGCCCTGCTCGTCCTCCTCGTCCTCTTCCTCGACTCCTCCGCGCAGTCCCTCCCCTTCCTCCCCTCCCGCCCCTCCCGCCTCTCCGCCCCCTCCTCCCATCCCCACCAGCAGCACAGCCCAACCCCAGTTCCCACCCCTGGAGGCTCGTCGGACCCGCGCCCAAACGGCCCAGCCGCAAAATCAGAAGAGAAGGCCGACGCATCGCGGCCAAACGCCCCCGTCGCCGTCGCAGGGGGCAGTGGACCCAGCGACCCGTCACGGTCAGTGGACGACAGCAGCCACCCGGCGGCAGTCGACGCGGATGCCACAGCCGTCGATGCGGCGGGAGTGGATGGCGGCGAGGCTGAGGACGACGGCGCGGTGGCCGAGGTGACGTGGGAGACGTGCAAGGTCAGGAGGGGTGTGTCGGCCACGGACTACATCCCGTGCCTCGACAACATCAGGGCAATCAAGGCGCTGCGCTCCAGGCGGCACATGGAGCACCGGGAGCGCCACTGCCCCGCGCCGCCGCCCAGGTGCCTGGTGCGAATGCCTGCGGGTTACCGGCTCCCCGTGCCGTGGCCGCGCAGCCGTGACATGGTGAGGACATTCGCGCTTGCCTTTGTCGGTAAGACACGGAAGCGCCTCTCTGCTTTCTTCGTTTATATCATCCATGCCGTTTTTGTTTATGTGATTGGGTGATCAACTGCCAATGAGGTTGCCTATTTTGATTTATCGTGGAGCCAATGTCTTACTTAAATTTGGTATAAGAACATAACCAATAAACAGTGCAAACTAGGTGCATTCTCTTTTTCTGGAAGCTACTGTGCTTTAGGATGTCTAGTTTGGTATTGAGTAGCAGTGTAACTGGGGTAACTATCCGATAGCATTAGGATCCTTGATCCTTCAACCATTATGAGGTTTCAAGGTAGATGGTGAATCCTGTACAGTTTACCACTAATGATTATCTAATTAGTAGACCACTAATGATTATTTATCTCCTTTCTGAATTCCAGATTTGGTACAACAATGTTCCTCACCCAAAACTGGTGGAATATAAGAAGGATCAGAACTGGGTTACAAAGTCTGGTGATTATCTTGTTTTCCCCGGAGGCGGAACTCAGTTCAAAGATGGTGTTGCAAGATACATAGAGTTTGTAGAACAGGTATTACTCTGTCATGTTGATCTATTATTGAACAGGGGCACTTTGCAAGAAAATTCCAGGTAGTTTTATGGCCAAGTGAATTCTGTGTACTTTTGAATGTAGATGCATCTTGTATGTACGTTTGCCAATGTTCAGTATTTCCTTTGGTAACATTGATGCTTTAGGGATGAATTTATATGCTTTGCAAACATGCAACAATAGTAACACTAGTAGCAAGATAACACTATTGTATTTGTTTCAGTTGAGCCCCTAAACTATATTAATCTGTTGTAATAACCACCTTCATGTTAACATCTTCCTGCTTATTTCTTGTGGTTAAGTCAAGAGCTTTTCATTCAGTTATCAAGTTCTGCATACAATCAGCCTTTGGTTAGTTTCATCTTGTGTATTTTACCTTTTTTTGTTAAAGTAGAACATGTAATTATGTGCTCTTGCAGGTAGAGTAAATCTATACTGTTATTATTTGATTTGGCACATACTATTGTGCTTGCCTTGCTTAAATAATTAATCCTATTGGGGTATAGTTGTTTAATGGTTTCCCAAGAATGTTGCTATGGGTCTTTGTGACAGTTCCTTGTTTTTTCTCTCTAAGGTCATATCATGATTTCCTGTCATAATTTCCTGTAGATAATGCCGACCATTCAATGGGGAACGCATACAAGAACTGTCCTGGATGTTGGATGTGGTGTTGCTAGCTTTGGTGGATACCTGCTTGATAGGAATGTCATTACTATGTCATTGGCCCTAAAGATGAGCATGAAGCTCAGATACAGTTTGCATTAGAGCGTGGAATTCCAGCATTTCTAGGAGTAATTGGAACTCAAAAGCTCCCTTTCCCTGATAATGCATTTGATGTTGTCCATTGCGCAAGGTGCAGGGTCCATTGGTATGCGAATGGCAAGTGTTCTATTTCTCCATGGCATTTTTAAGCTACCGTAGTATCTACATCTCATCCTTTTCAGATAATTATACCATTTTTCTCCTGCTAATTTGTTTCTAAATATCCATTTCTATTGGGATGTGCAGGTGGAAAACCACTACTGGAGCTTAACAGAGTGCTAAGGCCTGGAGGATTTTTCGTTTGGTCTGCAACACCTGTCTATCGCAAAGAACAAAGAGATCAAGATGACTGGAATGGTTCGTGACCGTATCATATAAAATTATATGTTCAGCCTCAGTTCTCATCCTAGTAATACTATCTTTTAGATTGCCGCAAGTGTTAAGGAAGTGAACTGATAGTCACATCTGTGAGGACCGCTGACCAAACACGCTAAAATACTGACTGACGCAAAGTTGGACGCTAGACAGAAGTGTGGTAGCTACTTCTATCTTAGATCAATTCTGTACAACAGGATATCCATATCCTCCTAATTCAGTAAATGATGTCACTACTAAGCAAAGGACATCATAATTCAGTATTTACTCAAGTTTCTAAAGATGTCTACAGCAGTACCTCGTTAATATTATGTATAGTTTGCAAGTAACTAGTGCCGTTTTTGTGGGCGGTTTTGTGCTAACTGGGAAATCCTTTACATGTGGCAGCAATGGTTACTCTGACCAAATCAATGTGCTGGAGGACGGTTGTAAAATCTGAAGATATTAATGGAATTGGCGTTGTTATATATCAAAAACCAACCTCAAATTCTTGCTACCTTGAGAGGAAAACTAATGAACCCCTCCTGTGTTCCAAGAAAGATGGATCACGTTTTCCTTGGTACGTTATAGCTTGCTTCATTTCTCTCATTGTTGTTTCACCAAAGTTCAGACTGCTAGTGGTCTTGTAGCATCTAGTGGCCTCTCTGATTATTATTTACTTACTGGCTCATGGGCAGAAATCAGTTGTGTGATCGATATACCATTTGCAGCCTATCCTTACTGTAGATATTGTAGATATCATAGTTTATTTGTAACTAATACTGCAGTTTCGAATTGGTTTCATCTATACCCACTTGTTTTATCTTTGCTTTTGCAGGTACGCTCCTCTTGATAGTTGCATTTTGCCAACTGCTGTTTCCAGTTCAGATGAAACAAGCAACTCTCCCCTTCTGTGGCCTGAAAGGCTTATCAGATACGCAAGTGTACCTGATGATTCTGCTACTATCGAGAAGTTTGATGCTGATACAAAATATTGGAAACAAGTCATTTCAGAAGTATATTATAATGACTTTCCAGTTAATTGGTCAAGTGTCCGTAATGTAATGGACATGAATGCTGGTTATGGAGGGTAAGAGAACACAAATTTCTGCTGATTAGTTTTATGATATTCATTTTCTTATGCCACCAATATGATCCTTATAGCTTTTAGTGCTTCTACTTTTGCTTTTTTGGTGATGTTGCTTCATTGATGATTTGGGCCTGAGTTTTGGCGTTACAAATATGTACTGCCTCTGTCCCAAAATATAAGACGTTTTTTGCAGTTTAAAGTTGAACTGCAAAATCTTCTTATATTTTGGGACGGAGGTAGTAGTTCGTTAGTACAAGATTCCTTGAACTCACTGATCCTCCCTCAGCAATGGAGTAAATGTTTCTCCTTAGTGGTTACTAATTATTTTGGACCGCCAAGTCAGATGTCTGTTTATGCAACCCAGAAACTTCCTTTAGTGGTATTATAGATCGTATTTCTGTAATTAGATGTAGATCGACCTATGTTTTTTTTGGAACCAGGTATAGTTGTTATCAAACTAGCTAATGACTATGTTGTGATGGGGATATTAATCAGGCTTAGTTTTGGTGAACCAGGTTTGCAGCAGCACTTGTTGATAAACCATTATGGGTTATGAATGTGGTACCTATTGGCCAGTCAGATACTTTGCCAGTTATTTTTAGCAGAGGTTTGATTGGGGTTTATCATGATTGGTGCGAATCTTTCAACACATACCCAAGGACCTATGATGTTCTTCACATGAGTGATCTCCTTGGAAGTCTTGCAAAGAGGTAAACAAACAGTCACGCTCATGAATTATAATACGACATGTGCTCCTTTTTGTCAGACTGTAGCCTGATATCAGTGTCTCCCTTTAGGTGTGACATCCTTGAAGTAGCAGCCGAAGTCGACCGGATATTGAGGCCTGGCAGATGGTTGGTGCTGAAAGACACAATGGACATGATAAAAAAGATGCGCCCGGTTCTTCGCTCTCTGCACTATGAGACCGTAATCGTGAAGCGGCAATTCCTTGTCGGTAAAAAGACTTTCTGGCGTCCCCAGCGATAAAGCTGGCATGGACCAAACTTCTAAGGGAGTCAACCGAAGCACTAAGATTCTGTTGATTCTTTGAGTTCTGATATCTGATCAATTCTTTATACAACAGAGATGTGATTTGGCCGGGTCCAGGTAACCCTGAAGTTTTTGGTGGTATAGATACAACCGCTTGTGCAGTCTCTTGTGCCGATTCTTTTTCCTGTCAAAGCAAAACAAAACAATAGGGATGGTATAGTTGTATAATATAGTGCTAACAGATGCGTACACAGTGGATACAGGATCATCTTTTGTATACTTTGTTCAACAAAATTATTTTTGTACATTGAACAATAAAGATTTTGAAGCTTGCTCAACAAAAAATATGGGTCCCTTACGTTCTTCTATCTGTCTCCATAGTTCTGCAAGAGCAATGTATGCCAGGTTTATATCTGCGGATGTCCAGTACCTGCGGGCTACCAGAATGTAGATCCCCTCGCACGGCGCACAGATGGTACATTTTCATTTTGCAGGTGGTGCACAGATGTATTACTCCTTTCCTCTGATGAGGCAGATACCTACTGGCGATTGAATTGAACACAAGACGAACTTGTCAAGGATAGCCATATACATTCTCCGTTCAAGATTGTATGGATGTTTTTGAACTGTGACTGAATTTATTTTCAAATGCTTGTAGAACTTTGGCCTCCCAATATATTGTTCTTCCTTGGAAGCTTTTGAGACTTGTAACATATAGCTTCCTCCTTTTTAGAGAGAGAGAAATAGGCACTGCGCAGCTTTTCATAGAAAGCTTAAAATGGTCTTACAGTTACTGGACTAGATAGAATAATTGTACCCGCTTGGATTGTCGTTTTCAATCCAGACGAAAATAAAGCATACACCTGTAGATTAAACCTGGGTGTATAAATTTATATACACCGAATCCAGGCGGGGCCTCAAGCTGTTTTCCACGATCATTGCTGGGTGGGTTGCAGCGCGCGCGGTGTCGTCTTTGGTGCGGCAGCTGTACGAGGCCCCGTTAGGCGTCGGTGCAAATGACTGTCGTTGTTACGTACACGGAAAGCAAAAAACCTAAGAACATCTACTACAACTGGACTTTTTGTTCTGACCAAAATACAAGGAGACCTAAGAACATCTACAACTGGACTTTTTGTTCTGACCAGTGGGACGACTCGGTTATTGACGCTCAATTTTTTTCGACCAAACCGGCCTCTTCAAATGACCCATATATGTTCGGACTGACCGACACCCCTCATACTCAGCCCAAATATGAGGTGCCCCGAACACGTCCGGACGTATCTGTCACGCCAGGCCGGCCCATGTTGGCTCGTGCCGACCACACCCCGTCCCCACTAAAATCCCCAACAGGACCAAACCCTACCTTCACTCTCCCACTCCTCAGTCCGATCCCCGTCATTCCCTCCCCTCTTGATCCCCTCCTCTCCCAATGTCGAGAACATGCAGCATCCGACTGCGAGGACGACCATGTCGATTGGGACGACAACGTCCACGTGACGGAGGCAGACGACAATGAGGAGCTTGTCGTCTGCATCGCGCTGCAGCAGGCGCAGATGGACATGGGTGGTAGCTCGAGCTCTGCTTCGTCCCTGTCACTCGACAATGCAGAGCGAACGCGCCGTCTTACCATGCACCACACGCGCAACTCTGCTACCTAGAGGCTCTCCCCAACCCCTCTGACAGATGCTCCTCACAAACATCGGTGGGTGCTTCTGCTCACGCTTCCGTAGATGCGCCTAGCTGAATCGGAGGCGCGCGCCACACGTCGCGATAGGGAGCGAGTGAGGGAGTGGATGGCGGCGGCTGAGGCATCTTCCTCCCACCAGTCTCGCGTCTAGCTAGCGGTCAATGCCGAGGGGCAGCTCCCCGCGGTAGTCCTCCGCCGCTCGCTGACCACGGCAGAGACGAATGGGCGGTGCCACCGCCGCTAGAACAGGCGCTACAGGTCGTCATCGAGTAGTCAGAGCGCCTCACGGTGGAGAGGGTGGCCGCCAACGCGAAAGTCCCCCGACTCGCGAAGTACCAGGCATGTGTCGTCCGTCGTATGGCCAACATCATGTCCTCCTCGTCCGAGAGCGGCACAACCAATGACTTTGACGATGCCCCTCCCACCGCCGACGCCAATGCGGAGGACTACAACCGCTCTCGTGACCTCAACGACAAGGGACCGGCGAGGAAGTGGTGGCTTTCGACGCCCCCGTTCATCCTCGTTTAGTAGTTTAGTTAGTTTTTAGTTTGAATCTATGTCTATTTGGTGTGGTGAACCGTCTCTTTTGGTCCGATGAATTGTGATGCTATGTCCGTGAGGAATTACGTTAACGTTGATCTATGTCTGTTTGTTCGTTGATCCACATAGTTTCTCTCGCGTTGCATGAATAGCATGAATTCGGGGCCGGATACAAGGTATACGGTTGTGGACGTTGGCATTTGAAGGGTGATCGGTCACTGTTTATGGACACGTTTGGGCGCATCCGCAGGAGGCTGGATCTGGTAGGTCCGGTCGTAGATGCTTTAATAAACTTAGACGGACGAGTAGCTCTGTAGCTGCTAATTAACTGCTAGCCTAATGGAGTAATGGTGATCACCAAGCGATGCATGCTCGCCTAGCACACTGTTTTCCTCTAAAATTGTAGTAGCAGTTTTTGTTTTCGGAGATAGCATATGCTAACAGCCGGTGAAGTACTTTTTGTGTGGTGAACGCATATATACAATTCGTTTAATTATTTTGCTTTCAGTTATCCCTTCATCTCTTTCTCTGCTTCTGTTTTCCCTGTGAGCTCCATGGGTGCATGCACTGTGCATGCTAAAGCTTGTTTTCTTTCTCTCTTTTCCTTTTCCTTTGTGAAAAGGGATGCATGCTAACGTTGTTGATATACATATTCTATCTCACGTATCATTTTTTCTTCTCATAAAGTGCCCGTCCGTACATGCTATCATGCATAGCGCATAATTTTGTGCGGGGAAACATAAGTAGAGTTAATCTCGATCAGACCCCACTAATTCGTTCCTGATCAAATATTGAGTGCTCGCTGCACTCGACAAAGAATCATTCCACCTTACGTTTGCTTAACTTTGGCTGCATATCGTCATTATTCTGTATCTATAAATGTAGCTATGATCATCTAAAAATGAATAAAAAACGCGAAGTATAGTACGAGAATATGGGTGCATGCATTCAAATCCAAGTAGGAGTAGATCTTGAGGGCACCTAACTGTACTATTGTGCCCTCATTGCCTTTAATACAGAGGGATTAAGCAACTAAAAAATAGAGGGATTAAGTACGCCCGATATATAGTGAAGGGTCTGTCTAGGACACATCTAGATGTAATATAGTTATGTCACATTTAAGCTGATGTCCACTCTATTTGTGGTCTTTTTCTTTTGTCCTAGTTTTTTTTGTTTCTTGTTGCTGCATTATATATTTGTGGGAGCTTAGATATGACATCCTTAAAAACATCTAGATGTGAATTAGACAAACTGAAGCCAATCCGATAAGATTCAATGCGCTAATAATTTATTGGATCTCACATCACTGTCAAAATAAGTTAGAGCCACTAGCTTGAAGTAGAAATTCGGGACGTCCAGAAAATCCCTCTTGTCCCAATCAGGTATTCTGTGACAGTGGGTATTCTATGTTCGTCATGGAAACAAACAAGGACTCCCCACCAGAATTGTATTCATTTGCCTATGAGGCTTTGCAGCCTGTTGCAAGATGGGTTCAAGTGAACCAGAGATACAGGGGACACGCGAGGATAAGAGATAAAAGAAAACAACAAGCACCGACAAAACACCTCACAGGGGAACAAAGAGGGAAAACACAACACAACACAAACAAAAGCACCACTATTGTAGTCGAACGACATCGGCCAACCGGGACCAAGCAAAGACATTGCACCGTCGACGCCATCGAAGGGCATCACGCTCCCAGACTGCACAACGCCGCGACACCACCTGTGTCGTGGGGTACATTCGAAAGGACACGTCAGGCAGAGACGGCGCCACGGCACCAGTGCGCCGCCGGCGAAGTCAAAGGGCATCGCCTGGCAGACCCAACCAAGAAACTGTACCGTCGACGCAATCGAAGACGACACACTTCCGAGACTACACAACGCCGCGGCACCACCTGTGCCGTGGGGCGCAGTTGAAAGGTCACGTGAGGACAAGACGACGCCACGGCACCTGTGTGCCACTAGTTGGGTCGCCGGGCACCGCCTAGCAGAGACACACGAAGGAGAACTCGAGCACGACCCATAAGAACACCAACGAGAATGAGATCCCGTCAGGAAGGAAAGATGGCCAGCCCCAAGCCACGGCCCTCCCGGGTGGGAGGAAGCCGCATCCATGGCCGCCACAGCGAAGCCATGAAGCTCGACAACCCGACGGACAAGCGTCCATCCAGACCGACAGCAATACAAGGGGGACCTCTCCAACCGCCCACGGTTCCACCCTATGTGAAGAGCAAGCCGCATCCATGGCCGCCATCTGCCTGCCAAGGAACCGCCGACCGGTGCAAACGCAGCAGGCCGGTAGACGATAGAAGAGCTGACCAACGGCGTCGCCCGGCACCACGCCGGCCAACACCACACCGGGAAGCCCAAGGCCACCCTGTTGGGGAAGCAGTAATTTCAAAAAAAAAATCCTACGCACACGCAAGATCACGGTGATGCATAGTAACGAGCGGGGAGAGTGAGTCCACGTACCCTCGTAGACCGGAAGTGGAAGTGTTAGCACAACGCGGTTGATGTAGTCGTACATCTTCACGATCCGACTGATCCAAGTACCGAACGTACGGCACCTCCGAGTTCAGCACGCGTTCAGCTCGATGATGTCTCACGAACTCCGATCCAGTAGAGCTTTGCGGGAGAGTTCCGTCAGCACGACGGCGTGATGACGGTGTTGATGATGCTATCGACGCAGGGCTTTGCCTAAGCACCGCTACGATATTATCGAGGTGGATTATGGTGGAGGGGGGCACTGCACACGGCTAAGAGATCCAAGGGATCAATTGTTGTGTCTAGAGGTGCCCCCTGCCCCCGTATATAAAGGAGGGAGGGAGAGGCCGGCCCTAGAGGAGGGCGCGCCAAGTGTGGGGAGTCCTACTAGAACTCCCAAGTCCTAGTAGGATTCCCCTTTCCTTTCCGGTGTACGAGAGAAGGAAAGAGGAGGAGAGGAAGAAGGAAAAGGGGGCTGCACCCCATGTCCAATTCGGACCAGAAGGGGGGGCGCGTGCCTCCTTCCTTTTGGCCTCTCTCCTCTATTCCCGTATGGCCCAATAAGGCCCATATACTCCTCGGCGAATTCCCGTAACTCTCCGGTACTCCGAAAAATACCCGAATCACTGAGAACCTTTCCTAAGTCCGAATATAGTCATCCAATATATCGATCTTTACGCCTCGACCATTTCGAGACTCCTCGTCATGTCCCCAATCTCATCCGGGACTCTGAACTACCTTCGGTACATCAAAACACATAAACTCATAATATAACTGTCATCTAACTTTAAGCGTGCGGACCCTACGGGTTCGAGAACTATGTAGACATGACCGAGACACGTCTCCGGTCAATAACCAATAGCGGAACCTGGATGCTCATATTGGCTCCCACATATTCTACGAAGATCTTTATCGGTCAAACCGCATAACAACATCGTTGTTCCCTTTGTCATCGGTATGTTACATGCCCGAGATTCGATCGTCGGTATCTCAATACCTAGTTCAATCTCATTACCGGCAAGTCTCTTTACTCGTTATGTAATGCATCATCCCACAACTAACTCATTAGCTACATTGCTTGCAACGCTTATAGTGATGTGCATTACCGAGAGGGCCCAGAGATACCTCTCTGACAATCGGAGTGACAAATCCTAATCTCAAATCGCCAACCCAACAAGTACCTTCAGAGACACCAGAGAGCACCTTTATAATCACCCAGTTATGTTGTGACGTTTGGTAGCACACAAAGTGTTCCTCCGGTAAACGGGAGTTGCATAATCTCATAGTTATAGGAACATGTATAAGTCATGAAGAAAGCAATAGCAACATACTAAATGATCAAGTGCTAAGCTAACGGAATGGGTCAAGTCAATCACATCATTCTCCTAATGATGTGATCCCGTTAATCAAATGTCAACTCATGTCTATGGCTAGGAAACTTAACCATCTTTGATTCAACGAGCAAGTCAAGTAGAGGCATACTAGTGACATTATGTTTGTCTATGTATTCACACATGTATTATGTTTCCAGTTAATACAATTCTAGCATGAATAATAAACATTTATCATGAAATAAGGAAATAAATAATAACTTTATTATTGCCTCTAGGGCATATTTCCTTCAGTCTCCCACTTACACCAGAGTCAATAATCTAGTTCACATCGCCATGTGATTTAACACCAATATTCATATCTGCATATGATTAACACCCATAGTTCACATCGTCATCTGACCAACACCCAAAGGTTTAGTAGAGTCAATAATCTAGTTTCACATTGCTATGTGATTAACACCCAAAGAGTACTAAGGTGTGATCATGTTTTGCTCGTGAGAGAAGTTTAGTCAACGGGTCTGTCACATTCAGGGCTGTATGTATTTTGCAAATATTCTATGTCTACAATGCTCTGCGCGGAGCTACTCTAGCTAATTGCTCCCACTTTTAATATGTATCCAGATTGAGACTTAGAGTCATCTGGATCGGTGTAAAAGCTTGCACCGATGTAACTCTTTACAACAGGCTCTTTTATCACCTCCATACTCGAGAAATATTTCCTTAGTCCTCACTAAGGATATTCTTGACCGCTGTTTAGTGATCTACTCTTAGATCAAAATTGTACTCCCTTGCCAAACTCAGAACAAACTATACAATGGGTTTGGTACACAGCATAGCATACTTTATAGAACCTATGACTGAGGCATAGGAAATGACTTTTCATTCTCTTTCTATTTTCTGCCATGGTCGGGTTTTGAGTTTTACTCAACTTCACACCTTGCAACATAGGCAAGAACTCCTTCTTTGACTGTTCCATTTTGAACTACTTCAAAAACTTATCAAGGTATACACTCATTGAAAAATCTTATCAAGCGTCTTGATCTATCTCTATAGATCTTGATGCTCAATGTGTAAGCAGCTTCACCGAGGTCTTTCATTGAAAAACTTTTATCCAACTATCCTTTTATGCTATCCAGAAATTCTATATCATTTCCAATCAACAATATGTCGTCCACATATAATATCAGAAATGCTACAGAGCTCCCACTCACTTTCTTGTAAATCTGAGGCTTCTCCGTAAGTCTCAGATAAAACCATATGCTTTGATCACACTATCAAAGCATTTATTCCAACTCCGAGAGGCTTGCACCAGTCCATAAATGGATCGCCGGAGCTTGAACACTTTGTTAGCACCTTTCGGATCGACAAAACCTTCTGGTTGCATCATATACAACTCTTCTTCAATAAATTCATTAATGAATGCAGTTTTGACATCCATTTGCCAGATTTCATAAAATGTGGCAATTTGCTAACATGATTCAGACAGACTTAAGCATCGCTACGAGTGAGAATATCTCATCGAATTCAACATCTTGAAATTGTCGAAAAACCTTTTGCGACAAGTCAAGCTTTGTAGATAGTAACACTAGTATCAGCGTCTGTCTTCCTCTTGAAGATCCATTTATTTTCTATGGCTTGCCGGTCATCGGGCAAGTCCACCAAAGTCCACACTTTGTTCTCATACATGGAACCCATCCCAGATTTCATGGCCTTCAAGCCATTTCGCGGAATCTGGGCTAATCATCGCTTCCTCATAGTTCGTAGGTTCATCATGGTCTAGTAACATGACTTCCAGAACAGAATTACCGTACCACATTGGTGCGGACTGTACTTTGGAAGACCTACGAGGTTCTGTAGTAACTTATCTGAAGTTTCATGATCATCATCATTAGCTTCCTCACTAATTGGTGTAGGAATCACTGGAACTGATTTCTGTGATGAACTATTTTCCAATTCGGGAGAAGGTACAATTACCTTATCAAGCTCTACTTTCCTCACACTCACTTCTTTCGAGAGAAACTCCTTCTCTAGAAAGGATCCATCTTAGCAACAAATATCTTGCCTTCGGATCTGTGATAGAAGGTGTACCCAACAGTTTTCTTTGGGTATTGTACGAAGACGCACTTCTCCGATTTGGGTTCGAGCTTATCAGGTTGAAACTTTTCATATAAGCATCATAGCCCCAAACTTTAAGAAACGACAACTTTGGTTTCTTGCCAAACAACAGTTCATAAGGCGTCGTCTCAACGGATTTTGATGGTGCCCTATTTAACGTGAATGCAGTTGTCTCTAATGCATAACCCCAAAACAACAGTGGTAAATCGGTAAGATACATCATAGATCGCACCATATCCAATAAAGTGTGGTTACGACGTTCGGACACACCATTACACTGTGGTGTTCCATGTGGCGTGAGCTGTGAAACTATTCCACATTTATATGAAGGCCAAACTCGTAACTCAAATATTCTCCTCCACGATCAGATCGTAGAAACTTTATTTTCTTGTTACGATGATTCTACACTTCACTCTGAAATTCTTTGAACTTTTCGAATGTTTCAGATTTGTGTTTCATTAAGTAGATATATCCATATCTGCTCAAATCATCTATGAAGGTCATAAAATAATGATACACGCCACGAGCATCAACACTCATTGGACCGCATACATCGGTATGTATTATTTCCAACAAGTTAGCAGCACGTTCCATTGTTCCGGAGAACGGAGTTTTAGTCATCTTGCCCAAAAGGCACGGTTCGCAAGCATCAAATGATTCATAACCAAGTGATTCCAAAAATCCATCTTTATGGAGTTTCTTCATGCGCTTTACACCGATATGACCCAAACGGCAGTGCCACAAATAAGTTGCACTATCATTATCAACTTTGCATCTTTTGGCATCAATATTATGAATATGTGTATCACTACGATCGAGATCCAACAAACTATTTTCATTGGGTGTATGACCATCGAAGGTTTTATTCATGTAAACAGAACAACAATTATTCTCTGACTTTAAATGAATAACCGTATTTGCAATAAACATGATCAAATCATATTCATGCTCAACGCAAACGCCAAATAACATTTATTTAGGTTTAACACTAATCTCGAAAGTATAGGGAGAGTGCGATGATGATCATATCAATCTTGGAACCACTTCCAACATACATTGTCGCTTCACCCTTAACTAGTCTCTATTTATTCTGTAACTCCTGTTTCGAGTTACTAATCTTAGCAATCGAACAAGTATCAAATACCCAGTGGCTACTATAAACACTAGTAAGGTACACATCAATAACCTGTATATCAAATATACCGCCATCATTCTTATCCACCAAATATTCAAGGCATTTCCGCTTCCAATGACCATTTCCTTTGCAGTAGAAGCACTTAGTTTCAGGATTTGGTCCAGCTTTGGGCTTCTTCACGGGAGTGAGAACTTGCTTGCCATTCTACTTGAAGTTCCCTTTCTTTTCCTTTGCCCTTTTCTTGAAACTAGTGGTCTTGTTAATCATCAACACTTGATGTTCTTTCTTGATTTCTACCTTCGTTGATTTCAACATCACGAAGAGCTTGGGAATTGTTTTTGTCATCCCTTGCATACTATAGTTCATCACGAAGTTCTACTAACTTGGTGATGGTGACTAGAGAACTCTGTCAATCACTATATTATCTAGAAGATTAACTCCCACTTGATTCAAGCGATTGTAGTACACAGACAATTTGAGCACATGCTCACTAGTTGAGCAATTCTCCTCCATCTTTTAGCTATAGAACTTGTTGGAGACTTCATATCTCTCAACTCGGGTATTTGCTTGAAATATTAACTTCAACTCCTGGAACATCTCATGGCCCATGATGTTCAAGACGTCTTTGAAGTCCCGATTCTAAGCCGTTAAGCATGGTGCACTAAACTATCAAGTAGTCATCATATTCATCTAGCCAAACATTCATAATGTCTGCATTTGCTCCTGCAATAGGTCTGTCACCTAGCGGTGCATTGATACGTCTCCAACGTTGTAGCGACCCGACCTCAGATGGTCAAGTCTCTGTGCTCAGGTGTCATCCCTGGATCAGTAATGCTGACACCACACAGTACTTCGAAGGATTTATAACAGAGTAGCAATCACACACTTATTACATCTTATTACATCGATGTCCCAAAAGAGGACTTATTACAATAAATATGGCTTAAGGCCATCTAATAACGATAACAGCGGAAGACTTGGAAGATAAGTGAGTCCATCAACTCCAACGGCATCACTGAGTATAGAACCACGACCTAAAAGCACCTTACTCGTCGGCTGAAAAGTCTGCAACATGAAACGTTGCAGCCCGAAAACGGGTCAGCACATGGAATATGCTGGCAATGTAACACATAGTGATGGATTCATGTACCTAGGGTAGGGTCATAGACCTGATCTAAGTGCCCTACCCAAGGACACCCTTAGAAGAGATCACCTTCCAGTCGACCTACGAGGAACCCACTCGACTGACTTGAAGGACTCGACCATCAAGACTCACTCGACCACCAGAAGGCCAAGAGGCACTCTGTCTCGCAACGGTGCTGTAATTAAGTAGACTTTATGGTAGTTAAGACACTTTATGTGGGCGTTACAAGAATGCCCTGCACTTAATGTACCTTAAACCCTTCATTATTGTAATGGCGGGGTCTGGCGTACTCTATATAAGCCACCCCCCTCCACAGGCAGAAGGGTTCACACCCCTGTAACTCATATACACATAATCCACTCGACCGCCTCCGGGCTCTGAGACGTAGGGCTTTTACTTCCTCCGAGAAGGGCCTAAACTCGTACATCTCTTGTGCTTACAACCTCTCCATAGCTAGGACCTTGCCTCTCCATACCTACCCCCACTCTACTGTCAGACTTAGAACCACGACAGTTGGCGCCCACCGTGGGGCCGGTGTTTTAGCGATTTTGTGGAGAAGTTGCGATTCTTTCGAGTATATTCGTCATTATGACTGCTGGAGTTTTGGTCGAGGGTCGCGAGATCCGTCTCGGCGCTCTCACCTTCGTTGCCGACGACTCCGCCTGGCTCCAGGAGGCTCCACTCGACGTTGATGTGCTCCCCGTCCGTGGTGCGACGCATTTTCGTGCATGTGTCCGCGGTGTTCTGCTGCGACAACCGTCGACCCCGTATCGGTCGACTCTCCTATCAACCACCCTCCCGGTCTCCCGCCAGCGCAAGCGCTCTGGTCGGTCGAGGCTTCAGCGGTGGGTGAGGCACGCGGTGGCTCGCCAGACGGCCACCACCCAAGTTGCGGCAATCAAGCCCGACGAATCTCTCTACGGCCTGTTCGACCGTCGACCGGCTCCGAGAGAAGCGCATCGAATGCGATAGCGATGATCCGCGGCAGAAATCTCGATGGTCAGCGGACCTCGCGGTCCTCGGCCGCCCATGAGGGCGGGGCAGCGGCGGAGACGACCCGCACGAGACCACGAAGAGTACCAGCCGAGCCACTCGACTCTCTGCAAAGAGAGGAACTTCGCCGCAGAACATGGATGCCTGCATACTCCCATCACAGAGAAACCCCGAGGCTCGCGCCTTGGAGGAGGCACGTTTGGCCAATTTATTTAACGCGCTCGCTGGAGAATCTTCAGCGAGCAGCACTCGACGAAGTGGCAGCGCGAGTTCCCGACGCCAATCGGCGTCTCAACTCTTCCCGCCGACTCGGTATATCGAACCCCAATCCAGAATTTAGCAACATGCGACCAGTATAGCGAGTCCATCCAGCCCTCTCGGTTGGAAGTGGCAGAGGCTTGATGCGATCGTGGATTTGCTCCGGGCGGCGAGGACCGAGAATTCAGCCGTGTCGCGATCGCGCAGCAGAATTCACAGCCGATCCGTCGCTGCGAATACGGTTCAGTCGGCTCACAGTCCTAGATCGCCTCCGCGGCGAGAAGGGCGCGAGAATCGGCAAGACCAGTATGGAGACCGACACGACCGAGATGATAGGCGTCGAGTGCCCACTTCCCCTCCGAGGGGTGGGTCTTACGCTCCTCGGCAGCAAGATGACAAAGCGCGGCTCGGTGTGGGCGAAGAGCTCCGGTCGACCCGAGGAACCGAGCTTCGACGCGCGATCCATTATCGTGCAAGGCTTGGTCGACCGAACAGAGCCCATCGGGCGGGCCCGACAGAGATCGCCCAAGCGATTGAGTGCATGTTTCGGTCCGTAATGTTTCAAATAGGCTATCGAGTTGCGATAATCCCCCAATTTCAGGTTAGCAACAGGAGTCGGCAAGTTCACTGGTGAGTGTAAGCCTGAAACTTGGCTTGAAGACTACCGAGTGGCGGTTCAGATTGGCGGTGGGAATGACGAGGTGGCCATGAAGCATTTGCCCGTCATGTTAGAAGGTTCTGCCAGAGCGTGGTTGAATCAGTTACCTCCTAGCAGCATTTACACTTGGGAAGATCTGTCCCGAGTGTTCGTCAGAACGTTTGAAGGAACTTGCAAGCAACCAACCGGATTGACAGAGCTGCAAGTCTGTGTGCAGAAGACCAATGAGACTCTCAGGGAGTATATTCAGAGATGGATCACTTTGCACCATACTGTGGAGAATGTGTCTGATCATCAGGCAGTCTGCGCCTTCAAGGATGGCGTCAAGAACAGAGAATTGAGTTTGAAATTTGGTCGAACTGGAGACATGACCCTGAGTCAGATGATGGAGATTGCTACCAAATATGCCAACGGCAAAGAGGAAGACCGACTCCGAAGCGGCAAGTACAAGCCGAGTCAGTCGGAGAAAGGAAACACCAGTCGGAAACAGAAGCGGAAGGCTGAACCAGCAGCTCCTGGAGAGGCTCTGGCCATGACTCAGGGAAAGTTCAAAGGGAAACCAAAAGGATCCTGGAACCCTAAGAAAGTGAAGGACAAAGAAGGGAACGACGTGATGGATATGCCGTGTCACATCAACACGAAGAAAGATGAAGAGGGCAATATCATTTACCCAAAGCATACCACTCGCCAATGTCGACTCCTGATCCAGCAGTTTCAAGGAAAACAGTCTAAGGACAAGGAAAAGGAGTCGGACAAGGCCGAAGACAAGGAGGACAGTGAGGAAGGATATCCGCATGTCAACTCCACCTTGATGATCTTCGCAGATGTGGAAAGCAAGAGCCAACTGAAGGTCATTAATCGTGAGGTGAACATGGTTGCCCCAGCAAAACCAAGTTATCTGAGATGGTCCCAAACACCCATCACATTTGACCAATCTGATCACCCGACTCATATTGCCACCCTGGGAGGCAAGCCTTGGTGGTCGATCCAGTTGTTGAAGGCACTCGACTGACAAAAGTGCTGATGGACGGTGGTAGTGGGCCGAACTTGTTGTCTGTGCAGACACTGCTTGAAAGGAATGGGCATTCCGATGTCCCGACTAAGCACAAGTAACATGAGCTTCCATGGAGTTATACCAGGGAAGAAAGCCGAGTCACTCGGCCAAATAGCTCTGGACGTGGTGTTTGGTGATTCGAAACATTTTCGCAAAGAGAAGTTGACGTTTGAGGTCGTGGATTTTCAGAGTGCGTACCACGCCATTTTGGGGAGGCCAGCTTACGCACGGTTCATGGCTCGACCATGTTACGTGTACCTCAAACTGAAGATGCCCGGTCCCAAAGGAGTGATCACTGTCACCGGTGATCGGAAAAAGGTAGAAGAGTGCTTTCAGAAGGGCTCAAAGATTGCCGATTCCCAAGTGACAGCGGTCGAGTTTGAAGAATACAAGCAAAATGCAGATCCGAGTGATTTGCTGCGATCCAAGAAACCCGCCACAGAATCTGCATTTCAGTCGTCCGGTGAGACGAAGCCTGTTCACATTCACCCGACCGACCCCAATGCAGCCCCGACCCACATCTCCACCACACTCGACCCGAAATAGGAAGAAGCGCTCATCCAGTTCCTCCGTGAGAACTGGGACATTTTTGCATTGAAGCCAGCTGACATGCCAGGTGTTCCCAGGGGACTGCCTGAGCATCGCCTAAGAGTCGACTCATCAGCAAAACCAGTTAAAGAGCATCTTCGGCGGTCCGCCGTCCAGAAGAGAAAGGCTATTGGTGAGGAAGTGACTCGACTGTTGGCGGCAGGATTTATCCGAGAGATATACCACTCCGAGTGGCTCGCTAATGTCGTCATGGTTCCTAAGAAGGACAAATCGCTCCAAATGTGCATTGATTTCAAGGACATCAATCGGGCCTGCCCGAAAGATCATTTTCCTCTCCCTCGCATAGATCAAATTGTTGACTCGACCGCGGGGTGTGAGAGATTGTCTTTTCTAGACGCCTATTCCGGGTACCATCAGATCCGTCTGTATGGCCCCGATGAGATAAAAACAGCTTTCATCACTCCATTTGGGTGCTTCTGCTATATCACCATGCCATTCGGCCTCAAGAATGCCGGAGCCACATTTATGCGAATGATTCAGAAGTGTTTGCTCACTCAAATCAGTCGGAATGTGGAAGCGTATATGGATGATATCGTCGTCAAGTCACGAAAAGGTTCCAACCTGCTCGCTGACCTCGCCGAAACATTTGCCAACCTCAGAAGGTATGATATCAAGCTCAATCCATCAAAGTGCACATTCGGGGTTCCTGGTGGCAAGTACTCGGTTTTCTCGTGTCCGAGCGGGGGATCGACGCTAATCCAGAGAAGATCGGCACTTTTCTCCGAATGAAACGCATACGGCGAAAGTGCACGATGTCGAGCTTATTGGATGCTTGGCCGCATTAAGTCGATTCATCTCACGACTCGGTGAAAAGGCATTGCCTCTTTACCGATCGATGAAGAAGCGGAACAAGTTTGAGTGGACTCGAAGCTGATGCGACATTTGCCGAGCTAAAAGCTCGCTCTCCACCCAGCCGGTGCTTGCTGCTCCAATCAGCAAAGAGCCTCTGTTGCTTTATATCGCAGCCACAGGACAAGTCGTCGATCTGATGCTTACGGTCGAGCGGAAGAAGAAGGAAAAGCCTTCAAAGTTCAGCGCCTAAATGTATTATTTGTCTGAAGTCTTGACTCCATCCAAGCAGAGATATCCTCATTATCAGAAGCTTGTGTATGGAATATACATGACCACGAAGAAGGTTGCTCATTATTTCTTTGATTATTCCATCACAGTCGTCAGCGACGCTCCTTTATTAGAGATTCTGCACAACAGAGACGCAACCGGTCGAGTGGCGAAATGGGCGATTGAACTTCTTCCCCTTGATATCAAATTTGAGGCAAAGAAAGCCATTAAGTCCCAAGCAATAGCAGATTTCCTCGCCGAGTGGATTGAACAACAACAGCCGACTGAAGTTCACTCGGAGCATTGGACCATGTTCTTCGATGGCTCTAAGATTTGAATGGTTACGGTCTTTCGGGTGGTTCTGGTTTCCCCAGAGGAGATAAGCTTAGATATGTGCTCAGATTCACTTTGATTCCTCCAACAATGAGGCGAGTATGAGGCCCTTTTATATGGATTGCGCATGGCCATCTCACTCGGCGTCCGTCGCTTTGATGGTTTATGGCGATTCAGATTTAGTGGTCAACCGGTGATGAAGAGTGGGGCGTGAGAAGCCCAGCCATGACTGGATCTTGCAATGCAGTGAGGAAGCTGGAAAAGAAATTGAGGATTGGAGCTCCATCACATCCCCCGTGAAAAATCAAGCAGCAGATGACCCGCAAAGATAGGTTCCAAAAGAGAAGCCATTCCGAGTGGTGTGTTTTTGGAACATATACACACTCCGTCAGTTAAAAAGATCCCTTAACAGAGGAAGCTCCACAGCCCAAGAGTGTCACAGATCCGACTGAGGTTGAGGTCCCGGCAGTGGTCGACTTGGTCATGGAGGTTTTAGTGGTCACTCCTGATTGGACAATTCCCTATATCGCATATATCCTGAGAAAAGAGCTCCCAGAGGATGAGGAAGAGGCCCGGCAGATCGTCCGTCGATCCAAAGCCCTTACCGTTATCAAAGGACAGCTGTATAGAGAAAGCCCGACTGGAGTTGGTCAAAAATGCATAACGCCAGAAGAAGGTCGAGTCATTCTCAATGATATCCACTCGGGGACCTGTGGTCACCATGCGTCCTCTCAGACCATTGTAGCCAAAGCATACCGAGCTGGATTTTACTGGCCGAGGGCGAATGAGATGGCGAAGGAAATAGTGGACAAGTGCGAAGGATGTCAATTCTACTCCAATATGTCACACAAGCCCGCGTCAGCTCTAAAGACCATTCCACTTGTCTGGCCGTTCGCAGTATGGGGGTTAGACATGGTTGATCCCTTACGAACGGGTCGGAGCGGTTTCACGCATGTGCTGGTAGCAGTCGACAAGTTCACCAAGTGGATTGAAGCTAAACCAATCAAGAATCCTGACGCCGGCACTGCTGTTTCCTTCATCAGAGAGCTGACGTTCTGATATGGAGTCCCGCACAGCATTATCACAGATAATGGGTCAAATTTTGACTCAGAAGAATTCAAGGATTTCTGCAACGCTCAAGGCACGCGAGTCGACTACGCTTCAGTCGCCCATCCACAGTCGAATGGACAGGCAGAACGGGCCAATGGTTTAATCCTCAAGGGTCTGAAACCCCGACTGATGCGAGATCTCAAGCATGCGGCTGGAGCATGGGTCGACGAACTCCCTTCAGTGCTTTGGGGATTGCGGACCACGCCTAATCGGTCGACCGGAAGAACTCCATTCTTCTTGGTCTATGGAGCTGAAGCAGTCCTGCCGAGTGATCTTCTTCACAACGCTCCCCGAATTGAACTTTACAACGAAGCAGAAGCTGAGCAAGCGCGTCAGGACGCAGTCGACCTTCTAGAGGAGGAAAGGGAGATGGCTCTGATCCGCTCGACCATCTACCAGCAAGACTTGCGTCGACTTTACGCCAGAAATGTGAGAGGTCGAGCCTTCCAGGAAGGAGATCTAGTTCTCCGAGTGGATCAGCAGAAACAACATAAGCTCGCTCCCTCCTAGGAAGGGCCCTTCATCGTCACCAAGGTTCTCCTGGCAGGGCATATCTCTACAACGTCGAACACAATATCGAAGAGCCCCGAGCTTGGAATGCGGATTTGCTCCGCCCGTTTTACACTTAAAGTTTTTCACTCGGATGAGTTGTAATAAAATACTTCTGTAGTTCAAGGATTTCGAAATAATAGCGTCATAATTCCTTCATAATTTTTGTCACTATTATTTTTGTCCAGTAAAATTTTCCCCCAGTGGGTGGCTTAGCCGCGAATCCGTTTCGCCTAAGTTTGTACAAATCCTACCGAGTGGTAAGCCAGACTTCCACTCGGAGGCTTAGCCGCGAATCCGCTTCGCCTAAGTTATAAAAATCCTACCGAGTGGTAAGCCAGACTTCCACTCGGGGGCTTAGCTGCAGCCCAGCGCTTGCCTAAGTAACTAAAAAATCCTACCGAGTGGTAAGCCAGACTTCCACTCGGGGGCTTAGCTGCAGCCCAGTGCTCGCCTAAGTAACTAAAAAAATCCTACCGAGTGGTAAGCCAGACTTCCACTCGGGGGCTTAGCTGCAGCCCAGTGCTCGCTTAAGTAACTAAAAATCCTACCAAGTGGTAAGCCAGACTTCCACTCGGGGGCTTAGCTGCAGTCCAAGTACTCGCCTAAGTACAACGTACGCTCGCAAGGAGGACGAGGCGCAGGTCGACTGCGACCCTCTCTTCCGAGCTACACCATAAGTATAACGTGTGGGCTTACAAAGAGGACGAGGTGCAGGTCGACTGCGACCCTCTCCTCCGAGCTACACCATAAGTATAATGTGCGCCGCAAGGAAGGCGAGTGCAGGTCGATGCGACCCTCTCCTCCGAGCCGCCACAAATACAACGGAAATCCTACCGAGTGAAGAGCAAACCTCTCACTGGGGCTTAGCTGCAGCCCAGCGCCGCCTAAGGTATAAAAATCCTACCGAGTGAAGAGCAAACCTCTCACTCGGGGCTTAGCTGCAGCCAGTGCTCGCCTAAGGTATAAGAAATCCTACCGAGTGAAGAGCAAACCTCTCACTGGGGCTTAGCTGCAGCCAGTGCTCGCCTAAGGTATAAGAAATCCTACCGAGTGAAGAGCAAACCTCTCACTGGGGCTTAGCTGCAGCCAGTGCTCGCCTAAGGTATAAAAAATCCTACCGAGTGAAGAGCAAACCTCTCACTCGGGGCTTAGCTGCAGCCAGTGCTCGCCTAAGGTATAAAAAATCCTACCGAGTGAAGAGCAAACCTCTCACTCGGGGGCTTAGCTGCAGCCCAGTGCTCGCCTAAGGTATAAAAAATCCTACCGAGTGAAGAGCAAACCTCTCACTCGGGGACTTAGTTGCAGCCCAGCGCTCGCCTAAGGTATAAGAAATCCTACCGAGTAAAGAGCAAACCTTTCACTCGGAGGCTTAGCTACAGCCCAGTGCTCGCCTAAGAAATAAGTCGACTGCAATGGGCATCTTGCTGTGAACCTACAAAGGGCAATTCGAGCCAAAAGCAATCATATCCAAACATCAAATCCAAGTTTAGGTCGATACCTAAAGGAACCGAGAGTGCTCAGGCACTAAGCCTGTTAAGGTTTTATCGGTTACAATTCCACTCGGCATACCGAGGCAAATTTAAAGTGACAGACTTAAAGGAAGTTTTTTACCCCTCCTGTGGAGGGCTGGAAGGTCAACGAACTCATCGAGGTCGATCCCATCTGCGATCCGTGTAGCAGCAGCGATGAAAGTTTCCATGAAGGACCTGAAGTCGTGTTTCTTGGTGTTGGCCACTCGGAGAGCCGCCAGCTTATCTTCTCGTGCATCCTTGAAGTGGACTCGCGCCAGGCACAGGGCGACATCTGCGCCACACCGAGCCGAGGACTTCTTCCACTCCGCACTTTCGGTCGGGGCGGCGTTCAATCGAGCCATCAGCGACTCGAGGTCATTTTGGAGTGTCGCCCCGGGCCAGAGCGTCGAGTCGATGTGAGACGTAGCAACCTTCAGCCTTGCGAGGTAGTCCACGATGGCTGCAACACGGGACTCCAGTCGGAAGACATTCATGGCAACTTCATCATTCACCGGAGAATTGACAGGGTCAAGGTTCGGCTCCAACTGGCTGGTTTCTTCTTCAAAGTTTCGACAGAATTCTGCAAAGATAAAACTCCGGGTCAAGATAATGGTCAAATGTGAGCTTCACAGTTGGAAATGTTGGTCGAGTGTAAAAGATTACCTTCGAGCATAAGGAACAATTTCTTAGCAAGACCACCCAGAAGCCTTCCGGTCATTCTTCTTCCCAACCAACTGGTTGATCTTCTCGGTCGAGTGGTCTTGTCGACTTTCAATCGGTCAACATCTTTGGTGGCAATTGCGAGCAGCCTTGATTGGTGTTCTCTGTTCGAGCTTGGTGGTGGGCTAACTTCTCGTTAGCAAGCTTGATCTTCTCAGATAGCTCAAGATCCTTCTTCCTCTGGGCCTCCTTCACCTTGCCTGCGAATTACAGCGAAGTCAGATTTGAAACAAATGGGAGGAGAAAGGAGTCGTCGAAGTCTCACCGAACATACCTTTGGTCTCCTCCTTCGCCTTCGTCAGATTCTCCTGCACTAGCTTCAAATCCAGCTCGAGCTGAATGTGCTTCGCTCCAGATTCCAGTATAGCACGTCGCAAGATCACAGGATTTCAACGAAGAACCAATCGACAAAATGTCAAAGATGATTCACTTCCGAGTGAATAGAGAAAAATCATACGTTTCTAAGACCACAGTCGAATGCAAGCATTCGACCGTAGTCTCGGGGACTACACCCGGTGGGTGCACTCAGCGTGCCCCCACTGGTCCTATTCACAACAGTCGACGATCGACGAAAAAAAAAGGAAACTTCTTCAGATCGTAATCAATCGCGGCGATTGACCACGATCTCGGGATTACACCGGTGGGTGCACTCGCGCGCCCCCATCGGTTTGTAAACCCATTCGCTCTAGTCGAATGATGATCAATCTTTACTTGTAAAGTTTAAAGCCGATCGCCGCAATCGACCTTAGCCTTGGGGACTACACCCGGTAGGTGCACTCAGCGTGCCCGCTAACACGGGTTTTCATCTACACACCCGGTGGGTGATTGCTATGGATTTCGAGAAAGAAAAGAAGTTTTGATAGCATATCCTAACAGAGCAGCGGTGGTCGATCGACCTGAACATTGCTTTGAAGAGCGGAGCTGGCATCATAAGCTGCTTGGCTTGCATCCTGCACGATCTTCACTGCTCCATCATGATCCCTGCCTGGCGTATCGCCTCCTTAGCAGCACTAGCTTGGTCCTCCGGGATGTGGTGCGTGGTGAACAGCGAGGGTTGCCCAGCACTCGACGAAGTGGGTCGAGCACTCGTCAACGGCTCTGCGAAGGACACGGTATGTTGAGTGGTGGTCTCCCCCTCCGTTGCAACAGTCTCGGGCGCTGTCACATCTTGGGCTGCTTTGCCAGTGGGCGCCTTCCTGCTCCTCCTATGCCTCAATGGTTCTTCATCCTCATCATCATCACCAGGAAGGGTGATAATGTCATTGGTTGGAGCTTCAGAAAAGAATCAAAGTTAGAAACTATGAGTCAGTCGACTAAGAACGGAATTAAGGATATAGTACCAGGATTTGAGGTTGCCGCGTCCTCCATCTCATGGTCCTCAGCCTTGCCACGAGGTTTCAAGTCGCAGATCAAGTTCCAAAGAATCAGTCGATTAATTCAAGTATCAACCAGAGATAAAGCTTGTACAAAGCAGGAAGACTTAAGTAATATGTTTACCCTAATATGGTGGGGATGGACACCTTCATTTTCGGCAGAGGCTTGGTTGGCCTCGACGGAGCTACCTTCGACTGCTTTGGCGCCTTCTCAGTCGGCACCGGAGAAGCGGTCCGAGGGCGTTTGGTCGACTGCGAGACAGTCGCAACTCCCTTACCGCGTTCAGTCGAAGGGTCATGAACAAGTTTCGACCGCCTTTCCGAGCGCGATGGTGCAACCTCCTCCTCCTCCTCCTCTACGTCATCCTCATCATCGTCGTCGTCATCATCATCCTCGGCGCCTCAATCCCACTCTTCTGGCTCTCACCCCGCTGGCTTCTCCTCCTCGCTTGAGCCCGAGCTCCGTTGGGCATTGAGTACAGCTCGGTAAGGGCCTGGAAAACGCCGAGACAGAGCTCAATCGACCAAATTGTAGGACATCTGTAAACACATTCAACAGACACACAATGGAAAGCAGAGCAAATATACCTTTTCTCGAACGCTGTGATGGTCGAGTGGAGAAATCCTCCTGGATCCACGAGGGTTGTCCTTGTTCCCAGTGATCGCGCCATCCACCTTTCCACTATGGCGCTGCCGACCGCCTCCGGTGGACTCGAGTCTCGTCTTTGGTTCCATGAGACAGCCACATGCGTGACTCGAACTCAAGAGGCTGGATTCGCCTTCAAGGAAAACCTCCAAGAGGTCCATGCCACCACACCGCCCCAAACCAGCTGCACCACGTGATCCATCAACATCTTCACATCAGCTCTCTCCTCGGAACCACCTTCAGAGAGGAGGGTTTGTTCACTCGACTCATGGTGAATGGAGGAAGTCCACTGATCGTCGGCGTCGGCTCATTTCAGCGAGAGAACTGTGTCGATCGCCCCCGACCGACTCAGGAAAAGACATAGCTGGGAAAGTGCTCTTGTTCCTCACTTGATTCCTAGGCCCCGCACATCTGGACCACTTGGGTTTCTCATCACTGGACTCGCCTTCTTCACGGTCCGAGAACGACATGTGAAGATGTGCTTGAACAAGCCCCAAAGGCGGTCGACAGCCGTGAAGTTTTCACACATGGATACAAATGCAGCAAGGTACGCGATGGAGTTTGGAGTAAAATGGTGGAGCTGGGCTCCAAAGAAGTTCAAAAGCCACGAAAGAAAACGCCGTGGCGGGGAAAATCCTCGATCGACATGGGTGGCCAAGAGCACACACTCACCCTCCTCCTACCGAGGCTGCCACTCTTTACCAGAAGTCTTGCGGCGCCGTGGGGATCTGCCCGTCGTCGGCCATGTCAAGGAGATCCTTCTCCTCGATGGTCGATCGATCAATCTCCTCGACCCAGCCCTTCGGCAAAGCGGGATCTCGGCGAAGACCAGCAGCGGCTGGTGGATCTTCCTTCGCCTTCACTGCCGACGCCTTCTCCACCGCCGACGCCTTCTTCGCGCGCTCCAGCACCGCCGTCTTCTCCTTACCCATGGCCGCCGGCGAAATGCGCGAGAGAGAGCGTTGCGGGAGCGACAGCAGTTGCGTTGGGCGGAGACGAAGAGAGCGGGGGAGGAAGAATGGGGTACTGTGCAGAAACCCTCACAAATCGCATTTATAACATCCCTTCCGAGTGGATGACAGGTGGACCCGGGCGATCCAATCATATCCCGAAATAGTTGCATTGACACGATATGTGGCGGAAAAAGCGGCGCGGAGATCGAGGCGTCCATGTCCTGTCCCGTCCGAGCGTCGCGGTTCGTTCCGCTTCGCGCGCTTCCCCAAATTTCGTATCCCGCGGAATCCGCGAACGGCAGACCGGTCTGCCAAAGCGAGATTTCTGCGATCCGCCGCCGGGAGCGGCAAAGTATAAAAATCACTCGACGAAAGAACAAGAATGGATCGAGTCGACTGAAGAAAAGTTGCTCGTTATCAACAAAGAAAATCTTGGTCAAAGAAGAGGTATGACCAGCATGCCAAAGTTCAATCGGAAATAGCATCAACTCATTCCTCATTCAAACCTCGACCCATTCGGGGGCTAATGATGGATTCATGTACCTAGGGTAGGGTCATAGGCCTGACCTAAACGTCCTACCCAAGGATACCCTTAGAAGAAATCACCTTCCAGTCGACCAACGAAGAACCCACTCGACTGGCTAGAAGGACTCGACCATGGAGACTCACTCGACCATGAAGATACACTCGACCACCAGAGGTCGCGGGCACTCCGCAACGCAACGGCTCAGAATTGAATAGACTTAATGATAGTTAAGGCACTTTATGAGGGCGTACTGTAAACGCCTGTGCTTAATGTACTTTAACCTCTCCATTATGTGGGCTGGCTGGGGTCTGGTGCACTCTATATAAGCCACCCCCTCCACAGCGAGAGGGGTTCGCACTCTTGTAATACTTACACACATAAACCACTCGACCGCCTCAGGGCTCCGAGACGTAGGGCTTTTACTTCCTCCGAGAAGGGCCTGAACTCGTACATCGCTTGTGTTCACAACCTCTCCATAGCTAGGACCTTGCCTCTCCATACCTACCCCCACTCTACTGTCAGACTTAGAACCACGACACCTGAGGTCTCAGAAGTAGCAGCACCGCAGTTCCAAAGAATCAGTCGGCTAACTCAAACGTCAACCAGAGATAAAGTTTGCACAAAACAAGAAGACTTAAGCAGCAGGTTTACCCTGATATGGTGGGTATGGACACCTTCATTTTTGGTGGGAGCTTGGTCGGCTTTGACGGGGCCACCTTGGATTGCTTCGGCGCCTTTTCAGTCGGCGCCGGAGAAGTGGTCCGAGGGCGTTTGGTCGATCGCTGACAACAGAACTCCCTAGCCACGTTCAACAAGTAGGTCATGGACAAGTTTCGACCGCCTTTCTGAGCGCGGTGGAACAACCTCCTCCTCCTCCTCTTCTTCGTCCTCCTCATCGTCGTCATCATCATCATCATCATCCTCAGTGGCATCCGAGTCCCACTCCTCCTGGCTCTCGCCCCCGCTCGCTTCTTCCTCTTCAGTCGGAGCCTGTGCTCCATTGGGCATCGAGTACAGCTTGGTGAGGGCCTGATAGACATCAAGACAAAGATCAATCGACCGATTTATGGAGCAAACAGAAATAAATATGACAAGAATACAATGGAAGGTGGAGCAAACATACCTTGTCTGGAACGCTGTGATGGTCGAGTGGAGGAATCCTTCTGGATCCACGGGGATTATCCTTGTTCCCAGTGACCGCAGCCATCCACCTTTCCACCGTGGCGTCGTCGACTGCTTCCGGGTGGATCCGAGTCTCATCTTCAGTTCCGCAGTACAACCACATGCAATGGCTCTGGAACTGAAGAGGTTGGATACGCCGCCTAAGAAAAACCTCCAAAAGGTCCATGCCAGTTACTCCATCTCGGACCAACTGAACTACGCGCTCCATCAGCATCTTCACGTCGGCTTTCTCCTCCGGAATCACCTTCAGAGAGGAGGGCTTGTTCACTCGGTCCATGGTGAATTGAGGGAGTCCACTCGACTGCCCCGGTGTCGGCTCATTCCGGCAGTAGAACCAGGTCGACTGCCAGCCTCTGACCGACTCGGGAAACGACATGGCTGGGAAGGTGCTCTTGTTCCTCACCTGGATCCCCAGGCCTCCACACATTTGGACAACTTGGGTTTTTTCATCACTTGGGCTCGCCTTCTTCACGGTCTGAGAGCGACACGTGAATATGTGCTTGAACAAGCCCCAATGTGGTCGACAACCCAGAAAATTCTCACACATAGACACAAACGCGGCAAGATAGGCGATAGAATTCGGGGTGAAGTGGTGGAGTTGTGCTCCAAAGAAGTTCAAGAAACTACGGAAGAAAACGCTTGGTGGCAAAGAAAATCCGCGGTCGACATGGGTGGCCAAAAGCACGCACTCACCCTGTTGGGGATATTACCACTAGGTGTAAACCAGCCAGCTTGGGTCGAGTTAACTCCGTTAGTGGTATAGGCAGAGAAAGGCCCAAGGCCTGTAGTCGGTTTAGAACTTGTAGCCGTAAACCGGCCTGATGTATACTTGTATTATAAGTTAGGAATAGAGAGATACCAACCGAGATATGAGTATGAACCGGTTGGGACTCTATGAACCGACGGGCGTCACTCGTGTATATAAGGGGACGACCCGGCGACGGTTCAAGGACAGACAACCACAACTCGAGCCTAGGCGAAGCTTGTTTGCTCCATAGCCATCGAGACCACATCAATTCCATCACAACTAGACGTAGGCTTTTACCTTCATCGAAGGAGCCGAACTAGTATAAACCCTTGTGTCTTTGTGTCCGCTTTAACCCCTTCAAGTAAACCCGTAGCGATGGCTCCACGACTAAGTCCTTTCACTAGGACATCTGCCGTGACAAATCCACGACAGTTGGCGGATCAGGAGGCTCATAATGCAGAAATTGCGAAAGTGAAAGAGCAGATCACACAAGCCAAAGCGGATCTAGCGGCAGAAAAGGAGCGGATGGCTGCAGAGTGAGCGCGCTGGACCTTGAGCTTACAAACTCATGCTTGACCGAGTGCGTCGCAGAGGTGTTGAAGCGGAAGTATAGATCACGCCTACCATTAGGGTTTGATCCCAGAAATCTCTTCCAGACCCCAGGAGCTGGACCCAGTAATCCGCCTCAGCACCGGGAGGCAAACCGGATTGAGGCACGGGACCGAGGCGGCGGTCCAACCACGCCAGATGGAGCCTCCTCAGAGAACATGGTGGTTCCCCGCGGTTCAAACACCCCTGTGTCATTATTCTAATCCTATGGACAACCTTGTTGCAGCCATTTGCACGATTGGAGGCTATCCCGGTCGAAGGGGATTCCCCACAAGCAGTAGAGACGCGCCGGGTTAAGGAACTTCTCCGGACTGCACTGATTCAACAGGAGGCATATTCATATAGCCGTGATCGGATTCACTCTATGCCCCGTCCAAGCCGGAGCTATAGCAGGCGCGTGGACGAACCGGCCATATCAAGCAACGCACAGGACCGTGAAGCGGTCCGTGGCAATAACCCGGCGGGTGGTGTTCGTGATGCTCAGGAGGTGGTGGATCGGGCCCGGGCGCGAAGAGAGGCTGAATTAGCAGCGCAGGATGACGCGGGTCAACACACACCGGTTCGCCCTACCACCTTCGCCGGACCAGGAGTTGCATCCGCTTTAGGGGTGCCCTGTTTGATCCCCGCTTTACGCAATGTACGCCTGCCCAAAGACTTTAAGGGTCCGCGCAAGGTGCCGAATTACACCGCCGATTTGTCCCCTGAAGCGTGGGTTGAAAGTTATGAGATGGCCATGCAGATGCTAGATGTGGATGAGGCCGCGTGTGCAAAGTATTTCACCATGATGCTTGAAGGCACGGCTCGTACTTGGTTGAAGAGCCTACCGCCCAACTCTATCAGCTCATGGGCCCAATTACGGGCCCGGTTTATCCAGAATTTCAAGGATACATGTAAGCAGCCCAAATCCATAGTAGACCTAGCGGCTTGTGTCCAGGAGGAAGGGGAATCGACGACCCGTTGGGTACGCCGTGTTTCGGAGATTTTGCACTCCTCTGACAGGATCAACGCTGACTCTGCAATCTTAACCTTAGAAGGCAAGCGCCGGTTTGAGCCTTTAAAATTGAAATTGGGGCGCATGAAGCGGTTACGTAATGACATGGGAACCCTCATGGCGCTTTGGTGAAGTATGCTGATTGATACGATACCAAGGATCCCGAGGCTGATGATGATGAAGCAGGGAAGGGAAAGAAGAACGGCAACTCCAAGGGGCAACAGTACAAACCGGCGGGTCATGGAAACGGAGGCAAGCGCAAAGCGGATGGCAACATGGATTTCGTGGCCAATACTAATGCACAGGACAGGGGGCAGCGGCGCAGAGGCAAAGCGAATCGGGGTCCAAATCCTAATGCGAGCCGTTTGAATTACTTGTTGAATCAACCTTGCCCCAAGCACGGGACGAAGGAGTCCCCAGCGAACCATCTCTGGAAAGATTGTTATATTATGCAGGAGTTCAAAAACTCTAATGCTTTCCGGTATGACCAGGGGTCAGGTGGCGGTTCAGGATCCGGTTTCCACGGGCCGGGTCACGATGGAGCTTCCGGTTCAGGTCTTAATCAAGGCGGTCATAATAATCAGAATAATCAGAACGGCCAGCAGCAGCAGCAACAGCAGTCATGTTATCAAAGCCAACCAAAGCAGTTGAATAGTGGGCAGTATCATGTTTTCACAACTAGCTTGGATAAGCGCGACCGAAAGCTTCACAAACGAGCAGTGAACTCTGTTGAACCGGCCTTGCCACGTTATTTACGCTGGTCGGAGCAGCCTATCATGTGGAGCAGAGAGGATCATCCCCCCCGGGTTGATAATCCGGGCCAGCTGGCATTGGTGGTAGACCCTCAGGTGGGGGGTTATAAATTCACTAAGGTGCTTATGGATGGAGGAAGTAGTATTAACATACTGTACTATGAAACTTTCCGTCGCATGGGTCTAACAGACAAGGATCTCAGACCGTCCAATACAGTGTTCCACGGTGTAGTACCAGGCAAATCTGCATATCCTGTCGGTAAGATAGCCCGGATGTGGCTTTTGGAGACGAGCACGATTCGGTCCGAAAAATTAACCTTTGAGGTAGTGAAGATCCGAGTCCATATCACGCCTTGTTTGGGCGGCGGCTTATGCTAAGTTCATGGCATGGCCTTGTTATATCTACGTGCAGCTCAAAATGCCGGGTTACAAGGAGCGATAACGGTGCATGGAAGCCGCCGGTCGCTTTGGAATGCGAGGAAGGTGATGCAGCTTATGCAGAGGCGATCGTGCCACGGAGGAGTTGAAGTTTTATAAGGACAATGTTGATCCGCAGATATGACCCTTTGAAGAAACCTACTACTGAGCATGAATCGGATCTGAAGTTTAAATCGGTGTTGAGACCAAACTTGTTGACTTCGTGCAGGCGATTCGTCCAAGCAGTTCACTGTCAGTGCCAACTTGGATCCCAAATAGGAAAGCGCGCTCATCGAGTTCATCCGTGAGAATCGGGACATCTTTGCATGGAAGCCATATGACATGCCAGGTGTACCGAGGGAACTCGGTAAGCACACACTTAATGTGGATCCTAAGTATAAACCGGTGAAACAGTTCCTCCGCCGGTTTAACGAAGAAAGGCGCAAAGCCATTGGAGAGGAAGTGGCCAGGCTTTTGGCGGCTGGCTTTATCATTGAAGTCTTTCATCCGGAGTGGCTTGCTAATCCGGTGCTGGTCCTTAAGAAAAACGGCACTTGGCGTATGTGTGTGGATTACACAGATCTTAATAAGGCCTGTCCAGCGGATCCTTTTGCCCTCCCCCGCATTGATCAGATTATTGATGCCACAGCAGGCTGTGAGCGTTTAAGTTTTTTGGATGCGTACTCTGGATATAATCAGATCAAAATGGCGGTTAAGGACCAGGAGAAAACAACATTTATAACTCCCTTTGGAGCCTTCTGCTATGTATCTATGCCTTTTGGGCTCAAGAGCGCCCAGGCTACTTATCAGCGGTGTGTACAGAATTGCCTGCATACACAGATCGGCCGCAATGTGCATGCTTATGTGGATGATATTGTAGTGAAATCAAGACAAAAGAAGACGCTGGTGGATGATTTGAAGGAAACCTTTGACAACTTGCGCATTTACAAAATGATGCTTAATCCGGCCAAGTGCGTCTTTGGTGTTCCGGCAGGCAAGTTATTGGGGTTCCTGGTATCTAATAGAGGAATTGAGGCTAATCCGGAGAAAATTAAAGCTATTACTTCCTTGGCTAAACCGAAGTGTATCAATGATGTTCAGCGTTTGGCGGGCAGAATCGCTGCGCTAAGCCGGTTTATCAGCCGCCTCGGAGAAAAGGCCATCCCTTTGTACCGAATCTTTGAGGAAGAGCAGATAATTTAAATGCGAGTACGGCTCTTGATGAAGCATTTGAGGACTTAAACGGCAATTGGCGAATCCGCTTTGTTCTCGCGCCCCGGTTGACAAGGAGCCACTGTTGTTATATGTTGCAGCCAACGCTCGAGCAGTTAGCGTGGCTATTGTGGTAGAACGGAAGGAGGCAGGCAAGGAATATCCGGTTCAGCGGCCGGTTTATTATATCAGTGAGGTGCTTATTGAGTCCAAGCAAAGGTATCCGCATTGGCAGAAGCTAGTCTATGGTGTTTTCATGGCTAGTCGGAAGTTGAAGCAGTATTTCCAAGGGCACCCTATCACAGTGGTCAGTTCAGCTCCTTTGGGTGATATCATACAGAACCGGGAGGCGACTGGCCGGATTGCCAAATGGGCCATAGAGCTTGGGCCGCATGGACTAAAGTATATACCACGGACAGCGGTGAAGTCTCAAGCACTTGTTGATTTCATTAATGATTGGACGGAGTTACAAGCACCAGAGGAGAAGCCGGATCACACGTATTGGACTATTCATTTCGATGGATCCGAGGCGGTTGGAAGGCTCGGGCCGAGTCGCTTTAACTTCCCCGCGAGGTGATAAGTTTTGTTATGTTCTCCGCTTAATGTTCCCTTGTACTAATAATGCAGCTGAGTACGAAGCCTTGCTCCATGGTCTCCAGATGGCTAAAGAGATGAATTTAAGCCGGGTTAAGTGCTTTGGTGACTCGGACCTGGTGGCTCAGCAAGTATCTGGCACTTGGGATTCCAAGGACCCGCTTATGGCCGCATATCGTCGAGAAGTGGATAATATTGCGGGTTGCTTCAAGGGTTATCAAGTGGATCATGTGGATTGCCGGAAGAATGAAGCGACGGACGCTTTAAGCCGGTTGGGTTCTCAGTGTAAACCGGTCCCGCCTAACGTCTTTTTGGACGTATTGCACAACCCGTCAGTCCAGCTCCCTGGTGAAGCGGATTTAGCTATTCCTGATCCGGAGGCCCAATTGGTGGCGGCACTACATGCTATTCCGGATTGGATGATTCCTTTTCTTGCGTACATGACTCGAGGGGAATTACCAGAAGATGAGATTCTGGCCAGACAGATAATCCAGCGCTCCAAGTCTATGACGATTGTTAATGGTGAGCTGCATCATTGCAGTGTATCAGGGGCGTTTCAACGGTGTGTTTCTCCTGAGGAAGGCTGTGAAATCTTAAGAGAAATCCATGAAGGGGATTGTGGACATCACGCCGGTTCAAAGTCTTTGGTGGCAAAGGCGTTTCGTCACGGATTTTACTGGTTGACAGCACATGCTGATGCGGAGGACTTGGTTAAACGGTCTGATGGATGTCAGAAATTTTCCAGGCGTGCTCATGTACCGGCACAAGAGTTGAGGATGATCCCAATAACGTGGCCATTTGCAACTTGGGGGCTGGATATGGTTGGACCCTTTAAACGATCCAAGGATAAAAAGACCCACCTTCTGGTGGTGGTAGACAAATTTACCAAGTGGGTTGAAGCGGAGCCTGTCAGTAAGTGTGATGCAGCAACAGCGGTGCAGTTCATCAAAAAGGTGATCTTCCGGTTTGGCTTTCCACACAGTATCATTACTGATAATGGTACTAATTTATCCAAGGGTGCTATGAAAGAGTTCTGTGAACGTGAGCACATCCGGCTTGACGTGTCATCAGTGGCTCACCCCCAGTCCAACGGACAGGGAGAGCGAGCTAATCAAGAGATCTTACGAGGCATCAAACCCCGGCTTATGGTTCCGTTGCAGAGGACACCGGGATGCTGGGTTGAAGAACTACCATCTGTGCTCTGGAGTATCAATACTACGCCAAACCGGTCTACTGGATACACACCGTTCTTTATGGTCTATGGAGCAGAGGCAGTTCTCCCCAGCGATATACGGCACGACTCGCCTCGTGTGGCGGCTTATGTTGAAGCGGACAACGAGACGGCACGGCAAGACGCTTTGGACCTGTTGGATGAAGAGCGTGATATGGCAGCTGCTCGTTCGGTGATTTACCAGCAAGATCTTCGTCGTTATCACAGTCGCCGGGTTAAAACAAGAACCTTTCAAGAAGGAGATTTGGTGCTTCGGCTCATCCAAGACCAGACAGATATGCACAAGTTATCCCCACCTTGGGAAGGACCTTTTGTGATCAGCAAGAATCCGCACAACGGGTCATACTATCTGATTGATATTCGAGAGCGTCGAGATTCACGCACGTCAGAGGAGGAGACCAACAGGCCATGGAACATAGCTCATCTTCGGCCTTATTACACTTGAGCCATCGGCTCTATTTATGTACATATCATGACAATGTATATATTATCTTTGATATAATAAACCGGAGCCTCAGCTAAAGCGGGGTCTCCGTCTTTCTCATCATGCGTGGTTACATGGAGTGATTCTGTTTTAAAGCGGCTTCCGGTTTACCCCTTGACATTTGTTTTTTATCACTTGGGGGCTTGGTCGTGTCCGAACCAATGCAACACCTCTTGATAGGCTAAAGCCACCAGATCATTTGGGGACACGGTCAAGTCTGAACGGTCACGCCTCTTGGTCGGCCTACAGGGCCAGAGTCATTTGGGGGCTTGGTCGAACCCGAACCAATGTCATGCCACTTGGCCGGCGTATTGGCACGAGTCTTTTGGGGACCTGGCCGACTGGCACCATCGCTACGCCTTCGGGGAGCTTGGTTGCGTCTGACCATGGTAATGCCATCTGACCAGCTCAGTAAAGCTTTTCCTTTGCAAAAAATTGTTGCCTTTGTTGCCATATTTTTTCATAATTGATATTCGATTTTTTGTTGCGTTTTTTAAACCGACAACGTTTTATCCGGTTCAACTGTCAATTACAAATTGACAGCACACGGTTAAGTCTTAATCCGGAGTTTATTTACCCGGTTTACCTTTTTCTTGTTATCATCATTGAATAACAAGGGGGCTTGTGCTGATTCAGCACGGTTCATATGGGAGTTGTTCTCTCCCTGTTTACAGACGGTTATGGTTTTTAAGGCCTCCGCTTTAAGTTTGGCTACGCCAGCTTCATGCCCAGACATGGCAGGTATTTGTATCACATATTTGTTGGATTTCTGATACATATATTCAATATCATAAACCGGCTGGCGGTATCACCGTCACCGAGGTTCAAATTTTTCTGGTTGCAGGAAGTACGAATCAAGCAAAAGTGTCATCATTTATGCACGAAGGCATATTCAAAACAGAAGTATTAACTAAAGTTATTACAAGGCAACACGGTGCCCAAGTAAGATCATTGTTCTTTGAGCAACCGCCAATAACAGATATTTAAACCGGCTCCGGTTCAAGCCTGCTCTTCATCTTCCGCCGCTTCCGCTTCCTCGTCTCTACCCATTGGCTGGAAATCAACAGTGGTCCACTCGATTCCCATTAACGCTTGAAAAACAGCTTCTTCATGGATCAGGGAAGACGGTTCAATATCAGGGGCGTAGGTATGCTTACGGATTGGAGGGATCAGATTTTCCGCTTCAAAAGTTGGGGCTGGCACTCGCTTGTTCTGGTCATTGTATTGTGCTTGATAATGCTCCAAATCTGCTTCTTCGGCCAGCTGGCAAGCCAGAGGGCGCACTGCATGGTTTATTGCCCGTAAATCCTCTTCATTAAAATCAGAACCATCTTCCTTCACACTGGAGTAGCCTTGAGCTGCTTCCACCGGATCAAAATCTGGTACCCATGCCTTGGCTCGGATCAAAGCATTAATAGCTCCGGTCCGGGCAGCAGATTTTTTTCACCTCCTCAATCCGGGCAGGAAGCATGGACAACCGGTTCAGAGTATCTTGGATCAAGGAAGGTGCCGGGATGTTGTGCGAGGCTGTGGTGATGATACGCTGGGCTCCGGTATATAACTGTTCTACTAAGGTGTAGACAGCCTTCAGTTTCTTCCGCACATCGTTTCCTAGGTGCCCAATGCGTGTGCCTACAATACTAAAGAGTTAATCTCAAACCGGAGTTATGCTATAGCGGGTTCAAAACATCACAATTGTTCAAAGGAGCTTACCAAAGATTGCCGCAGTCATAGCATGTACTTGCCGCTTTACGGCTGTCAGATCATCTACCACCGGTTTAAGGGCAGCTTCAGCATTTTCTGCTCGTTTGATTAAATTGGCCTTCTCAGCGGCCTAGTCAGCCTGTTCTTTCTTGAAGCCTTCCTTCAATTGTTCAGTGGCGTTCAAAGCACTGGTTAATTCTTTCTTGGCCTTCTCTGTTTTGGCCTGCTGGGTTTTCAACGCCGCTTGTAAATCGGCAATCCGGTCCTCCTTGATTTTCACCTCAGCCTGTGTATCGATAGTATGTTCAGCAAGCAGTTCAAGAAAGTCAAAGTCTCAACCACACAACAAAGTTATATGCTTGACACTTGGGGGCTAATGTACCTTCGATTTTTATATATCTGCTAGATGACAAAGTCCCAAGCTCAATACAAGTATTCAACTTGGCACTTGGGGGCTAATGGCTATTTGATCTACGTATGTTTCCAAAGGCAGTTTTTATTGAAGCCCCGGTTTAAGTATGCAAAGTTAAACCGGCCCTTGGGGGCTATGCAGGTGGATTTCAAAGTTGTGAAGGAATATATTCAAGTCCCGGTTTGATCAAGATTACAATCCGGCCCTTGGGGGCTAGACGGACTGATATAATGGCATTAAGTAAAAGGAGTGGGTTACCTCAAACTTGTCTCTCATTAACTTGACCAGGCCAGCTTCATAGTCACGGCTAGTATAAAGCCAGTTTAAATAGCCAGAATGAAGGTCTTGGGCGTTCAGAGCAGCATATGTCTCCAGTTCGACATCCCATTTTCCTTTATTCAAAGCGGAGAAATCTTCTTTTACAGTGTGCCTGGTTAAAGTTGCAGGATTCCCCGGTTCAGAATGGCCCATACCAGTAATTACAACGTCATCATCTTTGGACTCGACGGATTGTGTGGGCACGGCCGTTTTATCAGCAGGACTGTGGGATTCATTAAACCGGACGGTGCTGGCAGGTGGATCAACAGAGGTTGAAGCGTTAACAGGCCTTTCTTCGGGAATAACAACATCTTGTATCGGAGGATCATTGGGAATGTCTTCAGAGGCAAAATTTTCAAGATCTGGTGTTCTCTCATGATCTAAAGCGGCATCTTCTTCAGCAGTTTTATCCAAACGGGCCTTTTTGCTGGGTTTCGGTTTGGTTCTAAAAGACAAAGAGTCAGGGAAAAGTGTAACCATTACACAATATATTAGAAGCATATGGTCGGTTTGGCTTACCCGGCGGCTATCTTCAATGGTGGTAACTGAGTGGCCGATGATTCACCAGAGGATGAATGGGAAGTGACCTGATAATCGGAGCCGGACGGATTAAGAGGTTAACGGAAGAAACCCGCTTTAGAATTTAAAGCAATAAAAAGGCGGAGACCTCGGAGCGGCGCTTTCGAACCGCGGTTGTTTTCAGAACCGCAGAGGTAACTACCGACCATCAGGCCGGGTTGTGCGGCGAGCTTCATGTTGCTGCGTCTTCATAAGAAATTTGGGATCCAAATAAGCAAGAGGATGAGAAAAATTAACTTTCCGGTTTGCCTGGCGAAATTTTGGCAAAGGCAAATTTGCTGAATTGGAAGAGAGAATAGTTACCTCGCGAATCCTGCATTGACTGGCCTCAGCGTCGTCCTGACAAGCATCATCATCAATAAGGCGTGTAAAAAGCAAGACAAGAGAATCAAGTTCTACCTCAAGATCCGGATTACCCACATCATCGCGGTGGCTGGGTCGATGAAGCGATGGTCTTTCTCTTATGAGCTGGTTTCTTGACAACTTTGGTTTTGGGCCGGGTTGGCCGCCCTGCTTTCTCCGCTTTATCTTGTGAAAGTTTCTTGCTCCAAAACGGATTATCACCCTGGATCAGAAATAATTAAATGTTAAATACATGAAGCAGTAACGGGTTTAATGATGGAACAACTAGAAACTTACCGCAGGCGGTTTGTTGGTGGTGCAGTAAGGAGCTAGACCGGTTTGAGCACAGAGGTGCTCTGGTTCATTCAGCATCCTTTTTACCGAGTCCGTAACTTCATCATCAGAGAGTTGGAGTTTGGTGTGTCGGAGTGGGTCGTCGACACTATCAGTATACTGGCACATCAAACCGGAGCGCCGGCTCAGAGGCAGTATGCCCCATGATAACCAGCAGCGTGCAAGGTCTATTCCCGTCAAACCGTTAGCCATAAAAGCTCGGAGCTTGGACAGTTGCAGGGCATATTTGCTTCTATCTTTGGCGCCAATCTTTGTGGAAACGGATGGGTGTTGCTTAGCCGCCGGGACGAAAGCCGTAAGGGATTTTCATCTTCGTGGAGAAGTATCTTTGCAATAAAACCAAGTCGCATTCCACTCCTTGGGGTGAGTATGGAGTTTGACGTGGGGATAGGTGATCTCCTTCCTCTTTTGAATAGCCATGCCACCCAATTCAGTATTGGGGCCGTCGGTGAATTCAGTGCGACGGTTTAGATGGAAAAGGTCTCTAAACAGTTCAACAGAAGGTTCCTCTTGAAGATATACTTCAGATAGTACTTGAAAGTGGCATAAATTGGTGACAGAGTTGGGGCCAATGTCCTGGGGACGGAGCTGAAAATTGGCTAACACGTCCCGGTAAAATTTTGAACCGGGCGGTTTAAAACCCCGGGTCAGGTGATCCGCGAAGACCACAACTTCTCCTTCCTGGGGTGTAGGAGGACATTCCTCTCCAGGGACCCTCCAGTGGACTGTATCTTTGTCATCTAAAGCGCCAATTGAGACTACATCATTCAGCTGTGACTCGGTGACGCGAGAAGGAACCCAGTTGCATTCATACACTTGTTTGGCCATGATAAGATCTACAGGAAATAATTGATCCGGTTCAAGAGCATGCTTGATACAAGGTGATTGATCTAAGTTATGATAACCCGGTGGCAGTATCTATAAACCGGTTTCCTGTCATACGATATCAGGTGGATTCTGGCGGTTCAACAAGGGGACTAATGATATGTGTATGCCGGTTTAGCAGTCTTTTCCTATGGTGAGTTAAACCGCCTAATCTAGGCTTTGGAAGCAATTGAAGCTATAGATACTTAGTTTGCAGAAACAAGTTTCACAAGATCCTATTATGATTGCGGATCAAACGCAGCTTACGTAAAATGAAAATATTTCACGGAAGTAAGGCAGAAACGGAAGTGGACTATGGAGCAGATATATATGCAGAAGATCCATGGACTTAAGATGAGAAAATACAGCGGATGCGCAGGGATCGCTATTAATACAGTACAGGTTCACGGTGTTGTTCAAAGTTAAAAGAACAGACATGAACGTGCGAAGAACACAGTATGAAGCCGGAACCCTAAAAAACAGATCTAAGTCAAGAAGGGGAAGAAGCTTACCGGGAACGGAGAAGACGCGGAAAGAGGCCGCAATGTTTTGGTACGTTCAGGTCGATGCAGCGGCCCAGGATGAGGCGGAAGTCGACGACGGTGGCGGAGCTCCAAGAACAGCGGCGCGAGGAAGACGAAGAAGAGGAGACGAAGGGAAGAAAGAAATGACCCTTCGGTCCTATTTAGAAGGCAGCCAAGCTAGGTCAAGCGCGTGAATCCAGGAACTGCTATTAAAAGAGGGCGTTATAAATGATAAAATTTCAGGATGACGTCATGCCGGTTTACAGTAACCAGAAGTGATGACGACATGGCGGTTTACTAGTCACTAGAAGATGTCCAAGATACAAGCTTTGTGAAGGATTGACATGAACCAGTTCAAATCAATCTGGGGCCTAATGTTGGGGATATTACCACTAGGTGTAAACCGGCCAGCTTGGGCCGAGTTAACTCCGTTAGTGGTATAGGCAGAGAAAGGCCCAAGGCCTGTAGTCGGTTTAGAACTTGTAGCCGTAAACCGGCCTGATGTATACTTGTATTATAAGTTAGGAATAGAGAGATACCAACCAGGATATGAGTATGAACCGGTTGGGACTCTATGAACCGACGGGCGTCACTCGTGTATATAAGGGGACGACCCGGCGACGGTTCAAGGACAGACAACCACAACTCGAGCCTAGGCGAAGCTTGTTTGCTCCCTAGCCATCGAGACCACATCAATTCCATCACAACTAGACGTAGGCTTTTACCTTCATCGAAGGGGCCGAACTAGTATAAACCCTTGTATCTTTGTGTCTGCTTTAACCCCTTCAAGTAAACCCGTAGCGATGGCTCCACGACTAAGTCCTTTCACTAGGACATCTGCCGTGACAAATCCACGACACACCATCTTCCGGCTGAGGCTGCCACTCTTTCCCCGGAAGCCTTGCGGCTCCATGGGGGATCAGCCCGTCGTTGGCCATGTCGAGGAGATCCGTCTCCGTGATGGTCGACCGGATCCAATCTCCCTGGACCCAGCCTTTCGGCAGGCGAGATCTAGACGAAGACCCGCTGCGACAGGTGGATCTCCCCTTCGCCTTCTCCGTCGCCGACGCCTTCTTCGCGCGTTCCAGCGCCGCCGTCTTCTCCGTGACCATGGCTGCCGGCAAGATGTGCGAGGAGAAGTTGTGCGGGGGTGAGAGCGGGCGCGTTGGGCGAAGACGAGGAGAGCAGAGAGAGAATGCTGAGGCACTGTTCCAAAACCCTCGCCGGGCGCATTTATAAGATCCCTTCCGAGTGGATGACAGGTGGGCCCGGTCGATCTAATCATATCCCGAAACAGTTGCGCGGACGCGATACGTGGCGAAAAAAGCGGTGCGGGATCGAGGCGTCTATGCCTTATCCCATCCGAGCGCTGCGGTCCGCCCCGCTTCGTGCGCTTCCCCAAATTTCATATCCCGCAGAATCCGTGAAACGGCAGATCGGTCTGTCAGACGCGGGATTTCCTGCGTTCCGTCGCTCGGAAATCGGCAAAGTCCAAAAGGTCACTCGACGAAAGAAAAGAATGGATCGAGTCGACTGAAGAAAAGTTGCTCATTATCAACAGAAAGATTCTTAGTCCAAAACAACGCATGACCAGTATGCGAAAGTCAATCGGAAACTGCATCAACTCCTTCCTCACTCAAGCCTCAATCCATTCGGGGGCTAATGATGGATTCATGTACCTAGGGTAGGGTCATAGACCTGATCTAAGTGCCCTACCCAAGGACACCCTTAGAAGAGATCACCTTCGAGTCGACCTACGAGGAAGCCACTCGACTGACTTGAAGGACTCGACCATGAAGACTCACTCGACCACCAGAAGGCCAAGAGGCACTCTGTACTGCAACGGTCTGTAATTAAGTAGACTTTATGGTAGTTAAGACACTTTATGTGGGGCATTACCAGTAACGCTCCAGACTTAATGTACCTTAAACCCTTCATTACGTAATGGGCAGGGTCTGGCGTACTCTATATAAGCCACCCCCTCCACAGTGTAAGGGTTCGCACCGCTGTAACTCATATACACATAATCCACTCGACCGCCTCCGGGCTCCGAGACGTAGGGCTTTTACTTCCTTCGAGAAGGGCCTGAACTCGTACATCTCTTGTGCTTACAACCTCTCCATAGCTAGGACCTTGCCTCTCCATACCTACCCCCCACTCTACTGTCAGACTTAGAACCACGACACATAGAGAATAATGAATGATAAGCCTATACTACATGCATATATGGCTGGTGGAAAAGCTTTATGGTTACAGTTTTGCGAAAAGCCAATTTTTTCCTACTGCAAAGGAATAAATTTATTTAACTATCATGGTGGTTGTTAAACATTGAGAATGGTTGACAGCATCCTCAATCCCAATTAAAAGTAATCATTATCAAACCCAACAATATTAAATTAGAGTAACATGTTGAGATTCACATGATATTTAAGTACTAGATACTCAAGTTGTCCATAACCGGGGACACGGCTAATCATGATTAGTTTGTACACTCTGCAGAGGTTTATGACTTTTCCCCACAAGACTCGATCGCCTCCGCTTGGTTTCTCGACTACATGGTGTTTGAGAAACGGATGACCAAGACATAGTCTTTCAGAAGCGCTAGCACCTTACGATGGGTAGACCGATACACCTACATCCCCTACATCTGCTAGTCTACCACTATAAGAGTTCGCACGACTTAGTCAACTATGCCAGAGCCCATAATGGCTTGTGGCTGCACACGGAAGTTACTAGCATGAATTATCTTATGATCCCTTTGAGCCTGGGTGGCGGTCCAAAGAAAAACAGGCAAGTCCTGATAGAAACCAAGTGCCTCAATCCACCCAGATGTGTATTTAAGTTGCCACCTTAGATAAACCATTAAATAACAAACTCACATCTGTCATGGATATCACTCACCCAATCCACGTCTACTAGCATAGCATGGCATGATAAGCAAACGCAGAAGTAACTCCCAAAGGTTTCATAAGTAAAACAGGTAATAGGTACTACCTCATCTACTTCCCATCCCACAATTTAATTAGATCCTAATCATGCAATGTTTGAGGATTGATCTAATGCATAAAAAAACTGGGTAGTAGAAAAGTATGGTCAAAGTGTTACTTGCCTTGCTGATGATCCGTGAAACCTAGAGATTCGAAGTAACAAGCGGCGCACTCCGGGTGATCTATCGCAGACAAACAAACAAGCACACAATAAGTACTCATCTAATGCACAGGTAAATCTCGAATAAAAGATCGAACCAGAAAGTTCAACTTAAGAACCCTGGTTGCAAAAGAAAATGAACCAAACAAAACAACGGAAAACAAACGACGGAAGAAAACAACTCGGTTCTAGCAAGTTGAAACTAGGTCAAATTTTACAGTAGCAAAACTTTGTTCAAGTTGATTAGTCGGAACGGCGGTTTCGAAACCAAACTCCAGGCGCTTGAATCACCTGATTCCGATAAACGAGCGAGAAGATAAACTAAAACGAAGATCGGATCTGAAATCACGATCAGTAAATCGCGGAATAAATCCGACTAAAAAGAAAACGACGAACGGTTAAACGAACGGACGTTCGTTAACCGGGAATAACCGGTGATCATGTTCGTTAAAACGAACGGTCCGGCGAACGCTCGCTAAACAACAAACCGGAAATAAAAACCGATCTAGGGTTTTTCAAAAAAACCGAAACATCGAAAAATAAACCAGAACGGTTTATTAGAAAACCGAATCGAGCGAGGGGCGGTGCGGCGCGGTGGCTACCTCGACGAGGGGCTCCGGCGGCGGGGCTGCGGCGGGGGCGCGGGCGGGCGGCGGGCGGCTTTGCGGCGGCGGGGCAATTCTGCTTCTTCTGGCTGGGGCAAGGCGGGGTGGGGAGGAGAGGGGGTTCGGGAGTATATATAGGAGGGGAGGGTGGCTTTGGGGGGGGGCAAGCAAGGGAGGAGGAGGAGGAATCCTCCTCGGATTCGCCGGGCGGCGTGCTGGTATGCTTTGGTATGCCACTGGTGGAGGCGGGCTGGTCGGGCTCGGCAGGCCCTTGGCCCGATCAAGGCGCTGCTTTTTTAAAATAAATCTGCCACAGAAAGAAAAAACAAGGAAAAGAAAATCTAAACGAACTCCAAAAACTACAAAGTAAATTTTCCCCGACTCCTAAAAATGAGTCGAACAAAATGAACTTTTACTCAGGGCCTAAATGCAATTTTTGAAAACACGCATTTTTCCCTAAAGCAAATAAACTCCGGAAAAATCCAAAATTTGATTTATTTATTAAATCTTCATTTTTTTTCCTAAATTTTGGGAAAGTCATTTTATTCCCTCTCTTATTTTTGATATTGGAAAAATAATTGAAGATAAAATAAATCAAATCAAATGATCCTCTTTTCATAATTCTAGAGAACTCAAATATGAAAATTACGAAATCTCCAACTCTCTCCGAGGGTCCTTGAGTTGCGTGAAATTTCTAGGATCGACAAAAAGCAAGAAAATATGCAATGCATGATGATCTAATGTATAACATTCCAAATTGAAAATTTGGGATGTTACAAACCTACCCCCCTTAAGATGAATCTCGCCCTCGAGATTCGGGTTGGCTAGAAAATAGGTGAGGGTGGTCCTTGAGCAAATCTTCTTCTCTCTCCCAGGTGGCTTCATCCTCCGAGTGGTGGTACCACTTGAACTTTGCAAAACTTGATAACCTTGTCTGCGAGTAACCTCTTTGGCGTGTTCGAGAATCTTGATGGGTTTTTCCTCATATGTTAAATCATCCTTCAATTGAATTGCTTCAAGTGGCCTTGTATTCTTAGCGGTACCTCCGCCATCTCGGCGTAACATTTCTTCAGCTGAGAAACATGGAATACGTCATGAACTCCTGACAGTCCCTCTGGTAATTCCAACTTATAAGCGACTTCTCCCATGCGTTGCAAGATCCTATACGGTCCAACAAAACGTGGTGCGATACTCTAAGATAAACTCTGTCTCCAACTTCATAGTCTATCTCCTTGCGTTTTGAATCCGCAGAGCTCTTCTGCCTGGACTGGGCTACCTTGAGCCTATCGCGAATCAACTTAACTTTCTGTTCAGACTCCTTAATCAAATCTGGTCCAAACAACTGACGGTCTCCAACTTCGTCCCATGACAACGGTGTCCTGCACCTCCTTCCGTATAAAGCTTTGAAAGGTGCCATCTTCAAGCTGGTTTGGTAATTGTTGTTATAAGAAAACTCCGCATACGGCAAGTTATCGACCCAACTAGATCCATAATCTAGTGCACAAGCTCTCCGCATATCTTCCAAAATCTGATTGACTCTCTCAGTCTGTCCATCCATCTCGTGGGTGAAAAGCTGATCAATTCTAGCCTAGTTCCCAAAGTTTCATGCAACCGATTCCAAAACTTTGAGGTAAATTGGGTTCCTCTATCGACACGATACTCCTCGGAACTCTGTGAAAACACACGATTCTGGTCATGTATATCTTTGCCAACTTAGCACTCGCTGTAGGTAGTCTTGATGGAATGAAATGAGCTACCTTCGTCAAGCGGTCGACTATAACCCAAATCGAGTCATAGCTGAACGAGTCTTTGGCAAACCCGTGATGAAATCCATGCCTAGTTTATCCCACTTCCATTCGGTATCGGCAATGGTTGCAACAATCCTGCTGCCTTACGATGTTCTCGCCTTCACTCTCGACATACATCACAAACTGCTACATACTCCGCAATATCCTTCTTCATTCCGGTCCACCAGAACGTTTCCTTCAAATCCAAATACATCTTGGTATTTCCTGGGTGAATTGAATAGGGTGAATCATGTGCCTCTTGCAGAATCAACTTCCTGATCTCCGGGTCATTTGGCACATAAACACGGTCCTCAAACCATAGGGTATCGTGCTCATCCTCATGAAATCCCTTTGCTTTTCCTTCGCTCATTTTCTTATTTATATCCGCAATCTATTTGTCATTTTTCTGAGCTTCTCTGATTTTATACATCAAGGTAGACTGAATCTCCAATGCTGCTACATAGCCTCTCGGAACTATTTCCAAACATAGCTCACGAAGTTCTTCTGCTAACTCCTTTGGTATTTCTCCGGTCAATAGTGTATTGACATGGCTCTCATGGCTCAATGCGTCAGCTACTACATTAGCCTTTCCGGGATAGTAATGCAATCTCATATCATAATCCTTGATGAGCTCCAACCATCTCCTTTGTCTGAGGTTCAACTCCTTCTGCGTAAAAATGTACTTCAAACTCTTGTGATCCGTGTACACCTCACAATGATTTCCAATAAGGAAATGTCTCCATGTCTTCAATGCATGCACTACGGCTGCTAACTCCAAATCATGTGTGGCATAATTTAATTCATGAGGTTTCAGTTGTCGTGAAGCATACGAAACAACTCTTCCTTCCTGCATAAGCACTGCTCCAAGTCCTTGACGTGAAGCGTCGCAATACACCTCATAATCCTTGGTCTGATCTGGCAAAATTAACACTGGTGAGGTAACCAATCTTTTCTTCAACTCCTGAAAACTAGCTTCACACTCCTCAGTCCATATGAACTTGGTATCTTTTTTCAACAATTCAGTCATAGGTTTCGCAATCTTTGAGAAATTCTCAATGAATCTCCGGTAGTATCCTGCGAGTCCAAGAAAACTGCGGATCTCTCCAACTGTCGTTGGTGCTTCCCATTCGGTTACAGACTCAACCTTTGTGGGGTCAACTGATATACCTTCTCCGGATATAACATGTCCAAGAAATCCAACTTTCTTTAGCCAAAACTCACATTTGCTGAACTTGGCATATAACTGATGTTCCCTTAGTTTCTCCAAAACCAATCGCAAATGTTCTTTATGCTCCTCTTCATTCTTCGAGTAAACCAAAATATCATCAATGAACACCACGATTTAACTTATCCAAAAACTCCATAAACACTTTGTTCATCAGGTTCATGAAATAGGCAGGTCGTTAGTCGATCGAAATGACATAACGGTATACTCATACTGATCCATATCTTGTGGTGAATGTTGTCTTAGGTATGTCCCGCTCTCAAATCTTCAATCGATGGTACCACGATCGCAAATCGATCTTGGAAAACACTTTAGCTCCTTGCAAACGATCAAACAGATCATTTATCATTGGTAGTGGGTACTTGTTCTTGATTGTTACTTCGTTAAATCCACGGTAATCAACAACCATCCTTAACGATCCATCCTTCTTCTCCACTAAAAGTACGGGTGATCCCCAAGGCGAAGAACTTGGGCGTATATAACCTTTATCCAATAGCTCCTTAATCTGCTTCTTGATTTCCGCCAAATCCTGTGCGGGCATCCTGTATGGTCTCTTCGATATTGGGCCTGCACCGCAAAAGCTCAATCAAAACTCAATGTCTCTATCCGTGGCATTCTGGCAATTCCTCGGAAATACATCAGGTAATCCTTCACCTGGTACCTCTTCTGCACAACTCCTAATAAGGAATTTACTTGATTCCTATTTGGTCCATGTCGTGATACATACTTGATCCTTCTTCCTTCTGGCGTCGTGAGCAAAATTGTCTTACTTGCGCAATCGATGTTTCCTCCATACATCGACAGCCAATCCATACCGAGAATCACATCCAGACCTTGGGATTCCAGAATGATCAAATCCGTTGGGAATACATGCCTTCCTATACTCAATGGCACTTGAAAACATCCTTGTCTAGCCATGTACTCTGCTCCTGGTGAGCTTACTAGCATAGGGGTTTTAAGAATCTTAGTGGGCAGGCTATACTTTTCTACAAATCCCTTTGATATGTATGAATGCGATGCACCAGTATCGAAAAGAACAAGTGCAGTAAACGACTTAACCAAAAACTTACCAATTACTGCATCGGGCTGATCTTCAACCTCCTCCACATCAATGTGGTTCACCTGTCCCCTGTTGAAAGGGTTTGGCTTCTTTCCAGAGCTTCCATTTCCACCTTGGCCTTCGGGACATTCATTTGCATAATGTCCGGTCTTGGAACACTTGAAACAGGTGACTTGGCTTAGGTCTTTCTTGGCTGGGGTTGATGGGGTGGTCCGGTTCTGGCCGTTGCTTCCTCCATTCCCATTACCATTCTTGTGGCCATTATGGTTGTGCAAACTACCTCCTCCATGGGTATGCTGAAACTGAACTCCCTATTTAGGGGTATAACGGGGCTTCATTGGGCTCCGAGTTATACTTCCCTGCCCATACTTCCTCTTGCGATTCTCAATCTGCTGCTGCTTCCCTTCAATCATGATGGCACGGTCTACCAACTCCTGGTAGTTATTGAAACTTGCTACCATCAACTGCATGCTTAATTCATCATTCAGTCCTTCCAAACTTCTCACGCTTAGTTGCGTCAGAGCAACGCTATCCGGGGCATAACGTGCTAACTTACTAAAATCATCCACATCTCGTGTTGTCCTTCCTCCTTGGCGTAAGTTTAAACTCACGCTTCTTCATGGCCTCAGCTCCTGCTTTGAAACATGAGTAGTCGGAAAGCTTGCTGAAACCGATCCCATGTGACAATGTCTACAGTGGTAAGTGGCTGTGAAATTCTCCCACCATGCTGCCAAGGGTCCGCAAGCGATGTGCGGCAAACTTCACCTTCTCACCATCTGTACATCCTGCAGTGGTCAACTCCCTTCCTATCTTGCGGAGCCAATCATCTGCTACAATTGGCTCGGTGCTACTGGAATATACCGGTGGATTCAGCCTAAGGAAACGAGTCAAGTGATCCGCAGGTGGTGGTGGTGGTGGGTTGTTGTTGTTATTGTTGTTGTTGTTCTGCACCAATGTTTGGATCAAGGCATTCTGCTGCTGAATCAACTGAGTGATCTCCGGCGGGAAAACGAATCCATTGTCACGTCTCGGAGGCATCTGAGGGTTTAGAAAAGACGAGAAATTTAGAATAGAGTGAGGTCTAGGGAGAAAACACTACCCAAATGCACATGAGCAAATGCACACAAATCAATTCATTCAATTCAAACAAAGGGCATACAACAGTTTAGAACTATCGCAAAAGTGCTTGAACTATAATGTTTACATGGAGGGAATACTACTAATATATGGGGGTCATCTATTAATTTGAATTGGTGGAAGACTCCATGATGTCTGCTCCAGCTTCGTCTTCAAAGTCGGGTTCACTTGGGTCTGAATCGGTGTCGTCGATGATGATGTAGTTGCTCGGACATGCGACGTACTTGTCTTCATTCTTGAACGCTAATTTCTCCTTGAGTTCTTCAATCTCTCGCTTAAGATCGCCATTGTGCCTTGCTAGAGCTACGATCTCGTCCATGTAGTCCTTGCGTGTAGACTTCAGCTCTCCTTCAAGTTCGATGATCTTTCCCTTCGCATTCTTCAATTCTATCATATCATTGCACATCTGGTTCTCTGGCGCCGAATGTGCTGGTTTAGCTCTTGGATGAAAGCTGCAATGGATCTATCCTTCTTGGTGCTTGACTATCTCCCATTGTTCATCTCGGCGTCCGCAAATCTGGTAGATCTTGTCCTTGAGGTCTTCTTGATAAACTTCTCCAATGCGCCCCATGGTGATATGAGCTGCCATGCTCTTTCCTGCACTCGAAGTTGGTGCACTGAAAACACTATCTATGGGTTTGGTGATTGGCACGAATGTCCTTCCCGGAACGTGAGCTTGAATCTTCCAGCGCTCCTCTTCAGGCAGAGTGGCATTGAAAGTCCCAGTGAAGCTTGGTAGTCCAATGTTCAGGTACTTGGTGACTTCCTTCAAGTGGAATCCAAAAGGCGTGCCTTCATCTGGTTGAGCGTACTTGATCTTTGCGTCCGTCATCCTAAAAGAGTAGAAAAGATGAGGAGTTAGAAAATGAGAAGAGAATAGTGATCTATGGCTTTAACTTAGTGGTCATGTCCTACAATCGTGTGTGCTCGATACCATCTCTCAGAGCGACCCGACCTCGGATGGTCAAGTCTCGTGCTCGGTGTCATCCCTGGATCAAGAATCGACACCACACAAGATTTCAAGGATTTATAACAGAGTAGCAATCACACACTTATTACATCGATGTCCCAAAAGAGGACTTATTACAATAAATATGGCTTAAGGCCATCTAATAACGATAACAGCGGAAGACTTGGAAGATAAGTGAGTCCATCAACTCCAACGGCATCACTGAGTATAGAACCACGACCTAAAAGCACCTTACTCGTCGGCTGAAAAGTCTGCAACATGAAACGTTGCAGCCCAAAAACGGGTCAGCACATGGAATATGCTGGCAATGTAACACATAGAGAATAATGAATGATAAGCCTATACTACATGCATATATGGCTGGTGGAAAAGCTCTATGGTTACAGTTTTGCGAAAAGCCAATTTTTCCCTACTGCAAAGGAATAAATTTATTTAAACATTGCGAATGGTTGACAGCATCCTCAATCCCAATTAAAAGTAATCATTATCAAACCCAACAATATTAAATTAGAGTAACATGTTGAGATTCACATGATATTCAAGTACTAGATACTCAAGTTGTCCATAACCGGGGACACGGCTAATCATGATTAGTTTGTACACTCGCAGAGGTTTATGACTTTTCCCCACAAGACTCGATCGCCTCAGTTTGGTTTCTCGCACTACATGGTGTTTGAGAAACGGATGACCGAGACATAGTCTTTCAGAAGCGCTAGCACCTTACGATGGGTAAACCGATACACCTACATCCCCTACATCTAGTCTACCACTATAAGAGTTCGCACGACTTAGTCAACTATGCCAGAGCCCATAATGGCTTGTTGATGCACACGGAAGTTACTAGCATGAATTATCTTATGATCCCTTTGAGCCTGGGTGGCGGTCCAAAGAAAAACAGGCAAGTCCTGATAGAAACCAGGTGCCTCAATCCACCCAGATGTGTATTTAAGTTGCCACCTTAGATAAACCATTAATTAACAAACTCACATCTGTCATGGATATCACTCACCCAATCCACGTCTACTAGCATAGCATGGCATGATAAGCAAACGCAGAAGTAACTCCCAAAGGTTTCATAAGTAAAACAGGTAATAGGTACTACCTCATCTACTTCCCATCCCACAATTTAATTAGATCCTAATCATGCAATGTTTGAGGATTGATCTAATGCATAAAAAAAACTGGGTAGTAGAAAAGTATGGTCAAAGTGTTACTTGCCTTGCTGATGATCCGCGAAACCTAGAGATTCGAAGTAACAAGCGGTGCACTCCGGGTGATCTATCGCAGACAAACAAACAAGAACACAATAAGTACTCATCTAATGCACAGGTAAATCTCGAATAAAAGATCGAACCAGAAAGTTCAACTTAAGAACCCTGGTTGCAAAAGAAAACGAACCGAACAAAACAACGGAAAATAAACGGCGGAAGAAAACAACTCGGTTCTAGCAAGTTGAAACTAGGTCAAATTTTATAGTAGAAAACTTTGTTTAAGTTGATTAGTCGGAACGGCGGTTTCGAAACGAAACTCCGGGCGCTTGAATCACCTGATTCCGATAAACGAGCGAGAAGATAAACTAGAACGAAGATTGGATCTGAAATCGCGATCAGAAAATCGCGGAATAAATCCGACTAAAAAGAAAACGACAAACGGTTAAACGAATGGACGTTCGTTAACCGGGAATAACCGGTGATCACGTTCATTAAAACGAATGGTCCGGCGAAATCTCGCTAAACAACAAACCGGAAATAAAAACCGATCTAGGGTTTTTCGAAAAAAAAAACATCGAAAAATAAACCGGAACGGTTTATTAGAAAACCGAACCGGGCGAGGGGCGGCGCGGCGCGGTGGCTACCTCGACGAGGGGCTCCGGTGGCGGGGCTGCAGCGGGCGAGGCGGCGGGGTGAGTGGCTGGCAGCGCCACGGGGCGGGCGGGGGCGGCGGGCATTGCGCTGCTTCTTGACTGCGCGGGGTCATGGGCGATGTGGGGAGGAGAGGGGGTTGGGGAGTATATATAGGAGGGGGAGGGTGGCTTGGGGGGGGGCAAGCAAGGGAGGAGGAGGAGGAATCCTCCTCGGATTGGCCGGGCGGCGTGGGCACTCTGTGTGGCCACATGGGAGGGGGGCACTACTGGGCCAGCTGGTGGGCCCTTAGCCCTCAAGGCCATGCTTTTTTAAATAAATACACGCGCAGAAAGAAAAACAAGGAAAAGAAAATCTAAACGAACTCCAAAAACTACAAAGTAAATTTTTCCCGACTCCTAAAAATGAGTCGAACAAAATGAACTTTTACTCGAGGCCTAAATGCAATTTTTGAAAACACAGATTTTTCCCTAAGGCAAATAAACTCTGGAAAAATCCAAAATTTGATTTATTTATTAAATCTTCATTTTTCCTAAATTTTGGGAAAGTCATTTTATTCCCTCTCTTATTTTTGATATTGGAAAAATAATTGAAGATAAAATAAATCAAATCGAATGATCCTCTTTTCACAATTCGAACTCAAATATGAAAATTACAAAATCTCCAACTCTCTCCGAGGGTCCTTGAGTTGCGTGAAATTTCTAGGATCGACAAAAAGCAAGAAAATATGCAATGCATGATGATCTAATGTATAACATTCCAAATTGAAAATTTGGGATGTTACAAACGTATCTATAATTTATGAATCATTCATACTATTTTATTATCTGTTTTGAATGATTACGGGCTTTATTATACACTTTTATGTTACTTTTGGGACTAACCTACTAACCGGAGGCCCAGCCCATATTGCTGTTTTATTGCCTGTTTCAGTATTTCGAAGAAAAGGAATATCAAACGGAGTCCAAACGGAATGAAACCTTCGGCAGCGTGATTTTTAGGAAGAATATGATCTGGGAGACTTGGAGTGCAAGCCAGGGGATCATCGAGGGAGCCACGAGACAGGGGGCGCGCCCACCCCCCTAGGCGTGCCCTACCCTCTCTTGGGCCCCTCGAGGCTCCCCCGACCGACTTCTTTCGCCTATATAAGCCTACGTACCCTAAACACATTGACGGAGAAGATAGATTGGGAGTTCCACCGCCGCAAGCCTCTATAGCCACCAAAAACCTCTCGGGAGCCCGTTCCGGCACCCTGCCGGAGGGGAGGATCCCTCACCGGTGGCCATCTTCATCATCCCGGCACTATCCATGACGAGGAGGGAATAGTTCACCCTCGGGGCTGAGGGTATGTACCAGTAGCTATGTGTTTGATCTCTCTCTATCTCTTTCTCTCTCTCTCTCTCTCTCTCTCTCTCTCTCGTGTTCTCTCTATGGCACGATCTTGATGTATTGCGAGCTTTGCTATTATAGCTGGATCTTATGATGTTTCTCTCCCTCTACTCTCTTGTAACAAATTGAGTTTTCCTCTTGAAGTTATCTTATCGGATTGAGTCTTTAATGATTTGAGAACACTTGATGTATGTCTTGCCGTGCTTATCTGTGGTGACAATGGGATTTCACGTGCCACTTGATGTATGTTTTGGTGACCAACTTGCGGGTTCCGCCCATGAACCTATGCATAGGGGTTGGCACACTTTTCGTCTTGACTCTCTGGTAGGAACTTTGGGGCACTCTTTAAAGTACTTTGTGTTGGTTGGATGAATCTGAGATTGTGCGATGCATATCGTATAATCATGCCCACAGATACTTGAAGTGACAATGAGTATCTAGGTGACATTAGGGTTTTGGTTGATTTGTGTCCTAAGGTGTTATTCTAGTATGAACTCTATGATAGATCGAGCGGAAAGAATAGCTCTACGTTATTTTACTACGAACTCTTGAATAGATAGGTCAAAAAGGATAACTTTGAGGTGGTTTCGTACCCTACCATAATCTCTTCGTTTGTTCTCCGCTATTAGTGGCTTTGGAGTGACTCTTTGTTGCATGTTGAGGGATTGTTATATGATCTATATATGTTATTATTGTTGAGAGAACTTGCACTAGTGAAAGTATGTACCCTATGCCTTGTTTCCTACTATTGCAATACCGTTTACGCTCACTTTTATCATTAGTTACCTTGCTGTTTTTATTATTTCAGATTACAAAAACCTATATCTACCATCCATATTGCACTTGTATCACCATCTCTTCGCCGAACTAGTGCACCTATACAATTTGCCATTGTATTGGGTGTGTTGGGGACACAAGAGACTCTTTGTTATTTGGTTGCAGGGTTGCTTGAGAGAGACCGTCTTCATCCTACGCCTCCCACGGATTGATAAATCTTAGGTCATCCACTTGAGGGAAATTTGCTACTGTCCTACAAACCTGTGCACTTGCAGGCCCAACAACGTCTACAAGAAGGTTGTGTAGTAGACATCATGCATCAAGGACATAATTCTTCTGTGCAGCAATGAGGATAAGCCTTAGGTCATGGATCCAGTCTGCATCATTGCTACTATCATCTTTCAACTTAGTTTTCTCTAGGAACACATATAAAACATAGGGAAGCAATAACATGAGCTATTGATCTACAACATAATTTGTAAAATACTATCAGGACTAAGTTCATGATAAATTAAAGTTCAATTAATCATATTACTAAAGAACTCCCACTTAGATAGACATCCCTCTAATCGTCAAGTGATCACGTGATCCAAATCAACTAAACCATGTCCGATCATCACGTGGGATGGAGTAGTTTTCAATGGTGAACATCACTATGTTGATCATATCTACTATATGATTCACGCTCGACCTTTCGGTCTCAGTGTTCCGAGGCCATATCTGTATATGCTAGGCTCGTCAAGTTTAACCTGAGTATTCCGCGTGTGCAAATGTTTTGCACCCGTTGTATTTGAACGTAGAGCCTATCACACCCGATCATCACGTGGTGTCTCAACACGAAGAACTTTCGCAATGGTGCATACTTAGGGAGAACACTTATACCTTGAAATTTAGTGAGAGATCATCTTATAATGCTACCGTCAATCAAAGCAAAATAAGATGCATAAAGGATAAACATCACATGCAATCAATATAAGTGATATGATATGGCCATCATCATCTTGTGCTTGTGATCACCATCTCCGAAGCACCGTCATGATCACCATCGTCACCGGCGCGACACCTTTATCTTCATCATAGCATCGTTGTCATTTCGCCACCTATTGCTTCTACGACTATCGCTACCGCTTAGTGATAAAGTAAAGCAATTACAGGGCGATTGCATTGCATACAATAAAGCGACAACCATATGGCTCCTGCCAGTTGCCGATAACTTAGTTACAAAACATAATCATCTCATACAATAAAATTTAGCATCATGTCTTGACCATATCACATCACAACATGCCCTGCAAAAACAAGTTAGACGTTCTCTACTTTGTTGTTGCAAGTTTTACGTGGCTGCTACAGGGTGAGCAAGAACTGTCGGGGATATACCCCGTGGCGTAAACCGGCCGGAAGTATAAACCAGCCGGACTGGATGATTCACTGGTAACCCGCCCGGTCTTGGCGGTTCATTAGTAACCCGGCGGGCCACGGCAGACGGATGACAAGGCCCAAGGCCTAGAAGGCCGGTTCACGTTTAATGGTGGGCCGGTTTATGAGGAAAGCGTAAGGACTATTCTCCTACAAAGGAAGCAAGACTAGGACTCCACTTGTAATAGAGTAATCCTAGTCCAACTAGGACTAGTCATGTAAACCGCCCCTTCAACATATATAAGGAGGGGCAGGGCTCCCCAAAGAGGGAGAGGAGACAAGCAATAATATCTAGGGCTAGACACAAAGAGGAGAGCTGGTTTATGGCGACTCCCTCGTGATGATAATGAGACCTAACCTCAAACAGCATGTAGGGCTATTACCGGATGATGTTTCCCGGGGCCCGAAGCTGTCTAAATCCCTGTCTTGTGTTGCGTCTCTCGATTCCGCTCAACCCCTCTCAAGCTACCACATAGATGCGTTGGCCTCGCGACTAAGTCCTGACACTAAGGACATCTGCCGTGACAAATCCACGACAGTTGGCGCCCACCGTGGGGCCTGCGCACGGTGGTGTTGAGTCTTGAAGGGATCTTTTCTAGGGTTTGAGAAGTTCGCAATTTTCCGGCTCAAACCGGCGTGGAAAATTCACATCAGCTATCAGCTATAAGTTCATCAGTCAAGATTGACGAAGGATTCGGCCGCGGCGGGTGTGAGATAAAAACTGTTTCAGAGTTTGGAGTTTTGCTGTGCGCCGCCGACGCGATGTGATCCGTCGAATCCGAAATCAATCAACAAGTGCGTGTGCAGGCAGGGGTAAAAGTAAAACCGAGGTGGTTTCGTAAAGTGATCTACTACTTTGATTATGCTACTGTTTTCATGCCGTCCTCCTTCAAGTAACAAGCCGCTGCCACCTCGTCGAGCTGCCACCGCGGTAAACCGTCACAGCCCTCACTCAGCCGCCTCGTCGTCGCTGCTTTAAGTGGCCACCTCATCTCAGCGGTGAATTGCCAACCCACCTCTGCTTCCGCTATGGTTCTGCGCCAAGCCGTCCACTCCTACTGCAACCCGCCGTCTTTTTCGTCCTGTTGCCTTCGCTGGATTGCCATAAGCTGCCTCGCTGTTTTGAGCCGCCACTCGCGTCAACTACAGCGGGTGCGCCGCCCCTACGCGAGGGCCCCTGTTGAGCCGGCCTTGCCTCCGTCAAGCCGCTACCTCCTCGCTGCTGCTTCCGCTGCAAAACTGCAGCATTGCCTCGATCTGCATCGCTGCCGTTCTTTGCGAAGTTTGCTTGGACGGCGCCTCTCCGCCAAAGCAGGCCTGTGTCAACTCGCCTCTACCGTGCGTCGCTGCTGCGCCGGGTCACCACTCCAGTTTTTGAGTCGTAGCTTTCGACTCGCGCCTCTCACCGCTGCCTCCATTGACGTCGCCCGCTCCGTACCGCGCAGAGCTACTAAACGTCTGTGCGGCATTGCAGGTCACCAAAGGATCAGGCTTTGAGGTTGAAAGTAAAAATTCAAAACGCCAAGGCATCCGTTTGTGCTGCTACTTTTCATGTTGGTGCTACTGTGCACGTTTCAATAGCTTCAAAATCCTGAAGATTTTTCATCACGGCGCTTCAAATATGCGAAGGAACAGACATTAATTATTAAGTGATCATCTGGTATTAATTGAGCCAAGCAAGTCTAGTTACGGAGTGGTATTCCTTGAGCAGTATTTACATAAAGGCCAAGTTGAGAAGGACGTCAAAGTTCTATGCGCTGCTCGAGGGGCGTGACTTGTCAAAAAAAAGAGGAGGAAAAGATGGGCAGGGTCAACTCGTGCAGTCATCAACAGATGGTCTGGTAGTACCCGGTCAAATCGGCGTATGGATCGCGGAAGGAATCGTTCAGCCAGTGCTCCGTCCCGTGAGGCAATACCCAAACCAGCTATTTTTTAGTCTCCCTTTGCTACTGAGGAAGAGGCAAATTTCTCAAGGGCACAAGTTCTCGTGCCCATCATGACCTCCAAATATATAGTATCATGTGGAAGCCATCACCTCAAAAATCAAATGACAATCAGCGGTAAATCGACATCGCTCAACATTATCTAACGCCAAGATATCACGCTCATCCGAAAAATAAATCAGGTGCTATCTGTTCTCGGTATTTTTAGTATGTATTAATACTTCGAGAACAATTACTCATCTTTTAATATATTTTACGCAGACAAAGCCCATTACGAAGTGACGTCATGCCACGGACATGAGGCTCACACGGTTTAAAATGTTGCGCCATCTCTCACGATAGCACCGGTTTACAACACGGAGGGCAACTTACTCATCCGCACCGGTTTACAATGCCATGGTCGATTCATCCGCTTGCTCGTATGGCCAACTCACCCGTCGCACTCGGTTTAAGATTGCGGCGGTTCACCGTGATTAATTTCCGCTTCATACAGTTATCATTAACTTCATGGCGGGTTATCTCCGGCCCAAACGAATCAGGTGATATCCATCTAAGTCTAATTTTTTGATATATATTGTTTTCTGTAAAAAGAACAATTACGTTGGTTTTGCATATTTTTATATGCAGGACAATTATTCGCCACAACATTGGTGTTACACCATGCATATGGAGCGTGCACCGGCGTCATTATATACTGGTTTTTGACTATTCCACCGAGTCGCCTATGGCCGATTCTCCGTCTGCGCCGGTTTACAACGCCCGCAGGCGACTCTCTCGTCCGCGCCGGCTTACAACGCCGTGTCCGGTTCATCTGTTTGAGCCACTTCTGACGCGGAGGTCATCCTTGCAATCCGCCTCTCGCGGCCTGGTCTACATCAACACACCGGGCCGCACCTGTCCGCATGATCTGTTTATTGAGTATGAGCAAGTCACAGCTTGGGTAGCCCGGTTTTTCTTCCAACAAATTGGAGGCAAATTATCATATATTATCAACCGCCGTCTGCACTGGATGGTTCAATGGGCAGGCGCACAAGTCACTACCAATACAGTTTTGGTTAAATGCAAATCGCCAGTTGGAAGGAACTATTGGCCGAGTTGCTGACACGGCTCATACGGGATCATTTATAACCCGCCGCAGTCACCTCAATTTTCTGTGGATTCACATCGGGCTATCAACACCGATGATATACAACTTATGCCGGTTTATATGACGGTCAAATATGGAGAATCTCAAGCCAACTCTTCAAGTCACCTTAAGACTCGGGGGCTATGATGATATAACGCAACAAGTCTTGTCAGTTTCAGCAAATTTAAAAACCCCAGGACAATGGAGGGAAAGATAACCCGGTCCCGGAGGCTACTGTTATTTGAAGGCCGTTAGAAAATTTCCGGCTTAGAAAGGATATGACAGTTACAAAATCCCGGCTCAATGAAGAAGTTCCGGGTCATCAGAAAAGATTCCGGTTCAAAATCCGGTTCAAGACGCATCTCTCTCATAAAGCATTGAAGCTCTCCAAATATCCGGTTTACAATCCGGTTCAAGGGAAATTTATCTATCACGAAGCTTTGAAGCTCTAAAATATCCGGTTCAAAACCCGGTTCAAGGGGACATCTATCTCCCACAAATCTCTGAAGTTGTCAATATCCGGTTTAAAATCCTGGTTCAAGAAAAATTTATCTCTTGCAAAAAGCAAAAGGTTGCCGAAGAGGACCTGTTGCCATGATGCACGGTTCAAAAATGGGAGTCCCGCCTTATTGGCTTATCCTTTGAGTTACATGGGGGCTTCAGCTGACAAAGTGGAGTACTGCCTGTTAAACCGGCTATCATGCCACAACATAGCTTGGGAGCTTCACACCCAAGGGGCCAAAGAGAGTCTGGATGCTATGCACAACTCAAACATAGGCACCCAATGAGCACAGCTCATCACGTTACTTGGGGGCTCCTTGTGTCAAATACCAAGAAGTTTGAATGGACCCTTGTAGTCGGCTATCGACCCACGGCTTGGAAGCCCGGTATATTTACCTAAAACCCGGATTAACCTCGCCTTCATCAAGTAAGACACTCCTATCCGTAATCTGGCATGACCCTCCTAACGCTGACAGCGAGTTACTCTCATTGAGACCCCGAACTTGTCAAAGTTAAAACGGTGATTGGTTAGTTGGAGGTCCATCTTAAAAGGCTTTGCTAAATGGTTCAACTCAGCGCCCGGCAGCCCATGAAAAGCCTCAATTTGGGCTGGCAGCCCTTGAAAAGCCTCGACTACACGGTTTTATTTGCATTTGTCACTTCTTTTTGATAAATTTTGTGTTAAACCGGTTTCTTTGACCCGGTATGGCTTTTCAGTCATCAAATTAATCCGGTGTTTATTGACCCGGCCTGGCTTGGACTATAAGTCGCCAGTATATATTTGGATTGCGCCATTGGAATTATGCACTTATAAATCATTGGGTATATTATTCAAATAGCCAACATGGCTGGATTTTTGTTATGGTTATCAATAACCAGTATTATGATTAAGGTTTTCAAAGTCGCTTTAGCGCAATGGCTATCATATTATCAATGGATATGGCTTTTATTCTACAATTGAAGGAATAGTCCTGAGTTGCTGCAGGCTTACAACCCGGCACTTGGGGGCTACATTATTCAACTTAAGATTATATCAAATATGCAAGTCTCATGTCGCTGCAAGCATGTACCATGACACTTGGGGGCTAATGCAAAGTCATTCCTTGTTCATCTTATTGAAGACCTGACTCATCATATTATAATGAGCCGGCCCTTGGGGGCTACCAATTGCTCACGTCAATAATTCAAGGTACACAAATTTTCATTATATTGAAGGGCCCGTCTGCTCAGTTGGTAAAGCACAAGGCTCTTAACCTTATGGACGTGGATTCAAGCCCCATGATGGGGGTTACATCATATGATGTTCTTTTCATTGAAGGATATATCAAATCCCAGCTCAATACTATCTTACTGAGCCGGCCCTTGGGGGCTACACATCATTGCTCAAATCTACATGATTATATTTACAAAGTCCCTGCTCATTATTGCATAATGACCCGGCCCTTGGGGGATACATTGGTTGAAGTTTTATGGGCATCAGTCAATTACAAGTCCCAGGTTGCTGCAAGCATGACAACCCGGCACTTGGGGGCTGCATAATATGGAGTATTCAGTTTTACTAAGTGACTGGGATGAACAACATGGATTTCTTCAGTTTTACTAAGTGACTGGGATGAACAACATGGATTTCTTCTTAAGTGGCAGTATTTATATTGAAGCAAGTCTTAAGCCATCACTTTGTTCTCGCTCAAGACTTGGGGGCTACAGTATTATATTATTATCGAAGAAATATTTTCAAATTCTCTCGATTGAGCAAACTAGATTGACCGGCGTCACCAATCATTATGACCATGTGGCTGCAACCCGGTGTCATCAATAATCATAAACCGGTGTTGGCAACAATCAGGAACCGGTGTCTGCAAAGATCATGACCTGGAATTATCAGATTTTATAACCCGACAGTTTTTGACAATGATAGACCGGCAAGTTCTGCATCTTCAAACCGGTGGAATATCAGATGAGTATTTCAAGACCAATATTTCTTAAACCGGCACTTTGAAAGCCGATTCAAGTGGATTATTCTTCACAATATTTTTTCTACAATAAGCCAACATCAGCAATTTGAGTATGAAGCTGGTTATTGACCCGGATTTTCTAGAAGGAGGAAATGACAAGGACTTAAGGACGATCAGGTGCCGGTCTACAAGAATTCTTAACCCGGAGCACAACCTGCCAAATTTGTTCTGGTGTTTATTTTGCAGCATAAGTTTACCATGGATAAATCCAAGTTAAACTTGGGGGCTAATGTCGGGGATATACCCTGTGGCGTAAACCGGCCGGAAGTATAAACCAGCCGGACTGGATGATTCACTGGTAACCCGCCCGGTCTTGGCGGTTCATTAGTAACCCGGCGGGCCACGGCAGACGGATGACAAGGCCCAAGGCCTAGAAGGCCGGTTCACGTTTAATGGTGGGCCGGTTTATGAGGAAAGCGTAAGGACTATTCTCCTACAAAGGAAGCAAGACTAGGACTCCACTTGTAATAGAGTAATCCTAGTCCAACTAGGACTAGTCATGTAAACCGCCCCTTCAACATATATAAGGAGGGGCAGGGCTCCCCAAAGAGGGAGAGGAGACAAGCAATAATATCTAGGGCTAGACACAAAGAGGAGAGCCGGTTTATGGCGACTCCCTCGTGATGATAATGAGACCTAGCCTCAAACAACATGTAGGGCTATTACCGGATGATGTTTCCCGGGGCCCGAAGCTGTCTAAATCCCTGTCTTGTGTTGCGTCTCTCGATTCCGCTCAACCCTCTCAAGCTACCACATAGATGCGTTGGCCTCGCGACTAAGTCCTGACACTAAGGACATCTGCCGTGACAAATCCACAACAAGAACCGATCTTACCTACGCATCAAAACCACAACGATGGTTCGTCAAGTTAGGGTTATTTTAACCTTCTCAAGGACCGGGCGTAGCCACACTCGATTTAACTAAAGTTGGAGAAACTAACACCCGCCAGCCACCTATATGCAAAGCACATCGGTAGAACCAGTCTCGCGTAAGCGTACGCGTAATGTCGGTCCGGGACGCTTCATCCAACAATACCGCCGAACCAAAGTATGACATGTTGGTAAGCAGTATGACTTGCATCGCCCACAACTTACTTGTGTTCTACACGTGCATATAACATCTACGCATAAACCAGGCTCGGATTCCACTATTGGGGAACGTAGTAATTTCAAAAAAATTCCTACGCACACGCAAGATCATGGTGATGCATAGCAATGAGCGGGGAGAGTGAGTCCACGTACCCTCGTAGACCGGAAGCAGAAGGGTTAGCACAACGCGGTTGATGTAGTCGTACATCTTCACGATCCGACTGGTCCAAGTACCGAATGTACGGTACCTTCGAGTTCAGCACACGTTCAGCTCGATGACGTCCCACGAACTCCGATCCAGCAGAGCTTTGCGGGAGAGTTCCGTCAGCACGATGGCGTGATGACGGTGTCGATGATGCTACCGACGCAGGACTTCGCCTCAGCACCGCTACGATATTATCGAGGTGGATTATGGTGAAGGGGGACATCGCACACGGCTAAGAGATCCAAGGGATCAATTGTTGTGTCTATAAGTGCCCCCTGCCCTCGTATATAAAGGAGGGAGGGAGAGGCCATCCCTAGAGGAGGGCGCGCCAAGTGTGGGAAGTCCTAGTAGGATTCCCCTTTCCTTTCTGGAGTAGGAGAGAAGGAAAGAGGGGGAGAGGGAGAAGGAAAAGGGGGCTGCACCCCTTGTCCAATTCGGACCAGAAGGGGGGCGCGTGCCTCCTTCCTTTTGGCCTCTCTCCTCTATTCCCGTATGGCCCAATAAGGCCCATATACTCCCCGGCGAATTCCCGTAACTCTCTGGTACTCCAAAAAATACCAGAATCACTCAGAACCTTTCCGAAGTCCGAATATAGTCGTCCAATATATCGATCTTTACGTCTCGACCATTTCGAGACTCTTCGTCATATCCCCGATCTCATCCGGGACTCCGAACTACCTTCGGTACATCAAAAGACATAAACTCATAATATAACTGTCATCTAACTTTAAGCGTGCGGACCCTACGGGTTCGAGAACTATGTAGACATGACCGAGACACGTCTCCGGTTAATAACCAATAACAGAACCTGATGCTCATATTGGCTCCCACATATTCTACGAAGATCTTTATCGGTCAAACCGCATAACAACATACGTTGTTCCCTTTGTCATCGGTATGTTACTTGCCCGAGATTCGATCATCGGTATCTCAATACCTAGTTCAATCTCGTTACCGGCAAGTCTCTTTACTCGTTATGTAATGCATCATCCTGCAACTAACTCATTAGCTACATTGCTTGCAAGACTTATAGTGATGTGCATTACCGAGAGGGCCCAGAGATACCTCTCCGACAATCAGAGTGACAAATCCTAATCTCGAAATACGCCAACCCAACAAGTACCTTCAGAGACACCTGTAGAGCACCTTTATAATCACCCAGTTATGTTGTGACGTTTGGTAGCACACAAAGTGTTCCTCCGGTAAACGGGAGTTGCATAATCTCATAGTTATAGGAACATGTATAAGTCATGAAGAAAGCAATAGCAACATACTAAACGATCAAGTGCTAAGCTAACGGAATGGGTCAAGTCAATCACATCATTCTCCTAATGATGTGATCCCGTTAATCAAATGACAACTCATGTCTATGGCTAGGAAACTTAACCATCTTTGATTCAACGAGCTAGTCAAGTAGAGGCATACTAGTGACATTATGTTTGTCTATGTATTCACACATGTATTATGTTTCCGGTTAATTCAATTCTAGCATGAATAATAAACATTTATCATGAAATAAGGAAATAAATAATAACTTTATTATTGCCTCTAGGGCATATTTCCTTCACACCCATCAAGCACCACCCAACTCCTACGTAGGCAAGCGACAGGGGAAGCCCAAACTTCAGCAGAGAAGAGGAACGGGGGCGCCCCACAATGGATCCGAGCCAGATCCGGCCGCGCACTCCATAGCACACCCGGGCAGCAACAGATCTGGGGCGAGCCTAGTGGAGCGCCGCCGCCTGGGAACCACCCACCGCCCCGCGCAGAGGCCCCTAGTGCCGAACTACCCTGCGGCCATGGACAGAGGACAGATGAAGAATCGGAGCACCGCCGGGAGTAGTCAGGGGCCACCACACATGCACCAGAACCGGAGCGCCCAAAACGCCGCAGATCTTGCACGAGAGAGCTGACAACTGCGCAAGGAACGAGACCCGCCGCCGCCTGCCACCGCCGGGGCTTTGCCCTGCGAAGTGTGCCGGCGGGGGAAGGGGAGGGAGGGGGTGGAGGGGGGCGGTGGGTGGCGGCTGGGGTTTCCGCCCGAGCCACTCCACGGGAGCGACCCCGCTTCATAATCCTTGTCGTGGTTTAGTTCAAAGTTGAGTGAAATGGATAAATATGAACAAAGTAAAACATTTTGGATATAAGATGTTTTGGATATTTCAATATGAACCACATATGGACTGAAATGAGTGAACAAGCACACTAAAACGTATTTATATACATCCGATTCAGAAAAAAGTGAACATATTTTATTTTTGAATGGAGGGAGTGTCGTGGTTCTAAGACTAACAGTAGAAAGGGGGGTAGGTATGGAGAGGCAAGATCTCAGCTATGGTGAAGTCGTACGCACAAGATTTACGAGTTCAGCCCCTTCACGGTGGAATTAAAAGCCCTACGTCTCGGTGCCCAAAGGCGGTCGACTGGATTATATGTGTGTGCTGTTACAGGAGGTGCGAACCCTTGTCCCAGAGGAGGGGGGTGGCTTATATAGAGTGCGCCAGGACCCCAGCCATCCTCCATTACAAGGGGCTTAATGTACATAAAGTAGGGGCGTTACTGATAACGCCAGCCATAAGTTCTATTAATGACCGTAAAGACTACGGAGTGAACGTCTGACCGTTGCATGCTGAGTGACTCCTGGTCTCCAGTAGGTCGAGTGATTCCTTATATGGTCGAGTGACAACAGGTAGGAGGGGTATCCGAGTGTTATGATTGGTCGAGTGGATTGCACTCGACACCTTTGACTGGGGGTTCTTTGTTGCCTCTTGGACTTCTTATCTTCTAGGGTAGTGACCTTGGGTAGGGCGTATAGGTCAGGCCTATGACCCTACCTCGGGTCTGTACCCTCATCAGTAGCCCCCGAATGGATTAAGGTTCGAGTGGAAAGTAGGTTGAAGTTGAACTTGTTCCGAGCTTTGTGTCTCGCGAGTGTTTTATGCAGGACGGAAGGCTTACGTTGGTGCTTCAGCTTCGATTCAGTCGCCTTGATCCATTCAGAGAGTTGCCGAATGAACTTGTAGCATCATCCGCCGAGTGCTGTCTTGTGGCGCAGAATCTTTGGCGCGATTGATTGCAGTGTATTCCGGACTTCACGGGATTCAAAATTTCAGGGAAGCGCGCGGGATGGGGCATACCGAAGTAAGCGGTGCAGATAAACAATAGCGCCTCGATCTCCGCGCCACCTTTTCTGCCACGTACGTCCCGTGTGACTGTTGTGGGATTTGACAGGATCGCCCTGTCCCACACGTCAGCCACTCGGAAGCGGCCCTTTATAAGGCGACGGAGCCGAGGCGTCTGCACAACGCGCGTCTGTTTTTCTTTCTTCTTCCTCTGCTTCTCCACTACATCCGGCTCCGCCGCTCTCGACGCTGCCACTCCACCACCATGGTGAAGGACAAGACGGCGGCGCTAGAACATGCGAAGAAGGCGACGGGGGCTGCGAAGGGCAAGAAGCAGAATCGCAGGTCATCATCGCGCTTGGGGCTGCCGCCAGGTTGGATCCAGGGCGATTGGATCCGGTTTTCGCTCCGGCAGGAAGATCGGGATGAGCTGGTGGAGTCCGGGCTGATCGCCAAGGGTGCAACAAGGCTGCCTGAGGGAGATATGGAGCCGCAGCTTCGATCGGGTGAGTGTGTACTGCTCACCACCCACGTCGACCGGGGCTTCTCGCTTCCTCCGCACCCCTTCTTCCGGGGCTTCTTGAACTTATTCGATGCCCAAATCCATCATTTTTCTCCCAATACCATCACGTACCTTGCCGCGTTCATGTCTATGTGTGAGAACTTTCTGGGGTGTCGACCGCACTGGGGTCTTTTCAAACATATTTTCACCATCCGTTCTCAGTCGGTGAAGAAAGCGAACACGAGTGATGAGAAAACCCATGTCATTCAGATGTGTGGGGGTTTGGGTATGCAGAAGAGGCAGAGGAGTTCTTTTCCTTCCTTGACTCTCCCAGAATCGGTTAGGAGCTGGCAGTCGACCTGGTTCTACTGCCAGGACCTCGCAATCCCAGGTCAGTCGACCGGCCTTCCCCACTTCACTTTTGACCGTGTCTAGACTCCTTCCTCACTGAAAGTGACTGCTGCTGAGAACGTGGAGACGAAGATGTTGGTTGATAAAGTGGTCCAACTGATCAATGAGGGTGTCACTGGCATGGACCTGCTGGAAGTATTCCTCAGTCGACGCATCTAGCCCCTTCAGGCCCGTGACCATCCCATGTGGCTGTACTCTAGGGCTGACGACACTGCTCGTGTTCATCCAGAGGAAGTGCCAGCCAAGACCGTGGCCATGTGGTTAAAGAGCATTACAGGCAACAAGGACAACCCCAGAGGAGCCAGGAGAGTCGTTCCCTTCAGTGATGACAATTAGCCGACAAGGTATGTTCTTCATTCCGACTATCTTTGCATATACATTTCGACTACTCTAGAGCTCGACCGACTTTTACTCGACTTCTTGTCTTGTAGGTTTTTACTGACATGTATTCGATGCCCAATGGTGAACAAGTTCTAGAGCAGGGCCAGGAGGGAGAGGCCAGTGCGGAGGTGTCGGTGTACTAAAGTAGGGGTACCTTAGTATCCCGAACTTGTGCACGGGCAGTCGCAGCGCCCCACGGCAAGGCTTGCCGGGCGTCCGCCAAGATCCTTCGCTATTCCTATTACAGCCATTCAAGAACAAAGTGTTTAACTGTGAAGACAAGGCCCTGGCAAGAGGAGCTTGCCGGGAAAGACAAGACCCCGGCAAGAGGAGCTCGCCGGGAAGGCCAACCAAGGCATTTTAAGAGACTTGTCGCGACGCACCGCGCGTCCCGGCAAGGCCCAGCGAGCGACAAGCTTGCGGGTGCGACAAGACGGCGACGCGGCAAGGCGCTTGTCAGCGGCGGTTACCACCACTCTGCGCCACGCCCAAAGACATCCGACAACGTGTCGCCGCAGATCGCTCTGGTGCATGTGGCGGGTAGTTGTGTAGCCAAGCGGTGCGGTGGCAAGTGAAGATGACTAGAAGGCCATCGTGGCAATCGGTGGCGCCCTAACGGTCGTTTCTTGCCTTTGTTTGGGCGACCGGACGGGCATTAAATGCCTTTGTCCCTGTCGTCGAGTTAGGTAGGGGACACTATTGATAGCAGTTGTACCAACCCCTGTTTTTACTTTTTTACCCCTCTCTCTGCGTTGCCACCTGTTGGTGACCCCTTTAGACTATAAAAAGGAGGCCCATGCGCACGTAGAAAGGGTTCGACTCATTCGAAGCTACAACATACCCACGCTCTCAAGCAAGAACAGAATAGAAACACAAGGCATCAGTAGGAGTTTTATCTCTCCGGAGAGCTCCGAAGCTGGGTAAAATCCCTCGCGTGCTTCGCCTCGATCTGCTCTTCGTGCACCCTCCGCTCCCTTGCCAGACCGAAAGGGGCCCTGCCCCATAGGTGTTCGTTTCCCACGACATCTTTGGCGCGCCAGGTAGGGGGGCGTCGAGGTTGTGCGAACCTGATCCGGTGTTCACGCGCGCTACATCGACATCTTCATCGACATGCCACCGAAGAGGAAGACTTCGGAGGTGGCTGGCCCATCCGCGTCGATCCCACCGCCACCAGAGCAGGCGGGCGGTGGGATAGACGCCGGCGGAGGAGCGGGCGCCGACGAGGGGACTCACATCGTCACTAGGTCCAAGGACAAGGCCCCGCAAGCTTCGGCGTCTGCACTTACACCGCACCCCTCCCAGGAGGTGCAGAATCGACAACGCCATGATGCTCCTAGCACCGTACTCGCGTTGGAACAAGGCCAAGCTGGTGGATCGCGGGACGCTCAAGGCCAACATGCGCGTCAACACGCTGGCACGAGCGCAGTACGGTCGCCTGGACGGGATGTTGCTCCTTCTAACACTGTTAGAAGTCTGAGCATAACTCGCTCCTCGCGTCGTTCGCCGCCACCGCCCAAGACTCAGAGGAAGCGCTCGCACGAGCCCAGCTGCTTTAGATTACCCTCGGCGCGGACAAGATCGACTCTTTGGAGGCCACCATTCGAGCCTCATCGGCCGCTTAACGGCGACAAGCCCCGCAACCAAGCACATCGAAGCCCCGGCAAGACGCCCAGGCGCAAGCCGACGCCGACAAGACCGCCGGGGGTGCCACCACCGTGCACTCCCCCCCAAGGCCAAGATCGCCGACTCGCCGGGCCAACCTCGACACCGACTCCACCGCGTCGTCGGATCTGCGAGCTCGTCGCGATCAATGCCAAGTTCTCCAAGAACGACGACACGAAGACGCCCTTCTTTTCGAAGGCGTCAAGAGAAGCGGCATCGGTCGGACTAGCGCTGGGCCCACTATCGATATGCATGCGCCCGAAGGAACCAGCGACTTGCGTCAGACGCAGAGGTTGCCCTGCGTTCACTCGTGAGCTGCGGCAGGTCCGGTGGCCCAAGACCAAGAACTTCAAGCCAGCGTGCCGAGAAGTGCGATGGCAGGATACATCCGTCGGAGTTCCTCAGCATCTACACCATCGCGGTGCAGGCTGCCGGGGGGCGCGACGAGAAGATCCTCGCCAACTACTTCCCGCTGGTGCTCAAGCCCAACATCAGATCTTGGCTCATGCACTTGCCGGATAACTCCATCTCTTCATGGGCAGATTTGTGCCATCAGTTTGTTGGCGCCTTCACAGGCGGTCACAAGCCCCATGGCCAGGAGAGCGATCTTCATCTGCTCGCCCAGAAGGAAGGAGAACCCCTGCACAAGTCCAATCTTGTATCAATACCACAAATTGGTACCTGTGGGTTGCTAGTAGTGTTGATTACTCCTTGTAGTTGATGCTAATTGGTTTACTTGGTGGAAGATCATATGTTCAGATCCTTTATGCATATTATTACTCCTCTGATTATGAACATGAATATGCTTTGTGAGTAGTTACGTTTGTTCCTGATGACATGGGTGAAGTCTTGCTATTAGTAGTCATGTGAATTTGGTATTCGTTCGATATTTTGATGAGATGTATGTTGTCTTTTCCTCTTGTGGTGTTATGTGAACGTCGACTACATGACACTTCACCATTATTTGGGCCTAGAGGAAGGCATGGGGAAGTAATAAGTAGATGATGGGTTGCTAGAGTGACAGAAGCTTAAACCCTAGTTTATGCGTTGCTTCGTTAGGGGCTGATATGGATCCATATGTTTAATGTTGTGGTTAGGTTTACCTTAATACTTCTTTTGTAGTTGCGGACGCTTGCAATAGGGGTTAATCATAAGTGGGATGCTTGTCCATGTTAGGGTAGTACCCAAGTACCGGTCCACCCACATATCAAATTATCAAAGTACCGAACGCGAATCATATGAACGTGATGAAAACTAGCTTGATGATAATTCCCATGTGTCCTCAGGAGCTCCTTTCACATTAGTAAAAATTGTCCAGGCTTATACTTTGCTACATAAAGGATTGGGACACCTTGCTGCACTTTATTTACTTTATTTACTTGTTGCTCGTTACTATTTATCTTATCACAAAACTATCTATCGCCTACAATTTCAGTGCTTGCAGAGAAAACCTTACTGAAAACCGCTTATCATTTCCTTCTGCTCCTCGTTGGGTTCGACACTCTTACTTATCGAAAGGACTACGATTGATCCCCTACACTTGTGGGTCATCAAGACTCTTTTCTGGTGCCGTTGCCGGGGAGTGTAGCGCTTTTGGTGAGTGGAACTTGCTAAGGAAACATTTATATAGTGTGCTGGAATTTTCTGTTACTTGTCACTATGGAAACTAATCCTTTGAGGGGCTTGTTTGGGGTATCTTCACCCCAACCAGAAGAGAAAAGAGTTGCTCCTCAACCTACTGAACTTTATGAAAATATTTACTTTGAGATTCCTTCGGGTATGATAGAGAAACTGCTAGCTAATCCATTTGCAGGAGACGGAACATTGCATCTCGATTACACCTTATCTTTGTGGATGAAGTTTGTGGATTATTTAAGCTTGCAGGTATTCCCGATGATGTTGTCAACAGGAAGGTCTTCCCTTTATCTTTGAAGGGAGATGCATTGACATGGTATAGGCTATGTGATGATACGAGATCTTGGAATTATAAGCGATTGAAGTTGGAATTTCACCAGAAGTTCTATCCTATGCATCTTGTTCATCGTGATCATAGTTACATATATAATTTCTGGCCTCGCAAAGGAGAAGGCATCGCTCAAGCTTGGGGGAGGATTAAGTCAATGTTATATTCATGCCCCAATCATGAGCTCTCTCGGGAAATGATTATTCAAAACTTTTATGCTCAGCTTTCTCTTGATAATCGCAACCTGCTCGATACTTCCTGTGATGGTTCTTATATGCTGAAGACTATTGATTTCAAATGGGACTTATTGGAAAGAATTAAGCGCAACTCTGAAGATTGGGGTTCCGACGATGGTAAGGAGTCAGGTATGACACCTAAGTTCAATTGTGTTAAGTCTTTTATGGATACCGATGCTTTTTGTGGATTTAGCGCTAAGTATGGACTTGACTCTGAGATAGTAGCTACTTTCTATGAATCTTTTGCTACTCATGTTGATCTCCCTAAAGAGAAGTGGTTTAAATATAATCCTCCTGTTGAAGTGAAAGTAGTTGCACCTATTACAGTTGAAGAAAAGACTATTACCTATAGTGATCCTATTGTTCCTACTACTTATGTTGAAAAACCTCCTTTTCCTGTTAGGATAAAGGACCATGCTAAGGCTTCGACTTTTGTTCGTAAGAGTAATACTAGGACTTATACACCTCCTGAGCAAATTAATGTTGAACCTAGTATTGCTATGGTTAAAGATCTCTTGGATGAGGATTTAGATGGGCATGTTATTTCTTTCTGTGGTGAGACTGCCAATATTGCTAGACCTGATACTAAGACACGTAGACCTGTCGTAGGCATACCTGTTATTTCTATTAAAATAGGAGATCATTGTTATCATGGCTTATGTGATATGTGTGCTAGTGCTAGTGCGATACCTTATGATCTACATAAAGAAATTATGCATGACATTGCACCCATTGAAATAGAAGACATTGATGTTACTATTAAGCTTGCTAATAGGGATACCATTAAACCCTTTGGGATTGTTAGAGATGTTGAAGTTTTGTGTGGGAAGGTTAAATACCCTGCTGATTTCCTTGTTCTTGGTTCCCCACAAGATGATTTTTGTCCCATTATTTTTGGTAGACCCTTCTTGAATATAGCTAGTGCTAAGATTAATTGTGAAAAGAATATTGCCACTGTTGGCATAGATGGTATGTCTCATGAGTTTAATTTCGCTAAGTTTAGTAGACAACCTCGTGAAAGGGAACCACCTAGCAAGGATGAAATTATTGGTCTTGCTTCCATTGCTGTTCCTCCAACTGATCTGTTAGAACAATATTTGCTAGACCATGAGAATGATATGTTTATGAAGGAACGGGAGGAAATAGATGAAGTGTTCCTTAAAAAGGAACCTGTGCTAAAACATAACCTTCCCATTGAAATTCTTGGGGATCCCCCTCCACCCAAGGGTGATCCCGTGTTTGAACTCAAACCATTACCTGATAATCTTAAGTATGCTTATCTTGATGAAAAAGAAATATATCATGTTATTATTAGTGCTAACCTTTCAGAGAAAGAAGAAGAAAGATTATTGAAAACTCTGAAGAAGCACCGAGCAGCTATTGGATATACTCTGGATGATCTTAAGGGCGTTAGTCCCACGTTATGTCAACACAAAATTACATTGGAGGACGATGCCAAACCAGTTAGAGATTCTCAAAGACGATTAAATCCCAAGATGAAGGAAGTGGTAAGAAAGGAGATACTAATGCTCCTTGAGGCAGGTATTATTTATCCCGTTGCTGATAGTGAATGGGTAAGCCCTGTCCATTGTGTTCCCAAAAAGGGAGGTATTACCGTTGTTCCTAATGATAAAGATGAATTGATCCCGCAAAGAATTATTACAGGTTATAGGATGGTAATTGATTTCCGTAAGTTAAATAAAGCTACTAAGAAAGATCATTACCCTTTACCTTTTATTGATCAAATGCTAGAAAGACTATCCAAACACACACATTTCTGCTTTCTAGATGGTTATTCTGGTTTCTCTCGGATACCTGTGTCGGCGAAGGATCAATCTAAAACTACTTTTACTTGCCCTTTTGGTACTTTTGCTTATAAACATATGCCTTTTGGTTTATGTAATGCACCTGCTACCTTTCAAAGATGCATGATGGCTATATTCTCTGATTTTTGTGAAAAGATTTGTGAGGTATTCATGGATGAGTTTTCCGTCTATGGATCCTCTTTTGATGATTGTTTGAGCAACCTTGATCAAGTTTTGCAGAGATGCGAAGACACTAGTCTCATCTTGAATTGGGAAAAGTGTCACTTTATGGTTAATGAAGGCATTGTCTTGGGGCACAAGATCTCCGAGAGAGGTATTGAAGTTGATAAAGCCAAAGTTGATGCTATTGAAAAGATGCCATGTCCCAAGGACATAAAAGGTATAAGAAGTTTCCTTGGTCATGCTGGTTTTTATAGGAGGTTCATTAAGGACTTTTCTAAAATCTCTAGGCCTCTGACTAATCTATTGCAAAAGGATATTCCTTTTGTCTTTGATGATGATTGTGTAGAAGCATTTGAAACACTTAAGAAAGCTTTGATCACTACACCTATTGCTCAGCCACCTGATTGGAATTTACCTTTTGAAATTATGTGCGATGCAAGTGATTATGCTGTAGGTGTTGTTCTAGGGCAAAGAGTCGATAAGAAATTGAATGTTATCCAAGATGCTAGTAAGACTCTTGATACGCCGGAGAAATTATGCTACTACTGAAAAAGAGTTCTTAGCAGTTGTGTTTGCATGTGATAAGTTTAGACCTTATATTGTTGATTCCAAAGTTACTATTCACGCTGATCATTCTGCTATTAAATATCTTATGGAAAAGAAAGATGCTAAGCCTAGACTCATTAGATGGGTTCTCTTGCTCCAAGAATTTGACTTGCATATTATTGATAGAAAGGGAGCTGAGAACCCCATTGCAGACAACTTGTCTAGGTTAGAGAATGTTCTTGATGACCCACTGCCTATTAATGATAGCTTTCCTGACGAACAATTAGCGGTCGTCAATGCTTCTCGTACTGCTCCTTGGTATGCTAATTATGCTAATTACATTGTTGCTAAATTTATACCGCCTAGTTTCACATACCAGCAAAAGAAAAGGTTCTTTTATGATTTAAGACATTACTTCTGGGATGATCCACACCTTTATAAAGAAGGAGTAGATGGTGTTATTAGACGTTGTGTGCCTGAGCATGAACAGGAACAGATTCTACGCAAGTGTCACTCTAAATCTTATGGAGGACACCACGCTGGAGATAGAACTGCACACAATGTACTACAAACTGGTTTTTATTGGCCTACTCTCTTCAAAGATGCTTGTAAGTTTGTCTTATCTTGTGATGAATGCCAAAGAATAGGTAACATTAGTAGACGTCAAGAAATGCCTATGAATTATTCTCTTGTTATTGAACCATTTGATGTTTGGGGCTTTGATTATATGGGACCTTTTCCTGCCTCTAATGGTTATACACATATTTTAGTTGCTTTTTATTACGTTACTAAGTGGGTAGAAGCTATTCCAACTAGTAGTGTTGATCATAACACTTCTATTAAAATTCTTAAAGAAGTTATTTTTCCGAGGTTTGGAGTCCCTAGATATCTTATGACTGATGGTGGTTCACATTTTATTCATGGTGCTTTCCGTAAGATGCTTGCTAAGTATGATGTCAATCATAGAATCGCATCTCGTTATCATCCGCAATCTAGTGGTCAAGTGGAGTTGAGAAATAGAGAGCTCACATTAATTTTGCAAAAGACTGTGAATAGATCTAGAAAGAATTGGTCCAAAAAACTTGATGATGCATTATGGGCCTATAGAACTGCATACAAAAACTCTATGGGTATGTCTCCATATAAGATGGTTTATGGAAAAGCGTGTCATTTACCTCTTGAACTTGAACATAAGGCATATTGGGATATTAAAGAGCTCAACTATGACTTCAAACTTGCCGGTGAGAAGAGGTTGTTTGATATTAGCTCACTTGATGAATGGAGAGCTCAAGCCTATGAGAATGCCAAGCTATTCAAAGAAAAAGTCAAACGCTGGCATGATAAGAGGATACAAAAGCGTGAGTTTAACGTAGGAGATTATGTGTTATTATTCAACTCTCGTTTAAGATTTTTTGCAGGAAAACTTCTCTCAAAATGGGAAGGTCCTTACGTTATCGAGGAGGTCTATCGCTCGTGCCATAAAATCAACAACTTCAAGGCACAAACCGAGGGTGGTAAACGGTCAAAGAATTAAACATTATATTTCAGGTAATCCTATCAATGTTGAAACTAATATTATTGAAACCGTAACTCCTGAGGAATACATAAGGGACACATTCCAGAACGTTCCAGACTCCAAAAAGGTATAGGTATGTGGTACGGTAACTAAACCGACTCCAAAACAACTCCGATGGCAATTTTTATCAGTTTTGGAATATTTAAGAATTTTAGGAAGAAAGAAGTAGTCCAAAAGGGACACGAGGCTTCCACAAGAGCGGAGCCCCCCGCCTATAGGGCGCGCCCCTGTCTCGTGGGCACCTCGTGTGCCTCCCGGACTCCGTTTTCTTGCATATTACGTATTTTGGTCGGTAAAAATTCATTATATATACTCCCGAAGGTTTTGACCACCGTATCATGCAAATATCCTCTGTTTTCGTTTCGAGCTGTTTCTGTTTCAGATCTAGAGCATCATGGCATCTCCAAGCGCTCCCAAGGACAAGTTTTTCGAGAGGGTTATCAATCCCTATCTCGCGGAGGTGCTGCAACACCCTCAAACCATTGAGATGCGTGAGGGGGTACTACACATCCGCGATGTGGAGGGACCAAGGCGTACCGGGAGCGTGGAGACAAAGCTCAAAGCCATGGAGCAGGAAGTTTTCAAGTGTCAAGGGATGGTGGAGCGTGGACAATGCCAACCAGATGATGATCACGGAGTTCACCAACAACCACAAGCTAGATGCCAAAGTCATTGGGGAGACCATCTTCAAGCTTCAAGAGAAAATCGAGCACCTCCAAGCCCAGATCTATGACCTGCAAAACCAGAACTGTGAGTATGAATATAGATTCAAGAGGATGAGTTTGGCTACAGATTTAAGGATCCCGGAGACTCGGTCATCCTTCTATGATGGAGAGCCTATGCCTTGGAAGACGGACGACAAGCCTACATCATCAACAACTCCTACCGCACCACCTCCGAGGACATAATCACATGGGTATGGGCACTCCCCTTGGCAACTTCCAAGCTTGGGGAAGGTGCCCTAGTATCGTATCACCATCACACTTATATTTTTTGCTTTATTTAGTTCGATCTTTTTAGTAGTGTCTTGATCTAATAGATTGAAGTTTTGATATCAAGTAGTTTGAGTTTTGCTTTGTGATCTCTTTATGTAATCGAGTCCGTGAGCTATCTATAATAAAGTTTAGTGTTGAGTCAAGGGCTTTGCTATGTTTCTATGATCTTGAGAAAGTAGAAAGAATAAAAGAGTTCATATTGATCTTATGGATAGTGATAACTTCACACATAGAAAGTATGAGGCATAAAAATTGTTGAGAGTTGATAAACTTATTGGTCATCGTTGCAATTAATAGGAAGTGATAAGAAAAGAGGGGTTCACATATAAATATATTAGTTTATAATTGGGAGCACTCATTAAGTATGACATGCTAAAATAGTTGATGTTGGACAAGGAAGACAATGTAATGGTTTATGTTTTCCGACATCTCAGTTAAAGTATATTGTCATTGACCTTCTAAACATGTTGAGCTTGCCTTTCCCCCTCATGCTAGCCAAATTCCTTGCACCAAGTAGAGATACTACTTGTGCTTCCAAATACCCTTAAACCCAGTTTTGCCATGGGAGTCCACCATACCTACCTATGGATTGAGTAAGATCCTTCAAGTAAGTTGTCATGTTGCAAGCAATAAAAATTGCTATCTAAATATGTATAACTTATTAGTGCAGAGAAAATAAAATTTGTATGAACTTGTTGTGGAAGTAATAAAAGCGACGGACTGCATAATAAAGGTCCACATACAAGGGGCAATATAAAGTGACGTTCTTTTGCATTAAGATTTTGTGCATCAACCCTAAATGCACATGACAACCTCTTCTTCCCTCTGCGAAGGGCCTATCTTTTACTTTATGTCTTTACTCTATGCTTGAGTCAAGGTGATCCTCACCTTTCCCTTTTTCATTTTATCCTTTGGTAAGCTCCTCGTGTTTGAAAGATCATGATACATATATCCAATTGGATGTAAGTTAGCATGGGCTATTATTGTTGACATCACCTAAAGGTGAATACGTTGGGAGGCAACACAATAAGCCCCTATCTTTCTCAGTGTCTGACTGAAACTCTATAACCACAAGTACTGGGTGAGTGTTAGCAATTGTAGAAGACTACGAGATAGTTGAGTAGGTGAACTTGCTGAAAAGCTCTATTGTTGACTCTTTCTGATGTTACGATAAATTGCAATTGCTTCAATGACTGAGATTATAGTTTGTTAGTTCCCAATGAAGGTTTTTGAACCATACTTGATATTGTGAATTGTTTGTTACTTGAGCATATCATATGATAAAATCTATATATGTTGCTGTTATAAGAATGATCATGATGCCCTCATGTCCGTATTTTATTTTTTACGACACCTCTATCTCTAAACATGTGGACATATTTTTCGATTTTGGCTTCCGCTTGAGGACAAGCAAGGTCTAAGCTTGGGGGAGTTGATACGTCCATTTTGCATCATGCTTTTATAACAATATTTATTGCATTATGGGATGTTATTAAACATTATATCTCAATACTTATGGCTATTCTCTCTTATTTTACAAGGTTTACCATGACGAGGGGAATGCCTTGCACTGGAATTCAGGTGGAAAAGGAGCAAACATTGGAAACCTATTCTGCACAGCTCCAAAAGTCCTGAAACTCCACGAAACAACTTTTTGGAATTAATAAGAATTTCTGAGCGAAAGAAATACACCAGGGGGCCCACACCCTGTCCAGGAGACAGGAGGCGCCCCCCCCTATAGGGCGCGCCCCCTATCTCCTGGGCCCCCTGGTGGGCCTCCGGCATCCATCTTGTCCTATATCATCACTTTTACCCTGGAAAAAATCGTGGGAAGCTTACGGGATGAAACTCCGCCTCCACGAGGCGGAACCTTGGCGGAATCAATCTAGGGCTCTGGCGGAGCTGTTCTGCCGGGGACACTTCCCTCCGGGAGGGGAAATCATCACCAACGTCATCACCAACAATCCTCTCATTGGGAGGGGGTCAATCTCCATCAACATCTTCACCAGCACCATCTCCTCTCAAAACCCTAGTTCATCTCTTGTATCCAATCTTGTATCAATACCACAAATTGGTACATGTGGGTTGCTAGTAGTGTTGATTACTCCTTGTAGTTGATGCTAATTGGTTTACTTGGTGGAAGATCATATGTTCAGATCCTTTATGCATATCATTACTCCTATGATTATGAACATGAATATGCTTTGTGAGTAGTTACGTTTGTTCCTGATGACATGGGTGAAGTCTTGCTATTTGTAGTCATGTGAATTTGGTATTCGTTCGATATTTTGGTGAGATGTATGTTGTCTTTTCCTCTAGTGGTGTTATGTGAACGTCGAATACATGACACTTCACCATTATTTGGGCCTAGAGGAAGGCATGGGGAAGTAATAAGTAGATGATGGGTTGCTACAGTGACAGAAGCTTAAACCCTAGTTTATGCGTTGCTTCGTTAGGGGCTGATATGGATCCATATGTTTAATGATGTGGTTAGATTTACCTTAATACTTCTTTTGTAGTTGCGGACGCTTGCAATAAGGGTTAATCATAAGTGGGATGCTTGTCCATGTTAGGGCAGTACCCAAGTACCGGTCCACCCACATATCAAATTATCAAAGTACCGAACGCGAATCGTATGAACGTGATGAAAACTAGCTTGACGATAATTCCCATGTGTCCTCGGGAGCTCCTTTCTCATTATTAGAAATTGTCCAGGATTATCCTTTGCTACATAAAGGATTGGGCCACCTTGCTGCACTTTATTTACTTTATTTACTTGTTGCTCGTTACTATTTATCTTATCACAAAACAATCTATCACCTACAATTTCAGTGCTTGCAGAGAAAACCTTACTGAAAACCGCTTATCATTTCCTTCTGCTCCTCGTTGGGTTCGACACTCTTACTTATCGAAAGGACTACGATTGATCCCCTACACTTGTGGGTCATCAAGAGGTAAGGCCTTTTCACCGGAACGAGAAATGAATCGACTCAAGGCGGCCAAACAACTAGTAAGCTTCTGAACGTCATGCACACGCATAGGGCGTTTCATTTGGAGGATGGTGTCGACTTTCTCTGGGTTCGCGTCGATCCCTCGTTCGGAAACGAGGAAACCGAGCAGTTTTCCACCCGGGACTCCAAATGTGCACTTCGACGGATTAAGCTTGATATCATACCTTCTCAGGTTGGCAAAGGTTTCTGCGAGGTCGGTCAGCAGGTCGGAACCTTTACGTGACTTGGCCACAATGTCATCCATGTATGCTTCCACATTCCGACTGATTTAAGTGAGCAGGCACTTCTGAATCATCCTCATGAATGTGGCACTAGCACTTTTTAGACCAAATGGCATAGTGACATAACAAAAGCACCCGAATGGGGTGATGAAAGCCGTTTTTATTTCATCGGGAGCATACAGTCGGATCTGATGATAACCGGAATATGCATCTAGAAAAGACAAGCGCTCGCACCCCGCTGTCAAGTCGACAATCTGATCGATGCGGGGGAGAGGGAAATGATCTTTCGGGCAGGCCCGATTGATATGCTTGAAATCGATGCACATACGAAGTGAATCGTCCTTCTTAGGGACCATGACCACATTGGCAAGCCATTCGGAGTGGTAGATCTCTCGGATGAACTCTGCTGCTAGGAGCCGAGCCACTTCTTCGCCAATTGCTTTTATCTTCTGCACGGCGGACCACCGAAGATGCTCTTTGACAGGTTTTGCCTTTGGATCGACACGCAAACGGTGCTCAGCTAGTTCTCTGGGTACACCCGACATGTCAGAAGGTTTCCATGCAAAGATGTCTCAGTTCTCACGGAGGAACTGGATGAGCGCTTCTTCCTATTTGTTGTCGAGTGTCATTGAGATATGAGTCGGTGCTGCATTGGGATCGGTCGGGTGGATATGAATCGGCTTTGTTTCTCCAGATGACTAAAATGCATAATCGGTGGCAGCCTTCTTTGCTCGGAGCAAATCGCTTGGATCTGCATTCTTCTGATACTCTTGGAATTCAACTGCCACCATTTGTGCATCGGCAATTTTAGAACCCTTCTCGAAGAACTCTTCTGCCTTCTGACCGTGATCACTCCTCTGGGGCCAGGCATCTTCAGCTTGAGATACACATAACATGGTCGAGCCATAAAACGTGCATAAGCAGGCCTACCCAAAATAGCATGATATGCACTCTGGAAATCCACTACTTCAAATGTCAACTTTCCCTTGCGATAATTCTTGGAATCACCGAAAACCACATCAAGGGCGATCTAGCCGAGTGATTCGGTTTTCTTTCTAGGGATGATGCCATGAAAGCTCATATTGCTTTCACTAAGCTTGGACATCGGAATACCCATCCCCTTCAAGGTCTCAGCATAAAGGATATTCAGGCTGCTACCACCATCCATTAGCACTTTGGTCAGTCGAGTGCCTTCGACTACTGGGTTGACCACCAACGCTTGCCTCCCAGGAGTGTCTATACGCGCCGGGTGATCAGATTGGTCGAATGTGATGGCTGTTTGTGACCATTTCAGGTATGCGGTCGTCGTTGCCAGAGCAACCATATTCACTTCTCTGTTGATAACTTTCAATCGACTCTTGCTCTCAACATCAGCAAAAATCATCAGGGTGGAATTGACTTCGGGATAACCATCGTCTTCCTCTTCATCCTCGTCTTTGTCCAACTATTTTTCCTTCTCACTGGGTTGTTTCTCTCAGAACTGCTGGATCAGGAGTCGACATTATCGAGTGGTGTGTTTAGGATAAATCAGATTACCCTCTTCATCCTTCTTCGTATGAATGTGACATGGTAAATCTAACACATCATTTCCCGCTTGATCTTTTACCTTCTTAGGGGTCCAGGGTGATGGAAATATGCCCTAGAGGCAATAATAAAAGGATTATTATTATATTTCCTTGTTCATGATAATTGTCTTTATTCATGCTATAACTGTATTATCCGGAAATCGTAATACATGTGTGAATACATAGACCATAATATGTCCCTAGTAAGCCTCTAGTTGACTAGCTCGTTGAGCAACAGATAGTCATGGTTTCCTGGATATGGACATTGGATGTCGTTGATAACGGGATCACATCATTAGGAGAATGATGTGATGGACAAGACCCAATCCTAAGCATAGCACAAGATCGTGTAGTTCGTTTTGCTAGAGCTTTTCCAATGTCAAGTATCTTTTCCTTAGACCATGAGATCGTGTAACTCCCGGATACCGTAGGAGTGCTTTGGGTGTACCAAACGTCACAACGAATCGAGTGACTATAAAGGTGCACTACATGTATCTCTCGAAAGTGTCATTGGGTTGACACGGATCGAGATGGGATTTGTCACTCCGTATGACGGAGAGGTATCTCTGGGCCCACTCAGTAATGCATCATCATAATGAGCTCAAAGTGACTAAGTGGTTGGTCACGGGATCATGCATTACGGTACGAGTAAAGTGACTTGCCGGTAACGAGACTGAACGAGGTATTGGGATACCGACGATCGAGTCTCGGGCAAGTAATGTACCGATTGACAAAGGGAATTGAATACGGGGTTGTTTAATCCTCGACATCGTGGTTCATCCGATGAGATCATCGAGGAGCATGTGGGAGCCAACATGGGTATCCAGATCCCGCTGTTGGTTATTGCCCGAGAGTCGTCTCGGTCATGTTCACGTGTCTCCGAACCTGTAGGGTCTACACACTTAAGGTTCGGTGGACGCTAGGGTTGTATGAATATGAGTATGCAGCATACCGAATGTTGTTCGAGTCCGGACGAGATCCCGGACGTCACGAGGAGTTCCGGAATGGTCCGGAGGTAAAGAATTATATATAGGAAGTGATGTTTCGGCCATCGGGAAAGTTTCGGGGTCACCCGGTATTGTACCGGGACCACCGGAAGTGTCCCGGGGGTCCACCAGTGGGGCCACCCATCCGGAGGGCCCCAAGGGCTGAAGTGGGGAGGAACCAGCCCATAGTGGGCTGGTGCGCCTCAGGCCCACCTCGCGCCTAGGGTTGAAACCCTAGGGTGGGGGGCTTCCCACTTGCCTTGGGGTACTCGCCTGCCGCCGCCCCTTGGGAGATTGGATCTCCCAGGGCGGGCGCCTGGGGCCTATATAAGGAGGGCAGGGGAGGGCAGCCGCACTGCATTGGCGCCTCCCTCCCCTGCTACACCTCGTCCTCCTCCCGGCAGCTTGGCGAAGCCTCGCCGGAGTTCTCTGCTGATCCACCACCATGTCGTCGTGCTGCTGGATCATCATCAACCTCTCCTTCCCCCTTGCTGGATTAAGAAGGAGGAGACGTCTCCCGTCCCGTACGTGTGTAGAACGCAGAGGTGCTGTCCGTTCGGCACTTGGTCATCGGTGATCTGAATCACGGCGAGTACGACTCCATCATCACCCTTCCCTTGAATGCTTCCGCACGCGATCTACATGTGGTATGTAGATGCAATCTCACTCCCTTGACTCGTTGCTTAGATGAACTCATAGATGAATCTTGGTGAACCGTAGAAAAAAAATTAATTTTCTGCAACGTTCCCCAACAGTGGCATCATGAGCTAGGTCTATGCGTAGTTCTCTATTGCACGAGTAGAACACAATTTTGTTGTGGGCGTAGATCTTGTCAACTTGCTTGCCACTACTAGTCTTTTCTTGCTTCAGCGGTATTGTGGGATGAAGCGGCCCGGACCAACCTTACACGTACGCTTACGTGAGACCGGTTCCACCGGATGCACATGCACTAGTTGCATAAGGTGGTGGCGGGTGTCTGCTCTCCCACTTTAGTTGGAGCCGATTCGATGAAAAGGGTCCTTATGAAGGGTAAATAGAAGTTGACAAAATCACGTTGTGGTTATTCGTAGGTAAGAAAACGTTCTTGGTAGAACCCAATTGCAGCCACGTAAAAGATGCAACAACAATTAGAGGACGTCTAACTTGTTTTTGCAGCAATTGTCATGTGATGTGATATGGCCAGAAGTTGTTATGAATGATGAATGATATATTGTGATGTATGAGATCATGTTCTTGTAATAGGAATCACGACTTGCATGTCTATGAGTATGACAACCAGCAGGAGCCATAGGAGTTATCTTTATTTTTTGTATGACCTGCGTGTCATTGAAGAACGCCATGTAAATTACTTTACTTTATTGCTAAACGCGTTAGCCATAGAAGTAGAAGTAGTCGTTGGCGTGACAACTTCATGAAGACACGATGATGGAGATCATGATGATGGAGATCATGGTGTCATGCCGGTGACAAGATGATCATGGAGCCCCGAAGATGGAGATCAATGGAGCTATATGATATTGGCCATATCATGTCACTACTATATAATTGCATGTGATGTTTATTATGTTTATGCATCTTGTTTACTTAGAACGACGGTAGTAAATAAGATGATCCCTTACAACAATTTCAAGAAGTGTTCTCCCCTAACTGTGCACCGTTGCTAAAGTCGTTTCGAAGCACCACGTGATGATCGGGTGTGATAGATCCTTACGTTCACATACAACGGGTGTAAGACAGTTTTACACATGCAAAACACTTAGGGTTAACTTGACGAGCCTAGCATGTACAGACATGGCCTCGGAACACAAAGACCGAAAGGTCGAATACGAGTCGTATGGAAGATACGATCAACATGAAGATGTTCACCGACGATGACTAGTCCGTCTCACGTGATGATCGGACACAGCCTAGTCGACTCGGATCGTGTAACACTTAGATGACTAGAGGGATGTCTAATCTAAGTGGGAGTTCATTGTAATAATTTGATTAGATGAACTTAATTATCATGAACTTAGTCTAAAACCTTTGCAAATATGTCTTGTAGATCAAATGGCCAACGCTCATGTCAACATGAACTTCAATGCGTTCCTAGAGAAAACCAAGCTGAAAGATGATGGCAGCAACTATACGGACTGGGTCCGGAACCTGAGGATCATCCTCATAGCTGCCAGGAAACAATATGTCCTAGAAGGACCGCTAGGTGACGCTCCTGTCCCAGAGAACCAAGATGTTATGAACGCTTGGCAGTCTCGCGCTAATGATTACTCCCTCGTTCAGTGCGGCATGCTTTACAGCTTAGAACCGGGGCTCCGAAAGCGTTTTGAGAAACACGAAGCATATGAGATGTTCGAGGAGCTGAAACTAGTTTTCCAAGCTCATGCCCGGGTCGAGAGATATGATGTCTCCGACAAGTTCTATAGTTGTAAGATGGAGGAAAATAGTTCTGTCACTGAACACATACTCAAAATGTCTGGGTTGCACAACCGCCTGACCCAGCTGGACATTAACCTCCCTGACGAGGCGGTCATTGACAGAATCCTTCAGTCGCTCCCACCAAGCTACAAGAGCTTTGTGATGAACTACAATATGCAGGGATGGTGAAGACCATTCCTGAAGTATTTTCAATGCTGAAGTCAGCAGAGGTTGAGATCAAGAAAGAACATCAAGTGTTGATGGTCAATAAGACCACTAAGTTCAAGAAGGGCAAGGGCAAGAAGAACTTCAAGAAGGATGGCAAGGATGTTGCTGGCCCGTAAGCCGATTACCGGAAGAAGTCAAAGAATGGACCCAAGCCCGAGACCGAGTGCTTTTATTGCAAGGGGAAAGGTCACTGGAAGCGGAACTGCCCCAAATACTTAGCGGACAAGAAGGCCGACAACACCAAAGGTATATTTGATATACATGTAATTGATGTGTACCTTACCAAGACTCGTAGTAACTCCCGGTATTTGATACCGTGCCGTTGCTCATATTTGTAACTCACAGCAGGAGCTGCGGAATAAGCGAAGACTGGCGAAGGACGAGGTGACGATGCGCATCGGGAATGGTTCCAAGGTCGATGTGATCGCCGTCGGCACGCTACCTCTACATTTACCTACGGGATTAGTTATAAACCTTAATAATTGTTATTTAGTGCCATGAACATTGTATCTGGATCTCGTTTGATACGAGATGGCTACTCATTTAAATCTGAGAATAATGGTTGTTCTATTTATATGAGAGATATGTTTTATGGTCATGCCCCTATGGTCAATGGTTCATTCTTAATGAATCTCGAGCGTAATATTACACATATCCATAGTGTGAATGCCAAAAGATGTAAAGTTGATAACGATAGTCCCACATACTTGTGGCACTGCCGCCTTGCTCACATTGGTGTCAAGCGCATGAAGAAGCTCCATGCTGATGGACTTTTAGTGTCTCTTGATTATGAATCATTTGACACATGCGAACCATGCCTCATGGGCAAAATGACCAAGACTCCGTTCTCCGGAACAATGGAGCGAGCAATCAACTTGTTGGAAATCATACATACCGATGTGTGCGGTCCAATGAGCGTTGAGGCTCACGGAGGATATTGTTATGTTCTCACTCTCACTGATGACTTGAGTAGATATGGGTATGTCTACTTAATGAAACACAAGTCTGAGACCTTTGAAAAGCTCAAGGAATTTCAGAATGAGGTAGAGAATCAACGTGACCGAAAGATAAAGTTCCTACGATCAGATCGTGGAGGAGAATATTTAAGTCACGAATTTGGTACACACTTAAGGAAATGTGGAATCGTTTCACAACTCACGCCGCCTGGAACACCATAGCGTAACGGTGTGTCCGAACGTCGTAATCGCACTCTATTGGATATGGTGCGGTCTATGATGTCTCTTACCGATTTACCGCTATCATTTTGGGGATACGCTCTAGAGATAGCTACATTCACATTAAATAGGGCACCGTCTAAATCCGTTGAGACGACACCATATGAATTATGGTTTGGGAAGAAACCTAAGCTGTCGTTTCTAAAAGTTGGGGGATGCGATGCTTATGTGAAGAAACTTCAACCTAAAAAGCTCGAACCCAAGTCGGAAAAATGCGTCTTCATAGGATACCCTAAGGAAACCATTGGGTATACCTTCTACTTAAGATCCGAGGGCAAGATCTTTGTTGCCAAGAATGGATCCTTTCTGGAAAAGGAGTTTCTCTCGAAAGAAGTAAGTGGGAGGAAAGTAGAACTCGATGAAGTCCTACCTCTCGAACGGGAAAGTAGTGCAGCTCAGGAAAATGTTCCTGTGATGCCTACACCAACTGAAGAGGAAAATAATGATGATGATCAAGGTACTTCGGATCAAGTTCCTACTGAACTTCGGAGGTCCACAAGGACACGTTGCGCACCAGAGTGGTACGGCAACCCTGTCCTAGAAATCATGTTGTTAGACAACAATGAACCTTCGAACTATGAAGAAGCGATGGCGGGCCCAGATTCCAACAAATGGCTTGAAGCCATGAAATCCGAGATAGAATCCATGTATGAAAACAAAGTATGGACTTTGACAGACTTGCCCGATGATCGGCGAGCGATAGAAAACAAATGGACCTTTAAGAAGAAGACGGACGCGGATGGTAATGTTACCATCTATAAAGCTCGACTTGTCGCTAAGGGTTATCGACAAGTTCAAGGGGTTGACTACGATGAGACGTTCTCTCCCGTAGCGAAGCTAAAGTCCGTCTGAATCATGTTAGCAATTGCCGCATACGATGATTATGAGATATGGCAGATGGACGTCAAAACGGCATTCCTTAACGGACATCTTAAGGAAGAGCTGTATATGATGCAGCCGGAAGGTTTTGTCGACCCTAAGAATGCTAACAAAGTATGCAAGCTCCAGCGATCCATTTATGGGCTGGTGCAAGCATCTCGGAGTTGGAACATTCGCTTTGATGAGATGATCAAAGCGTTTAGTTTATCTTGAGACTTATGGAGAAGCTGCTTTACAAGAAAGTGAGTGGGAGCTCAGAGCATTTCTCATATTATATGTAGATGACATACTCTTGATGGGAAATGATATAGAACTTTTGGACAGCATTAAGGACTACTTGAATAAGTATTTTTCAATGAAGGACCTTGGAGAAGTTGCTTATATATTAGGCATCAAGATCTATAGAGATAGATCGAGACGCCTCATAGGTCTTTAACAAAGCACATACCTTGATAAGATTTTGAAGAAGTTCAAAATGGATCAGTCCAAGAAAGGGTTCTTGCCTGTGTTGCAAGGTGTGAGATTGAGCTCGGCTCAATCCCCGACCATGGCAAAAGATAAAGAAGAGATGAGTGTCATCCCCTATGCTTCAGCCATAGGATCTATTATGTATGCCATGCTGTGTACCAGACCTGATGTAAACCTTGCCGTAAGTTTGGTAGGAAGGTACCAAAGTAATCCCGCAAGGAACACCGGACAACGGTCAAGAATATCCTGAAGTACCGAAAAGGACAAAGGACATGTTTCTCGTTTATGGAGGTGACGAAGAGCTCGTCGTGAAGGGTTACGCCGACGCTAGCTTCGACACGATCCGATGACTCTAAGTCACAAACCGGATACGTGTATATGTTGAATGGTGGAGCGAGAAGCTGGTGCAGCCGCAAGCGAGCGTCGTGGCGGGATCTACATGTGAAGCGGAGTACATGGCAGCCTTGGAGGCAGCGATGAAGCAATTTGGGTGAAGGAGTTCATCACCGACCTAGGAGTCATACCCAATGCGTCGGGGCCGATCAAACTCTTCTGTGACAACACTGGAGCTATTGCCCTTGCCAAGGAGCCCAGGTTTAACAAGAAGACCAGGCACATCAAGCGTCGTTTCAACTCCATCCGTGAAAATGTTCAAGATGGAGACATAGATATTTGCAAAGTACATAAGGATCTGAATGTCGCAGATCCGTTGACTAAACTCTCTCTCATGAGCAAAACATGATCAACACCAGAACTCTATGGGTGTGCGATTCATCACAACGTAACTAGATTATTGACTCTAGTGCAAGTGGGAGACTGTTGGAAATATGCCCTAGAGGCAATAATAAAAGGATTATTATTATATTTCCTTGTTCATGATAATTGTCTTTATTCATGCTATAACTGTATTATCCGGAAATCGTAATACACGTGTGAATACATAGACCATAATATGTCCCTAGTAAGCCTCTAGTTGACTAGCTCGTTGATCAACAGATAGTCATGGTTTCCTGGCTATGGACATTGGATGTCGTTGATAACGGGATCACATCATTAGGAGAATGATGTGATGGACAAGACCCAATCCTAAGCATAGCACAAGATCGTGTAGTTCGTTTTGGTAGAGCTTTTCCAATGTCAAGTATCTTTTCCTTAGACCATGAGATCGTGTAACTCCCGGATCCCGTAGGAGTGCTTTGGGTGTACCAAACGCCACAACGAATCGGGTGACTATAAAGGTGCACTACGGTATATCCGAAAGTGTCTGGGTTGACACGGATCGAGATCGGGATTTGTCACTCCGTATGACGGAGAGGTATCTCTGGGCCCACTCGGTAATGCATCATCGTAATGAGCTCAAAGTGACCAAGTGGTTGGTCACGGGATCATGCATTACGGTACGAGTAAAGTGACTTGCCGGTAACGAGACTGAACGAGGTATTGGGATACCGACGATCGAGTCTCGGGCAAGTAACGTACCGATTGACAAAGGGAATTGAATACGGGGTTGTTTAATCCTCGACATCGTGGTTCATCCGATGATATAATTGAGGAGCATGTGGGAGCCAACATGGGTATCCAGATCCTGCTGTTGGTTATTGCCCGAGAGTCGTCTCGGTCATGTCTACATGTCTCCCGAACCCGTAGGGTCTACACACTTAAGGTTCGGTGACGCTAGGGTTGTATGAATATGAGTATGCAGCATACCAAATGTTGTTCGGAGTCCCGGATGAGATCCCGGACGTCACGAGGAGTTCCGGAATGGTCCGGAGGTAAAGAATTATATATAGGAAGTGATGTTTTGGCCATCGGGAAAGTTTTGGGGTCACCCGGTATTGTACCGGGACCACCGGAAGTGTCCCGGGGGTCCACCGGGTGGGGCCACCCATCCCGGAGGGCCCCAAGGGCTGAAGTGGGAAGGGGAACCAGCCCATAGTGGGCTGGTGCACCCCTCAGGCCCACCTCGCGCCTAGGGTTGAAACCCTAGGGTGGGGGGCTCCCACTTGCCTTGGGGTACTCCACCCCGCCGCCGCCCCTTGGGAGATTGGATCTCCAGGCCGCCCCTGGGGCCTATATAAGGAGGGAGGGGGGAGGCAGCCGCACCTGTGCATTGGCGCCCCCTCCCCTGCTACACCTCGTCCTCCTCCCGGCAGCTTGGCGAAGCCTGCCGGAGTTCTGCTGCATCCACCACCACGCCGTCGGTCTTTGGATCATCATCAACCTATCCTTCCCCTTGCTGGATCAAGAAGGAGGAGACGTCTCCCGTCCCGCACGTGTGTAGAACGCGGAGGTACCGTCCGCTCGCACGGGTCATCGGTGATCTGAATCACGGCGAGTACGACTCCATCATCACCCTTCCCTTGAACGCTTCCGCACGCGATCTACAAGTGGTATGTAGATGCAATCTCACTCCCTTGACTCGTTGCTTAGATGAACTCATAGATGAATCTTGGTGAAACCGTAGAAAAAAAATTAATTTTCTGCAACGTTCCCCAACACAGGGCCCCTTTGGTTTTCCTTTAAAATTTCCTTGCATTACTGCTGCAATTTCACCAGGCTCTGCAGGTTCAACCTTTCGTTTCTGTTTCCGATTACCTCCACCAGCGTCCTGGCCGAGTGGTTTACCCTTGCCACTATGGAGTCGATCCTCTTCTTCTCCGTTAGCGTACCGGGTGGCTATTTCCATCATCCAAGTCAGGGTCATATCCCCAGTCCGACCGAATTTCAAGACTAGCTCTCGGTACTTAACGCCTTCCTTGAAGGCACACACTGCTTGGTGCTCAGATACATTTTCTACTGTGTGATGCAAGGTGATCCACCTCTGAATGTAATCTCTTAGAGTTTCACTCGGTTTCTGTACGCAATGCTGCAATTTTGTTAACCCCGCTGGTCGCTTGCAAGTGCCCTCAAAAGTCCTGACGAACACTCAAGCAAGCTCTTCCCAACTGAATATACTGCCTGGGGCTAACTGAGTCAACCATGCTCTGGCTGACCCTTCCAACATCAGAGGAAGATGCTTCATTGCCACTTCATCATTCCCGCCACCAATCTGCACAGCCACTCGGTAATCCTGAAGCCAAGTTTCAGGCTTGGACTCTCCAGTGAACTTGCTGACTCTAGTCGCCAACCTGAAGTTGGGAGGAATCACTTCAGCCCTGATCGCTCTGCTGAAACACTCTGGACCCGAAACATGAACTCTGCTGCCAGTCGGACGATCTCTGCCAAGGTCTTCCTCAGGCGCCTGTTTGATCGACTAGACCTTGAACGAGAATAGATCTTGCATCAAAGCCTGGCTCTCTTGGGTCGACTGGTGCTCTGCGCTCGCCATTGTGAAGGCGTCTATCATCGTACTGTCGAGGCACATATGATGCACTCCTCGGAGGAGGTGTGGGCACTCGACGATGATTGTCGCGGTCGAGTCGGTGTCATACTGCCCACAGCCTTCACGCCGCAGGGGCGATCTTGGACTGTGGGCCGACTGAACAGTATCCGCTACCACGGATCTGCTATGAATCCTATTCCGCGACTGAGACACTGCTGTGTTCTGTTCTCCTGCTGCCCAGAGTAAGGCCCGGATTTGCATCAAACCTCTGCCAGCCTCCGACTGGGAAGGTTGAATTGACTCTGCTATTCGGGCCGCAGCTGTGGGATTTTGAATCGGAGTGCAGTATACCTTAGGTGGAGGTGGAGAAAACTGTCGTCAACTGGAATCAGGGATCCGCTCCCGAGCACGCTCGTCGAGTGTGCGCTGGAGGTTCTCTAGTCGAGTGTGCTCAACCAAATTATCCAAGCGCACCTCTTCCAAGGCCCGAGCCTTGGGGGTTTCTCCAATGATGGGCGTGTGGAGTGCATCCATGTTGCGGCGACGAAGTTCTTCCCTCTGCTGCGAAGAGAGGGGTTCGGGATGGTACTCCTCATGGACGCGCGACGGATCGCCGCCACCATCCCCGTCGTCTTGACAGCGGAAACCAGACGGACTACGTGGTCCGTCGACCATCAAGACTTCAGCCGCAGGGTCGCTGCTATCGCACTCGGATGCGGTCTCGATAGAGCCAGTCGACAGGTCGAACAGGCCGTGGAGAGTTTCGTCGGGCTCGATTGCTGCGACTTGATGGGTGGCCAAATGTTGAGCCACCGCGTGTTTCACCCATCGCTGAAGCCGCGACCGAGCGGATCACTTGCGGCGGCGAACAGCGGGGAGAGAAGACATCATCGGAGCCGACCGATACTGGGTCGACGGCTGCCGGAGAAGGACGCCGCGTATGCACGCGCGAAAGTGCGTCGCCCCTCGGACGGGGAGCGCCTCGACGTCAAGGGGAGCTTCCTGAAGCCAGGCGGAGTCGTCGGCGATGAAAACGAGTGCGCCGAGACGGATCTCACGGCCCTCAGCCAATCCACCGCCGGAAACCATGATGATGGGGATCGAAAAAATTACAACTTCACCAACAAGTCGCTAAGACACCTGCCCCACGGTCGGCGCCAACTGTCGTGATTCTAAGACTGACAGTAGAAAGGGGGGTAGGTATGGAGAGGCAAGATTTCAGCTATGGTGAAGTCGTACGCACAAGATTTACGAGTTCAGGCCCTTCACGGTGGAAGTAAAAGCCGTACGTCTCGGTGCCCGGAGGCGGTCGACTGAATTATATGTGTGTGGTGTTACAGGGGGTGCGAACACTTGTCCCAGAGGAGGGGGTGGCTTATATAGAGTGCGCCAGGACCCTGGCCATCCTCCATTACAAGGGGCTTAATGTACATAAAGTAGGGGCGTTACTCATAACGCCAGCCATAAGTGCTATTAATGACCTTAAAGACTACGGAGTGAACGTCTGACCGTCTCTAGTTGGTCGAGTGATTCCTTATATGGTCGAGTGACAACGGGTAGGAGGGGTATCCGAGTGTTATGATTGGTCGAGTGGATTGCACTCGACACCTTTGACTGGGGGTTCTTTGTTGCCTCTTGGACTTCTTATCTTCTAGGGTAGTGACCTTGGGTAGGGCGTATAGGTCAGGCCTATGACCCTACCCCGGGTTTGTACCCTCATCAGGGAGTACACTACAAGGGGCTTTGGTAGTGATGTGATGGATGTTTCACACATGTGGCAACCTAGTATAAACAGAGATGAAAATAGGGGGACGGGGGTCAGAATAAACATAAATGTGGTAAATTTATTAACGAGCATAATAATTTTGATAATCATATGAATCATGATTTTTCTAGACCATCAAGTTACAAAATATTTTTAAAATAAAAGAAACATTCATATTTACAAAAAAAAAACTGGCGAAGTTAGAGCATCTACAACTGGACTTGGCAAATCCGGACCCTCAAAAGCTGGTGGACGGGCCCAAGCCCGTCCACGGATACTGACCTGTCACGCCTCAGATAATCCATCACACATCCATGTGGCTCATATCCGGTACCCTATATCCATACTACCATGCAACATGGTGAACTACTCTACGTGATCAAATAACATTCAAAGAAATCGACATGAAACAGACAACGAAATGCAAATAAACACCACTACATCATCCAAAAGATCATCACACTTCATTGCTTGACAAGTTCTTAACTTAAATAACCAAAAACGATAGCATAAACGCACGCAGAGCGGGATCACCACTTCGTCGCTGGGCTTTTGCCCTTACGGACACGGACGGAGCCGTAGGCGTCCATGACTGGTGTGGATCTTGGTCGTCGGAGGAGGATATGGAGCTGTGGTCATCGCCGTCGTCGGATGAGGAGTCGGAGATGAAGATCAGTCCCTTCATCTGGTGGACGGCCCTGTCCTGCTGCCACTTCAACTTGGCCACCCGAGCCGCCTCCATCGTTGCTTCCACCACCTCGCGCTCCGACTGCTAAATGGCAACCCGGAGCACCTTCTCCTTTTCTCGCCGTAGGTGTCGAGCTTCCGTCTCCGCCGTCGTCAGTGACCGGCGATAGACCCAAGCGAGGAGCCACTCATCCTCGTCGGTATCCGCCGGCAACCCGCGACAACGGCACACAGACTGTTCACCTGCATCCCTCTCCCTTGCTAGCTGCCTCTGGCAGCAGGCGGCGTGCACCTTCGATTTCGGAGTGCACGCGCGGCCAGATGAAGCGGGCACTAGCACCCACCGCTACCCGCACGAAGCAGCGACCGGCAGGGGAAGGGGACGGCGCGGGGGCGGTGCAGAATGCGGTACCCTCGTGGAGCTGTGCGCAGGCCGGGAGGGGCCAGCTCCGGCATCCGACCGCGTCGGTGCAGGAGCAGCGACGATGCAGATCTGGAGCTGCCTCGGGTGTCCACTTTCAACCGCTCCAACGCAATACGGAGGGCCAGCTCCTCCTCGATGTCGAGGCCGGAGCCAGAGTGGCTGCCGGAGCTCGACATGTTGCCAGATTCGATCAAGCGTAGTTCAGATGTTGCCACACTCATGTTCCCCCATAAGACCGACTGGATAGCTCGACATGTTGCCACACTCATATTCCCCCATAAGACCGACTGGATAGCTCGACATGTTGCCACACTCATATTCCCCCATAAGACCGACTTCGGTCAAGCGTAGTTCTCACCCAGAATTTCTAGCTACATCTTGATCTAAGAAATGAAGAAGGATCATCATGATTGGTGTGGCTCAGCAGATGGTTTGGACTTTATATAGAGAAAAAAGTACGAAAAGCAGCGTGCCTGTGTCTTCTACCTGCAGCAGCGTCGGCATGCATGTTCTCTCACTTATACACGCGTACGTACGGCAGTACAAAAACAGTACCTTATGTACTGTGCACCCTGCGCAGAGCTGCGACTTCTGAAAAGGAGAAAACAGTAGAATGTGGAAACATTGGCGAGCTCTCGTGCAGTTCCCTATTTGCTCCACCAACAGTGAGATACTACTGGGCAGTGGCCACATGCTATTTATTTACACATGTGTATGTGGGTGCACACACGCATCAGTTCAATCACCACACTCCGCGAGCTGGTTCGTGATTGGATGCGTCAATTGCATGATCCATAACTCAGGCGTATAATCTTTTACTACCTTTTAATTATCCAAAGGATCAGTGTAATAGAACAAACATATATATAACAAGTCGACAAACATATTTTAGTACATACTCGAATCACATGCAGCGGCTAACTCATACAGAAAAACCGAAGTTGATCGAGAAAATTGGGCAAATAAACCTAATTGTACATCTCTCTATCCGTTGCTCTCTCGTCTAAATATGGATTTAAAGTGGGCTGTAATTTTTGGTTTTAAATTACGACTACTGGGTCACATGCATTATAGTCAGCTCGTCCAAAACTCCCAGCTAACGGAAAATACTGTACGTGCTCAATCCCGTCATCGCATCATCCAGACTCGTAAGGGCATGTACAATGGTGCTATCTTAGAAGTGGCACGTAGGATAAATGATGAGGTGAAGAAGAGAGAACTCATAAGAAAAGGCTTGTCTTCTCTTATTTAAGAGAAGACAAGTCTTCTCTTATTTAAGAGAAGACAAGAGGTGATCTATGTCTCATCACATTTTTAGGAATTGCTAGTTATTGAAGATAAGGCTAAGAGAAGACCCGTTGTACACAAATTTTTTTGTCATCTCTAAATCACATGCAAGACTTAAGATAAGACTATGTTATCAACCATTGTACATGTCCTAAACGGTTTGAATCACTAGCTATGAGGTTAGCTAACTATAATCTTGTTGCCATCTGCGTGCTCGGTCACCAGTCAACACGACCGACGTACCTAGGACAGGAAAGAACAAAGCGACGAGGGGTGGCCGGGGTGCCTGCAGCGCAACGAATGTACGTACGGGCGCAAAACTTAATAACGTCACGGCCCCAATCATCACAGATCGAGAATCCGATGATGCCCTGTGCCGCTACCCAAAACAATATGGCCCGTCCGTACGCCCAGTACGTCGTCTGGTAGTAATAAAACTAGAAAAATACTACTCCTACTACAAAAGGATGCCCGGCCGATCCGACGTTGCAACCACGGCTCCTGATCGAATAAAGCACAAGCAACAGCACAGGTTAGCTATTATAGCCAAGCTAGCTAGCTAGCTAGCCTGAGGCATTTCCTTAATTATGTGCCTACCTTGCTACTATAAGATGAACTCAACGAGCCTAAACTAGGAGAAAATTAAGCAAAGGGTGCATCATGCATGTTAATTAGGAGAAAGTGTAATAATGAAACATAATTATATATATAGGAGTAGCTCATGACCTGGCTAAGCATGGTGTGTGGTTGTCACGGTGTACTGGAGGGCGAATAGGCATAAACTTGTCTTGCATTGCTCAGATCATCACCAAGTTAATAAAGCATATTTTTTGCTTTTGTAGACTGTTCATCAAAGCTTCGGCAACGAAACGTAGGGATCAGAAGTGGGAGGGAGAGAAGGCGTTCTCACAACATATTTTCTTCAGGAGTCAGGCCAATGAAAATGACTATCTTGGCGATCAACAGCTGCCCGTAGCAAGGAAGCATAGGTGACAGAGGAGGAAAACTCGTAGGGGCACGCGCCTGCCCAACCGTGCTCGATTATCTGATTGCCTCGCTATCCACAAAAGATGTTGGATCTCACATGAGGGCACATCAAATTTTAGGTTTCAGATCTGAGACACACAAATTTTATTTTATTTTGCGAAAACTGAGACTTAAGTTTTTGTCGTTTATTCGTACTAAGTTTTGTGATTTTGTCGCTCACCCGTACCAAGTTTCAACAGTTGAAATAAATTTTAAAAACTTATCGAAGCATATTCGAAATGGATCTTATTTGAAAGCTCACGTCACAAGAAACACGAATATAAAAACGAAAGTTAATTTGAACTTTTGATTCAAAAGGTAAAAGATTAAGATCGAAAGCCAAAAGAAAAAAAAGGTTGGTGGCCCCACCCTTGCGTGCCACAAAGTGCCTCCCTGGTGGAGGACCGAGTAGAAGGAATTTTCTAAACCTATATATGGATATCTAAAGTCTATAGTTTTATATGGTTAAAATATACACTTTATATCTGTGAAAAAAAATCCTACGTAAATGATCCATGTACAAGATGGATACAAGTGTGTGTGTTAATATTGAAACTTAAATATGATTGTATGTGACATGTACAAAAATGACAAAAGGAACAAGGAACGATGTAAATTACTTGTCACATACGAAGGAACATAGATGGCAGGCGAACATGTATTCAAAGTTGGTCGATATATGATTCCCACAAAAATGGGGTAGATGGATTTTGAAAAAAATTGGGAAAATGGCAACCACACTCACGGGTTCAAAATAGGCTTACCGCACAATTTTCCAAAAGAACAAAAAAACTCCTAAAATCTTGTTAGAGATATGGATTTTTTTGTGACCGTAATTTCTGATGAGGGCCAATATCGACATTCTTCCCTATTCCTATTTCATATGAATGGCGAAGAGGCAATCCAATGAGATAATAGCATAAGATTTTACGACCCCGCAGCTTGAATCGTCGAAGTATGTCGACAGAGTAGTCAACATAGCATTTTCATGGGAATGCCTCATGAAGAAATTTTAAATCTCCAAGTTCCATCTAGCTCCTAGTGGGGACCAGGCGATCATAGAGAAGCAAATATGAGTATTTGATTTTCAACCCTCCTTGGTAAATGGTTTTACTAGGCGAAATATCAAGATGATTGAGTTGGAATAGAAGTTTCTAAATAGTAGCTAAGTGTGGTGAGCCCAAGAGTCCTGCATGACCTAAATTGCATCATGTGAATGACATTATTACCGACAAATAAGTTAACTCAAAATTCATTTCCTCACATGGTTATTATCTGTTGTATATATATTATTATCTGTACTCAAAATTCATATCCTCATATTTGACTAACTGTCGCGTCCTAGTACTCCTTGGTAAATGGGTTTACCAAGCAAACAATTTCACATGAACCCTGATATAGTATAAGTCCAATCTCGAAGGGGACCCTCAATGCTTGTATCTTTGCATGATAGGTAAAAATTTGATGTGGCAACTTATTTAATGGGGAAGAGAGAGCAACTATATCTTAATCTAGATATGGACTACCTTAGCACCAAAACCAGGACACCCCATAATGTTTCTCTCACAAAATACATTACGAGGGGTGTTAATTTTAGATACAATACTAAGATGTAGTGCAATGGCACCACTATATCTAAACATGTACTAACTCCGCTAACAAATGTAAGACATTTTTGCAGTTCATTTTCAACTGCAAAAACGTCTTATATTATAAGTGGATGTTGTATTAAATATCATTGATATAGTAGTGCACTAGGACTGCCCAAATAGAAGTGTAAAAAGTAGCTATGGGTGGTGAATTCCGAGAGTGGTACATGTATACTCGGAAATAGAATATGTTTTTACCAGTGATGAAAATTAAAAAGCGGCCCTAGCTGAAAAACATAGGAAAAATGCATGACTATGGAAGGAAACATCCACTAGACGCATTCACCAGGCACTCCAATAGACGAAGTTTATTTCTTCTCATGGGCAGAAGGAAGAAGTTGCATTATATATGTGAATGGTTCACGATCTTAATCTCAAAAAAGACAGGTCAGAAATCAATTCATTTGATTTGTTTTGTGCGATAGCCGTGCTATAAGACCGCAAATATCCACCCCTCTCGGTAAAAAAAAAAGGGACCGTTCACCTTTAGCGACCAAAACCTGGTCTACCCCACTGATTGATTTATGTCAAGACTCGACGTCTGAGAATTAAAAGCGAGCACGCGGGAAGTCGGTGGTTTATGCTCAGGGAGTGCTTGAACGGTGGGGTCACGCTTCCGTGTAAAAATGGGCAAAGTGCACGCACAGTGCTTAGCCACAGTGCCGATCGATTTGGCGGATCGCGGATGGATGGACGCCGGCCGGTCAGCGTGAGGCCGGGCCAGCCAGCCCGATCCATCCATGAGATGATGAAATGATGCGAGGAGGGGCCATGCAAAAGACGACCGATGGAGATCGAGGCGAGCTAGCTAGCGGATTCACTAGCATCATCCCTTTTCCCGCGCCTAGCGATCGATCCAGGGCACTGCACACGACACACGCCGTGCGTCCCTTCGCGAGAAAGTGAGGGGAGGAGAGGAAAAGGCTAGCTACTGTTCTTCATCTTTGCCTATCTCCTTTTCTTATTCTCTGTCTCTGTCTCTCTCTCCGTCTCCCTATCCTCAGAAAAGGGGGTCGACCATGGCGGCTGCGGCCAAAAATGAATGGGGAAGGGAGCTCAAACTCAAAGGCATGCAGGAGAAACGACGTCAAGCAGTGTGTGAGAACAGGGGGAGATCAACGCCGTGTATTTCTTGATGGAAATTAGGATGATTCTGTAAATTGTGTCCATCATTTCAGTCTAGAAATCTGATGCCGTTCTACTCAGAATATAAAGTAACATGATAGAGAAAAAAAACAGAAGGCGAGGAAGGATAGTGAAACCAAGCTCACGGAAATTGCACCAGTCATGCATGCATGCAGACGGGTGCATGGCCGGCCAGCCGCGCACGTCGGAGCTAGAAGATGGAGTGGGGGACGAGATCTTTGGAGAGAGAGAGAGAGAGCAACAGTGGGCCGGCCGGTAGCGCGCCCGCACGTGTGGTCGCCGCCGCCATGGGCCTAGATTACTCCCCGGCCGCATGCAGTGAGTCTACAGTGTCCCATCCGGCCGGGGACCAGAGAAGATCGCGCGGTCTGCCTTGAGTTCAGTACTCCTTTCAAGCAGTACCCTCGGATCAAAATCCAGGGCATTCGGTCTCAATGCAACTATAGATCAGATTTTACAGGTTCAAATTCGACTAGTTTATCAGTAAACATAACCTTAAATTACAGAATGCATGCATGCTGATTACTCTCTCTGGAAAGGGATTAGATATCAATGGTAATGTGGTTGAGGAGGTCGTACGCTTGACTACTGTATGTTTTTTTTTTGAACGTGCTTGACTACTGTATGTGTGCACCAGAGGAGTACATGCACCATTCATGCAAGCTTTTAATTGGCACCTGCATATGTCTCCATTTGCACAGTATTAGTGGAACACAAACTTGAAGTGAAAATGCATGTGCAGTACACACAGTACAGCGTCTCACTATAGCAGTGTCCAAATGTTTGCCAAGAACTATTAGAGAAAACAATGCATGGTAATCATATCAAAAGAAGTGGAGAGATTCCTTGTTGCAATGGAATAGATCTTAAATACTCAATTAATCTCAAATCTTGCGGTTATGTATGGGACATTGGGACATGAGCAAAACATCAGCTAGCACTGACCAATTGTTCAGCTCCCAAAACTCCAATATTCAAATCTCAATTACCATTTGCCGACAGACACATACTTACTCAGCTACTCACTGACCTAGGTAGCAGCTAAAATCATAAGGACTCGATCGATGGAGACGACAAGAAGAAATTAAACAAGAGAAAATGGAGAAGGGTAGTGAAGCCAAATGGCAAGAGAAATATAGCTCAAACCTTGCAAATTAAGCGCGAACGATGTATACATTACCGACACGTACGTAGGGAAGCAAATACGACAAGGAGGGAGGTCTCTTGTCGGCGAGGTGATTGATTCTACTATACTCGGGAGGTGCTTGGAGCAGCAGCGACGCTACTCCCTTCAGCCTGGGCGCCGGTGGGTGACGGCAGTGGCGAAGCCGCCACGGTGCCGCTGCCACTTTGCTCTCCTCCTTCGCCGCGGCCCGGGACAGCCCCGGCGGCCGACGACGAGCTGGTCCCCTCCCCGGCAGCGCCGGCAGGGAGCGCCGGCGTGCGCTTGCGCTTCTTCTTCTCGTAGGGTATGCCCCTGGCCTTGGCCTGGCCGTCGCGGACCTCGCGGAGGTAGATCCGCACGGCGCGCGCGGCGAAGGGGTTGGACTCGGGCGCGTGGCCGCTCTCCTCGTAGGCGGCGCGGAGGCGGCCGATGAGCGCGTCGAGGGAGCCCCAGGCCTGGCGGAGCGGGCAGGGGCAGGGCGCGGGCGGGCTGGGCTGGCCGTAGTGCGCGCAGCCGGACGCGTGCACCTTGGTCTTGCCGAACTGGTCGAGGTACTTGAGGAACTCGATGACGTGCGCGCCGCTGCAGCGCGCCAGCGTCAGCGGGGGCCGGTGGTTGCGCAGGTACTGCAGGAACGTGTTCCAGTCACGCCGCTTCTGCGACTCGTACCTGCTCAGCTGCTGCTGCGGCGGCGGGGGATGCGGCTGCGGCTGCGGGGGCGCCACCGCCAGCGCCACCGGCTGCTGCGCGTCGCCCGCGGAGGAGGACGGAGGGCCGGCGGTGCCCGGGGAGTCCATGCGGCTTGGAGGTTAGCCCGCCGGCCGGCCGCCGCGCGCGGCTGGAGCGGGCGATCTGGCAGGGAGGGGGTAGTGGAGACGCGCGCGGGGAGCGGGCGGGCGGATGGGCCGAGAGCGACGTTGGCGGGGAGGCGAACCTGGGTGCTAGTGAAGTGAGGGGGACGGACGGAGGCGTGATGCTTGAAGGTGATAGCTGGGGAGGGGAGGGGAGGGGAGCTCGGTGTGGGGGCCGGGGAGCATTCACGTGGTTGGTGGCCCCCGGCCGTCGCCGGAACAATTCCCTGCGCGCTACGTACGCTGGAGCGTACGTCCGGTGCGCGCGTATGCATGAACAGTCGTAGTGCATGTGCGCGTAGGGATCGGAGTAGAGGCTGAGGCTGAGGCGCCGGCTGTTGCATGGCCGGCCGGCCAGCGGCCGATCGAGATGCGGTATCGCTCGTGTGCGTCGGATGTGGCAGCGTTGAGGTTGTGCGGTGTCGAACAGTGGCGGGTGTCGGCTGGGCCGGACGAGGAGGATATATTAGTACTACTGATCAGTGCCCTGGCGACATGGTTTTGCTATTCCAAATTCCACTTGTCAGACCTGAAACAGTTATCAAACTCCTTTTTTTAAAGAAAGAGTAAGTATTTCTGAATGTTTGCAACAACATATGTATAGTTAATGAGATGAAAGATAAAGTATTTTTGGAGCTGCTGAAGTGTGACAGGGAGGTCCTAATTACTAAGATTAGCCGTAATCAAAATAAAGTTAGTCTTTTTTTTGCGGGAAAATAAAAAGTTAGTCATTGCCTAGGCCTATAGGAGTAGCACTCCTCGCAATGCCGCATGGCTAGGAGGAGGTTTGGATGAAGTTGTTGAACTTTGTAAGAATAATACACCGCCTTAGGTAATAGAGACATCCCTTTACCCCGCAAAAAAAGATAAAGTACTTTTATTTTAAAAATAGTTAATGAATAATTTTAAACCATCAAGTAAAAAAAATTAAGTGTGTTCTTATGTGAGAAATTGGACCATGATTCATCCGTTTACTAGTGGTATCTCTCAGAACATGACAGAGAAAATAACATGAATATGTGATTTGATCAATGTAAAATATACAGATTAGGTGGTACACCCATATATAGAAAAGACTACATGAACTATCTAATATTCCATCAAAAATGCCCGAAACACTTACAACACCTACTCCCTCCGTTCCGAATTACTTGTCTTAGATTTGTCTAGATACGGATGTATCTAGCACTAAAATAAGCCTAGATACATCCGTATGTAGACAAATCCAAGACAAGTAATTTGGAACGGAGGGAGTAATATATTATGTATAGTGAACTACAAAACATTTGTATATAGTAAACATGGGCATTCCTCGTGTCAGACTTCTTTTGGGCCGAACTTAAGCACGACCAAAAAACCAAAGTCTGACCCAACACGGAAATAGAAACAATTTTATTTTTCCTAGTTGAAAAAAAAATTAACCAGAGCATCAGTACATTATTATAGTATATATTTTCACTGAAATACCATTTTTTAGCATTCCCTGGTATTTTGGGCTGGGCCTTCTGGCCAAAAATTAAAGCCCAAAACCGGCCCGACGGTTGGGCTTCGGGTTCGGACCATGGGCAGGGCTGCCCATGTTCAGATTTAGTGCTTTGACACACCATTGTATACATAAACTGTAGCTAATTTTATAATCTTTTTACCATAGCGTGGATAATGCATCAATTTTTGTCATTACTCACTAGGCATGCTTCACAATTAGTACTAGTGATCTACTCCGTCTAATGCACACCGATTTCACTATTTTTCATTCACCTGAACAAGGCAGTGATAGACTAATTGAATGAAGACCCAACGTACATCTATAAGCAAACCATAGAGCCAAATAATATCATAGTTGTATGGTTGTTAGCGGACCAAGATAGTAAATCCAACGGCTAAAAATAATTTGATGACATGGCTCATTATGATTTGTGAGAGTATAAAATAACTATTAATGCATTAGAAAATGAGGATCAATCCATGGCATCTGCATCCGCTAATGAAACAACCACATATTTTGATTACTGAATATCTAAGTGAAGCCCATCATTGATGCCAAATGAATCGGATTAAGAAAATGAAAATAAAATAGGAGGTTATTCACAAATGGATATGTCTCACAACTGTATCTTCACTAACCTAGATGAACCCTATACACGTGAACCTCGTGTGACGGAACAATAGATAAAAACATTACTAATGTATGCTAATGATGGCGCTGGAGCGGCCCATGGCAACCATGGAACCAGTGGCGGAGCTTGATGAAGATTGTTGAGGGGCCAAGAAGATAAGTTATGCATGAACTTTGAAAAATCTTTAATTTTCAAGCCTAATAATTAGGAAAACACTTAAGGGTTTTCCTAGAGTAAGGGGGGGGGGGCAATTGCCCCCTTTGGCCATGAAGCTCCGTAATGCATGGAACCATGGTTGTGTACTAGTATCACATGATAAAATAGGAATCAATCACATGCGCTTATGGCCGACACACTGGCTTTACGGTTTGACTCAATTTGGCAACTACAGTTGTGTGTAGTCGCATAGAGGTGAATTACGATAGCATGGAGGTGATAGAGACAATGAAGAATGGAAGTCGCTCTTTCGGCCTGTTGGCGTCAGTTTTTGATGATATATATCATCTTGTGTGTGATTTCCCGCAAATTATTTTTGAGCATGCTCCTAGAGACACTAATTGCATTGTCCATGATTTAGCCAAACTAGCTAGAAGCAAGGCGTGTGCGGGGTGGATGGACAGAGATAGTACTCCCTCCGTTTTTATTTAGTCGCATATTAGGTTTGGTCAAAGTCAAGCTTTACAAACTTTGACCAAGTTTATAAACAAAAATATTAAGATATACAATAACAAATCAACAACATTAGATTTATTATTGAATGTACTTTCACATTGTATAGAGTTATTATGATAAATGTCTATATTGTTTTATATAAACCTGGTCAAACTTTATGATGTTTGACTTCAGTCAACTATAATATTCAGAGTAAATAAAAACGGAGGGAGTACACTTACAGAAATAAGTTATGGATTTGCTGTCACGGGCTAAAGTGGCAAATTATGGCTGGAGATTAGGTGGGAAGGGGGCCACCAGTGAAAGTCAAGGGGCGGGGGCGCCGGGAGGGGGGGGGGCGATTGGTGAAAGAGGAGCCCATGAAAAAAAATCCTTGTAAAGTTTATGTAAGGGTGCCATTTTTGGTGGCCGGAAGATCCACCCGTAGAGATTATTGATACTCTTGTAAAAGATACTGTGGTGATCACCTTGTAATAAATAGTACTTTGAAGTCAGACAAAATTAGGAATCAATCATTTGCAACATTAATGCCTTTTCCTTTTCGATGTCACTCCAAAGTTGCAAAATTGGAATATTAGTGGAAACTCACCAGCTGACGTCCTTTCCACAGCAGAAAGGAGTCAATAACTTTGAAAATTGTGGCAATGCGTCCACATCTTCATGTTCAGTTCCAGACGTTCTCCCTCCGGTCTCCCCTACACACTCATCACCCATCTAGCCCACCTGAGAGCCGCCTAGCTAGCCAAACATTTCCACATGTGCTTCACTCGATTCGGAGGGAGGGACCATGCATGCGTCCATGCATATGCAGCTCGATCGTCTCTTTCGCCATCGCGCGCGCGTCGCTTCTTCCATGAAACAAGTGTGTCGTGATCATACGTACGTACAGTGGTCCAGGCCACTGTGTACACGTTACTCCTACCTGAACCATCTACGCTAGTTTGATCACGATCGATCATGAATGTGTCTGTGCTAATTGAGAAAACAAATATGCTTAACAGATTTTAACATTAAATCCTACCACGACCCAGCGATTCGAGATGCTATCCCCGCGCATGATCCTAAGCGTGACCGTGACGGGCCTTCAACTAATCGTTGCCTAAAATCTTCATTTCATACGTACGTGAACGAGGCGGCTTGAAGTAATTAACAGTGGTGGGCTAAGCTACTATGCTATCCGATCCCCCGAGTTAAGCCAGCTGCTCACGTACACGTCCCGATCGACAGGGACGGGAAAGCAGCCAGGGAGCGAAACATCGCAGTCTGGAATGAACTTTGGATCGGGTTACGTCGCCGGAGATCGGTCGATTGCCCGAGATCGGACCGGATCGAGGTTAGTGCCCGGCTTTTGCTTGCTTTCGCGGAGCACTAGCGGCTAGCTTGATTGATTGGCTATTATTTTAGCGCCTATATAGGCGAACATGGCAGCCCCAACGTACACTGGCCGGAGATATCGCTTGGAAAAACGGCGACGGCGACGGCCGGATTTCCCCGCCGGTCAGCTGAATGTGTACGAGGACCAGGGACCGGAGATCAAATGTGCGTCGGTCTCAGGTGGGCGCACATGGGAACGTGGGGTTCGGTGCGCCGTGGTGGTTCTGGAAGGGTTTTTGAATTGATCGGTTTGACCGTGAGCGTTTATGAGCAGCTGGACTAGATGCGTCCCAACTGCAGACCAGACCGCGCGCCGCACGATATGCATACCGGAAGGTGACGTCCGGAGGAGGGAGAGGCTCCCAGCGAGGTCACGTGCGGCCATGCCTGGCGTACTTCAGGTATCGCTAGAAATCAGGCCAAGCTGCAAACAAACGTGTGGTTGAATGATTAGAAGGATAGTGGTATTCTCGGTCTATCGAGATTTAAATCTTGGTCTGACTTCGTCCAATGGAAGAAGATGTTCCGTCAACTACAAGACGCCTACGGTAACTTCGTAAAATCTCAAGATAATATGCCTGCTCAGTCTTTCGGAGATGCTCATAGGGATATGGTGTGCATGTGTGCATTCATAGGGATAAATATGCGCATATGTATATATGAGCGCTTGCATCTGTACCGTGTTCAAAGGGAAATTAGGCTAAGGGAACTGAGCCTAGCCCATCTCGTTTTTTTTCCCTTGTAATTTTTTCCCATCTATTTTTTTGATGGGCTATACTAATATATACTAGATCATGGGCCCCGGTCACAAACGTTTGGGCCAACCTGTCCAAACGTCGTTTGCCATCCAACGCCATCTCGCATACTTGCGTGAACTCGTCCAACTCTCTGAAATCTCATGAATTGGACATAGAAGTTTTGCGTGCGTTCAGACATCACTTGGCTAAACAACATGTAACACCAATCTTTATTGTCCAGGTTGCTTGTTACGTTAAACCCACAACTTTTACCTACATGTGGCAGCGGCATCTCTCCAATACTGATCATGTAAGGTGATTTAGCATGCTTGCATTGGCGGAAAGTTTGCTAGTGTTTCATTTTTCTGGCAGAAGCTTTTAATAATTAGCATTGCATTTGGTGGAAGGTTTGCTAGCTATACAAACATATGTTTGGCGGAAGGTAATAGAAGGTTTAGACAGATGATTTGCGCCACATACAACATATGATTGCCAAATTTGGAACCAAACACAGAAATAGGCAAATAACCTTCAGATGGACCAGCTGGTGTTGAGTGCCGGACGCTGGTTTTTTGTAGCATCCAGAGGTGAAGCTCGATCCAGGTGATCCTCGACAGCTCTCCTCATGATAATGGATCACCGCAGAACGGCAGCCTGAGCATCGTCGCAAATAATTTTTCGTTAATGGAGATACACGTTCACTCTATCCAGCATGCACTTTTGATCTCGCCAGATGCGCCCCTCAAAATCAAATTCATTTTGCATGTTCTATAAGCTCCGATCCACAAGGTAGCGGTAGTCACCATGTTAATAACCCAGGCACTCCTTTATTGCTGATTCATTACGACTGTGCAGGCGAAGTTGATTATTCTTTCTAGATTAGTTAGATTGCTCGCATATGGGACTTTTACATTTTGTACTTTGTAATAAGGACTGTGATATTTGGCACATGTGTGCCATATAAGCAAAACTGCCACACCTTTACTTTCTTCACTTTAAATATATGCATATATTAGCTTACTATTTCTTCTTTCACGTGCATTTCTTCTTCTAAGTATATGCATACACTAGAGGACAAAAAAGCTGATGTCATTCTAGATTTTTTTATTCAAAAATTCAAAATGTTTTGTTGCTTAAACCGTCGGTCCGATGTAAAAACCGTTTTTACATAAAAGATCCGTCGCGCCGAGATCTTCGAAACTAGATTCCATGTTGGCATGTTCCGATGACTTATTTTTTAGCCAAAATTTACCACGCCTAGGCTACATAAATTACCATGCCAGTTATATGCAAGTTACCGTGCTATTTCCACATAAGTTATCGAACGCATAAAAATGGTTCACCGACCCTGCAGTTCATATATTACCATGTTGTATTCGGGTTGAGATCCTCTGTAGAACCGTATGGTGCTGTAGTGTCGATGACATGTGGGGTCAGGTCCCACATAACAGTGACTGTACATCACCGTACAGTACTGCAGAGGATCCTAACCCGCTGTATTCATATAAGTTATCAGGCATGCGGTTCTTATATTACCATGTTGTTTTTAGGTCTGAGGTTTGTATACTACCATGCTATTTGGTCAACGTTATATCGGTGCGTGTACATGAGTTATCAACCGCGGTACGTATATTACCACGATGTTTTCATATAAGTTACCGGGAGGGGGGGGGGTATGTTTTTAACAATTTTTCCTCTTAATCAAAGTTACCGTGGTGTTTGTACATAGGTATGTGATGCGTATGTAATCATGCTATTTATACAGAATTTATGGGGGTATGTTTACAACAATTTCCTCATCGAGTCAAATATTACCATGGTATTTGTACGTGATGCGTATGTAACCATGCTATTTACACAAAATTTACCCGGGGAGGGGGGGGGGTATGTTTCAATAATTTCCCCATCGAGTCAAATATTACAATGATGTTTGTATGTAAGTTATCAGGTATTTGTACGTGATGCGTATTACCACTTTTTACTACTCTTCCACAAATCAAGACTAGTACCGTGCTATTTACACATAAGTTTCCGGGGTATATTTTTAACAACTTCATCTACCCGAATCAAACTTATCATGGTCTTTGTGCGTAACTTATCAGGTCTGTGGTGCATATATTACCATGCTATTTGTACAAAATTTACCAACGATATATTTCCGACAACTTTTTCCGTGGGTTAAAGCTACCATACTCTTTTTGCTTAAGTTATTGTGTCTATAGCAAGTATATTACCGTGCTATTGAAACTACTCTGTGGCCGACACTCAATGCACGATTTGCAGACGACGCGTGATCCGGCGGCTGTGCAACACTTACTAATACGGATGCATGGTTCGATGCATAGTGTCGTTCAAAGACCGTTCAACCAGTATCGTCTGTGTAGCAATGCTTCCGTGCTATTTACCTAGAACTTATTGGGGTTAATGTTAAAAAATTCAAGGTCAAAAAGTTATCATAGTGTTTGAATGAGAGTTACAGGTCTTCGGTGGGTAAATTATTATGTTATTTACACATAAATTACCGAGGGTATGCTTTTCAACAACTTCATCCGGGTCAAAGTTATCATGGTGTTTGTGCTTAAGTTATCAAGTTTGTGGTGCGCATATTACCATGATGTTTACACAAAATTTACCGAGGGTACATTTCCAACAACTTTTTTCCTAGATCAAAGTTAACGCGGTGTTTTTGTGTAAGTTATCATGTCTGCAGTGTGTATACTACCGTACTATTTGCATAAAAATTACCGGGGTATGTTTTATAACAACTTTTCTCTCTTGATCAATGTTACCACGATAAGTTATTGTGTATGTACTCCGTATATTACCACGCTATTTACATAGAAGATACCGTTGACATATTTTTCAACACATTTTTCTTGCTTGGTCAATATTACCGTGGTGTTTGTAAGTAGTATGTTTTCCCGTTCTCGTCTCCGCTGCATAGCCTCCTCCCACGGCCGCCTATATTTCTACCCAAGTTATCAGATCTACAGTTTGTATATTACCCTCCTATTTACATAAGTTATCGAGTGCATGTTTTTAACAACTCCCCACCCCTTCAAAGTTACCTAGAGTTATCAACTCTGCGGTTCGTATATTATCATGTTATTTACACTGAAGTTATCAGAGTTGTTTTCAACAAAAATTTTCCTCAAGGTCATAGTTACCACGGTATTTGTACCTAAATTATCAATTCTTTGGTGCATATATCACCTCATTATTTAAACAGAAGTTTTTGGGTGCATGTTTTGAACAATTTTTTCTCTCCTCAATTATCATACTTTCCAAGAAAAGTACCGGGTCAAAAAAATACCAGAGAAGAGAAAAATGGAATAAAGGAAGGGTGGACTGCTAGCGGGCCATTCAACGGTGCAGGCTCGCGAACGTGGTTGGGGTCAACGTGCTCGACGGGAGAAAACCCTCACCGGCAAGCTAAGCGGCTGCCGGAGCTGCGTAGGCAGGGTCGTTGGTGGACATCAGGGAGGCGCCGAAGGCCACAGCCGTCAAGGCAGAGGGGGTACAGCGAAGGAGCTGCATTTCCGGCGGCGGCGAGCAACGGATCGAGCCAGACGGTCGGTGGAGAGGTGCAGGCGAGGGGCGGCGGCGGACGTCAAGGGGTCGCCGGAGGTCGCGACCGTCGAGGCGGGTGGGATCCTGTGGAGGAGCTCCCGTCATATGGGATAACAGAGAGAAGAAGGAGATGAGACAGAGAGAGGGAGGAAGGAGGATGGAGGGGAAAGAAAGAGCAGGGAGGTGCAGTGCGGTCTGTCTCACCCACGGCGGCTCATCGGAGGGGGGAGCGGCAAGGTGGCGGCGATGCGGCGCGGTTGGAGCTCGGGGATGGGGCGCGCTCGAGTGTTGCGATGCGAGATGCAAAACTGCCGAGAGATGTGGTGCTCGAGCGATGCGAGATGCGCGATGTCGCTCGCTCGATTTGGATCAAAATGAACGGCATCCAGGTGGTGTGACGTTTTTGCAATCTGACACAGGATTGCCAAATACATATTTCGTTGTAATAATGCTTATTAGACCGAAAGAGCCGTAGAATCATCCTGAAAATCTTTACCTCAAACCGATTTATGCTTGACATCCTACTGACCTGAAATTTTGCTGGACGTTCCAATGGCCTATGTGCAGTGGCGAAGCCATGTACAAGCTGGGTAGTCAATTGACTACCCAGCTTTTTGGTGAAACTAGCATATAGATGTAGAAATATTGAAACAAATTTGTATAAATTCATATATTTGACTACACAATTTAAAATTGACTACACAAGACTATATTTCGCACCGCCACTGCCTATGTGTCGAGAGAACTTGTGCAGTTGGTCCTTTTTATCGTAAATAATTGAAGTGATGTCACTTTCTCAATGCAATAGAGCCATTTAGTGGAAGGAAAAGATGAGTAGTATGAGTACCTTTTTCTAGAATAAAAAATATGCTACTCCCTCCAATCCACATTAATTAACGCACACATAATACTACAACGTTGTACTACTGAGGGCTTATGCAATCCACCTATGACGTGATGCATCGTTTAGTGAAGCCAAGGGATGTGAAACATCTTCCGGATACTTGTTCGTTTACATAACAGAAGAATATCTTTAGCCATGGCATATGAGGTAAGTTATCTGAAAACCTAATATATCAACGAAAATCTTTAGTCCGGATACTTATTAATATTGCCAAAATGGACCTTCTCATGCCTTTTTTTTTTTTACTTTTAGAAATGGACCTCATGTTGTGAACCATCCTATTTAGGGCATGTATAGTGATGCTATCTTAGATGTGCCACATAGGATAAATGCTGAAGTGGAGGCGAGAGAATCCATAAAAGAAGGTTTGTCTTCTACTAAGAAATGATCTCTTAACACAATATGTCTCATCGTACTTTTAAAAATAGCTAGTTATGTTAGATAGGCTAAAAGATAACCTATTGTGAAGGTAATGTTATTGCCATCTCTAAATTAGATGCAAAATTTAAGATAAGACTATCCTATCGACCACTATGCATGCCCTTAGACCATCTCCAACAGCGGCGGTAAATATCGCGCGTGCGGGAAACTGGTGTTTTAGCGCGCGCGGAGCGGTTTCGCATGCTCCAGCGGGCGCTGGAGATTCCGGCGCGCGGCAGTTTTGGCGCGCTCTATAAAACACGTGCGCTGAGTTGGCCAACTGCACACTCGAGCGCCCCGCCGCCCCCTTCTTCCCCCCGCCGCCCCCTTCTTCCTCGCATCCGACGGCCCGCCGCCGCGCCCTTCTCCCGACATGCCGCCGCGTCGCCGGAGCAGCTCCGACTTTCGCAGCGTCTGCGTTTGCCATTCCGGCACGTTCTACGCGGAGATCCGCTCTGGCGACGTTCGTCTCGATTTCGGGACGTTCGAGACCACGCACGAGGCCGACCGCGCGACACGGCGGCGTGGCGCCTCTTCAGGCCACACTCGCAGATGAACTTGGACGACGCGCGGACGTGCCAACAGGCGCAGGACCTCGCGCCTCTGACGCGGCTAGTAACCGACGAAGACCGTCGCGAACACCGCAGACAGCAGCGCTGCCTCCTCATCGCCGAGGCGGACGAGCTAGCCATGGCGGAGTGGCGCCAGCGCTACCCGCAGGACGTCGCCGATGAGAACGCCTTCTGGGCGGAGAGGAGGGCAGAGCGCCACGAGGACCGGACAGACATGCTTCGGCGAAAGGCACTGACGATATCGCAATGCGAACTGGGACATGCGCCATTCTTTGACGACAACGATCCTCGGTGGGATGACGCGTCTCTGTCGACGTCGGACAACACCACCGAGGAGGAGGATGACTCGTTTCTAGTTTTATTTGCGCTGTAGTTTATCTATTTTGTTTGTATCCTTAAGACTAGTTTGTGGTGCTGGGTTGAACTATGCTATGTGTATCGTTGAATCTATATGTGAGAATATTGTTCGTATGTGCTCTGGTTGCTCGCGCGTGTCTTTTTTTTTTTGCAGCGCCTGTTTGAGCGGCTCACGCGCGTAATATTTTGCAGCTACCGCTAGAGGCAGCGCACTGCTGCGCGCGAAAATATGCTATTTCGGCGCTGTAAAACTTGTTTTAGCGCGCCGCGTCTCGCCTGTTGGAGATGCTCTTATCAGCACAATACAATTTTTCCCACTGAAAATGTCCGATTCCAGAACAGCCCCGGAAAGCTCTCGATCGTGCCGCAGTTTGCCCTGTGACGAAGACGGTGACAGAGCGTAAACCCCAGCGTCTCAAGCAGGGCAGCTGGTCCGCTCGGTCGGCTTTGACGCGAGCCGTGACGGCCGGATCGATCGACACCGGCCGGGGGTGGTCGTTCGGTGCATGCACCCGGCACGAAATGACCCGGGAGCTTTGGATAGGAGGACGGCGGATCGATCGACACCGGCGGGGGGATCTGCGGGCCACGCACCACCCGGCACCGGCAGCGCATGGGCCTGGCGACCTCGACGCAGTCACAGCCAGTCTATCCGCCGAGGCCGGAACATATCGCGTCTCGGCTTTGCCCGACGATCCATCCATGGACAGGGACGTCGCGAGCCACGTCCCACATGTGCCCGTCGTGAGTCACAGTTGCGTACGAGACTGCCTGTAATCATGGCATACAGCCGACGTGACCTAATTTCTTCCGTCTTATCGTGGATTCGGCTTGGTTTCTTCTTGCACACAGGGGCAATAATTGGCTCCGACTGGCGCGGTCCTACGTGCCATTCGCTCAGTTTGGGGATTAGCGTGTTCACAAGCTCATTGACAAGACAGAGGTAATAGTGTCGCACCATGGTGTGGACAGGTGGAATCTGGCTAATGATCGTATCTGGACTTCCCGTGGCCCTATCCTGACTGCAAGAAAACTAGCTACGAGTTTCAAACACATGTGTGGAAGGGGGGTAAATTTTGATGAAACAAATATGGTCAGATAAATAAATAAAAATAGCTTATATTCTTTTAAACATCTGTACAAACGCAATCGCTCATATGTACGCGCATACACTCATCCCTATGAACACACACACGCACACCATAACCCGTTGAGCACCTTCGAGAAACCGAGCCGGCATGTCATCTTAAGATTTTACAAAGTCACAGTAGGTGCCTCGTAGTCAACAGGAACATCTCCTCCCATTGAACGCGCATCGCCGGAATTTCTGAAATAAATTCATGATAAATGTGAGCACCATGATTTGAACCCTGGTGGACTGGGATACCACTGTCCTCCTAACCATCCAACCAAAGGTTGGTTTGCCAAAAATAAACTTATATGGCAAGTACTTATAGTATACGTTACTCTTTCCATATTTTATGAACACATACTCTCTCCATTTTTTAATATAAGGTGCATCGGTTTTCATAAAAAATCAGATGTATATATGTTTGATTAGGATTATTGAATAGACTATCAATTGCAACAAAATAAATAATTTATTAAAATACTTTTTAGATGGATCCAATGATACAAATTTCATATTATATATATTAGTACATTTTTTTCTTCTAAAAACTAAGTCAGACATGCACAAGTTTGACTTCTGAAAAGAAATACACCCTATATTTTAGAACGGAGGAAGTATATAACATGTGTCCCTTTTCCATTCGAGGACAAAGGTTATCATGGGGAATGAAAAAATGGCATTCCTTTTGAAATCCCCTTGGTTGAACGGTCAGTGTCCTATGCACATCGTGTCGCTCATTCATGATATCTCCAAGAAGAAGAAAATGGACTGTCAACATTGCCCTTCACCACAAATGCTTGGGTGGACCAGATTGACACAAGCCATGGCTTGACGACCGAGCACATTAATGAGTTTTCCTCTCTAGTCACAACTGCATATCAAGCTCTGTGACGATGTTGAGGCCTCTATCATGTGGAAGCTCACGAAGTACTCATGTTATTCCACCTCATCCACTTACCACACCCAATTCGCTAGAACTGTGCTTCCACCATGTTCAAGACTACCATTTGGGAGCCTATGGCACCCCAAATTGCAAAGTCTTCACTTGGTTGATCAATTTGGTGCTTGGACCATGGAACGTTTAGGTAGGAGAGGTTGGCCTAATTGTGATGTATACCAGTTATGCACATGTAAAGTGTTCACAACGAAGCACAAATCCAAAATCAGATAAGTGCTACTTTTTTGGTTATCTCAAAATGTTGGGCATTTCTTCTATCACTACATCGAAGGCAAAAAGTTGTCACCAAAACGATGTGTTTTGGAGAAAAGGTATCTACAACACCATTCAATGAAAAGATGTCTCGGTTGCTTCGATGTTGGGCCAGTCCCACTGATAATGTAATCTCGTTGGGCTCTAACTAGAGATAAATTGATGAACTTGTTACACATGGTTAATAGGTTGTTCAATATCTGATTCCACTGTGGATTGTTGCGGCAAAGCGAGTGGCGATGACATTGAGGCCGTAAAGGAGGTGGGGGGGTAATGGTGAGGGCCTCGGTGGAGGACGAGGGAAAGAGAGTAGAGGTCGTTGTCCGGCATGTGCCCGGCGCGCTGCGTGCTGGAGTGGATGATGTCATGACTGGTGGGTCCCGCTAGTTTCATCAGTACCGACAAAGGGAAGGAAATATAAAAGGGAAAAAAATACCGGTTCGGAGAAATAGATCTACCGGGCCGGGCTTGGCCCAGTTAGGGTTTAGGTTGGGCAAAATTATTTTAGTGAATAACATACTATTTATGGGTCTATTACTCTAAGGATAATCTGAAAAAAATTGTTTATAGTACTTCACACTATTGTGAAAAACTCCAGGATAAAATTTTACTGTAGGTTATGAACAATATATCAACCCAAGATACGAATTTTCATTAAAGGAATTGTCAAAAAAAATATAGTTCTGTGATTTTTTGAATTTGAGCAAATAGCACTTGATTCAGATACCAAAAATTGGTACTAGAAAATATTAGTCCAAACGGTTGGTTCTAACATGTAGGACCTAGGAAAAAAATAGTGGATCGGTTGGTTAGTGACAGTTTCTTCACAACATTCACTTATGAGTCTTTTACCACTCTTGACCAGCAGGTTTTACAAGATGGTACCTTGTGTGTGTGTGTGTGGTGGGGGGGGGGCGCAAGATGGGTCATTACACTAGACATAGGTTTGATTGATGAGGGCAGAGCACTTTGACGTCTACTATTGCTACATTCGATCATGTCGACAAATCCAAACATGGTTGGTAAAACACATTATCACGTTAGACCGCATAGTCCATTACTTCTGGGCCCATATTACGCCGAGGGGCAGCCAATCAATCGGCAACAGCTCGTGCTAAGACGAGGTCAATCTCAATAGAAACACAGCAGTACACATGCGTTGCACAGGCACATTTCTTTGGTACTCCACACTCGACTAGACACGTTGAGCCTAGCGCTAGGAATTCCAATTACCTCTCGATGCATGCATGGCAGATAGCTGCCCGCGCGTCTGTGCCATCGGCCGGAGCGCATGCACGCTGTAGGTGATGGGTCATGCATGCCTCCTGGCTCCTGGGTCCTTTGGAGAGCTAGCAGATCATTGCATCCCTGGAGTCGTCGGCCCGACCAAGTTTCAGCGGAATTCGACGATCAACAGGCGTGCATGCATGCATGCACTGCCTGAAAAATGTTTGAACGTACGTGCGCCATGCACGCGGTCCATGGGTGTACTACGTACTAGGGTCCAGTTTCTCTCTCCTTGATGTCTACGCGCGCGCGTACGTACCAGTTCCATGTCCAGTTCTCCACCAATCGATCATCCATGGCTGTATCTTTGCCGTCATTATGGATTTATGGGCCACAAGCACGCCGGCCTTAATGCCTCATGGGATGATTAATTGGAAGTACTGGTAATCATGATCAACACAGTGCACTTCATGAGTCAGTACGCTCGTGCCGTGCCGTGCCGGCAATGCTTGTTCCATCATACTGATGTAACTGCTAGGTACTACTAGTGCTGCACAGTAATATTACTACTAGCTTAGCTTAGCTAATGAGAGCCCCAATCATTAATCAACCCGTTCCGCACGGAGCTTTGGCTCCGTCGGGGGCATCATGCATGATGCGTACGTACGCGCATGCATGCGGGACACGCGCGCGCGCCGACGGGTCGAGACTCCAGCGCACGTCGGCGAAGCGAGCACCCGCACGGAACCGGCCGTCCGGCCGGCCGGCGGAAAGCAGGCGAGCCGGCCGAGGTGGACGTACGTACGCGACAGTGCCATCAGGTGATCTGACATCGTGGCTCTTACATCACATGCAATTGCCGCGCATGCGTCCCGGCCGTCGTAAGCTATTGGAGTAATGTACTAGGTACGTGGAGCTTTGTGCGTGGTGGTGTCTGTCCTCTCGGAAGCATATGGCAGATTAGTTGGTAGTCAGAGCAACTCCAACGGAGCGATTTCAACGGACACGCGATTTGTTTGCTTTTCGTCCGTTTGCATCCGTCAGACGGATGTGCGCGTTCGCATTTTTATTTGGGTTGGCTTGACCGCCCAATGAAAGGCGAATCCAAATCAGCCGGCGTATGAAAAAAACAGGTTGAAAAAATAAACATAATTAAACATTAAAGTGGCCGGTCAAACCGCTGGCCGAAGTCCACTTAAACCTAATTAAACATTAATAAAAACATAAAAAAAGTCTGCCGCCCGCATGCTGTCCTAGACGCCTTGCCATTGCCCTTGCCCTTGACGTCGCCGTCGGCGCCGGTGAGGTCGATGAAGACGGGGCAGGGCCAGCCCACCCGAACGTCGCTTGGTACGCTGTCAGGACAGCCTCCTCCGGCATCTGCTGGGGCGTCGGCATTGCGGCTCGCCGGGCACGCTCCTCCTCCTCCTCAAGCCGCAGCGCCACCGTGCCGTGTTGTAGCAGCTGCTCGTAGCTCATCTGCCACTCGCCGTCGGCCTCCTCCTGGGCGAGCCAGTGCGCCTTCCAGTGCTCAAGGTGGGTCACCTCCTCCTCCGGCGTCGCGGCGTAGTGGACCGGAGGCGCGCTGACCCCACGCGCGGTACACGTCGGTGCACGTTTAGGCCTCTTCTGACCAAGAGGGTGGTGGCGGCGAGTGCTTTCGTGTCGGCTCCGGATCCAGCTTGGGCTCGACGATGGGCAGCGGTGGTGGAGGCGTGTCGAAGAGCGGGGCGTGGACGGAGTCCCGTGCTGCCGAGAAGGCAAGGGCACGCTCCAGCCCATCCCAAAGCGCGTGGGCTAGCCTCCAGCGCGTGCTGCATGGCCTCCTCGAGGGCGGCTTGGTACTCTGCCGCCGCCTCCATTTCCTCAGGCTCTACCCGTGGTGGCGGCTGCGTAAACAGCGGGTTGGCGTCGACGCCTAGCCGTCGTTGCTCCTCGTGTTCTAGGGCAAACCAAGCCTCCCAGCTGGGAGAGTCGGCAGCATACTCCACTACAAGAAATATGTCAACTTATGACCTTCTGTCAGTGACCCTCGAAGAATTGGTCATAAATTTATGACCATTTTAGACCAATTGGTCAAAAGCTGTTCAGGGGGCTCCAAACCCTAAACCATTGCGACCATTTTGGTCAGAAAGGTCGTAATTTCCTTACACGAAATGGTCACAAAGCAAACAGTGCTAGTCCGCTGCCTTATTTCTAGTTGTTAATGACCAATATAGATGGTCATAGCCTTGTAGATTGTGGTGGGTTGTGATGACTAGGCGCCATCTCATCAGTTTTGCCTATGTGTCATGTCCATGTGGCAGTTTTTGCCCTAGGTTGTGAAGCAACCTATATTTCTATCATTTCCGAAATTCCCAAAAAATCTCATAAATTCTATGGGGCATATCTTCATCAAATATGTAAAAATCCTTCCTTGCCTAGTTCAAAACTAATTCAACAATATTCATTTTCCTATTCTGTTCACAAAAACACTTTATGAAGGAAGTGCAATTTATATATTCTTGATTGCCCTCGAAATTTTGGGCACTCTTTCCTATCCAAATCATTACCGCATGACAAAATTCAGCTCCATTTGCCTAGCAAATCTTCCTCGGCAAATTTCCAAAGTTTTTGTCCACCTAGAAGCATTGTGAAGGAAGTACCTTTTTTATATCTCTAAATGACATGAAATTTATACAGTTCCTTCATATGCCCAAATTATCACCCTCCACCAAATTGCAGCTCAGTCAAATCATCTATGTGAGCCCAGGTTCAATTTATATTTTATGGCCAAATTGGCACGTTGCATAGCAAGTGTTATATAGACCCCTCCTATTACCCTCAAACTTTTCGGGCACTCTTCCATACCCAAATCATTGCCACATGATAATATTCAGCTCAATTTTCCTAGTAAATCTTTCTCGGGAAATTTCCAAAGTTTCTACCTCGAGAGAAGCTTTGTGAAGTAAGTACTAGCTAGGCTTACCCAAATGATCTGAAAATTTACCAGCGCATGACCATACCTAAGTAACTTACCTACACCAATTTTGAGCTCATTTCATTCATCCAATATCTCTCACTAGTTTTCCCAAGTTTTTGTCCATAGAAAAGCATTGTGAAGGAAGTACCACTTTGGCATGTCCAAATAGTATCCATTTTCTACAGTGCTTTCCTATGACCAAATAACGATCCTCCACCAAATGCCAGCTCAATCCATTCATTATTTTGAGCCGAGCTTCAACATTCGTATTTATGTCCAGTGTGGTGGTTTGCAAAGCAAGTACCACCTAGGCTCCTCCTTTTGAGCTGAAAATTTGTGAAGACGGTCTTCTTAGTAACTGATTATCCTCAGCCAAAACTCACGCCCATTAGCCATGTACATTTCCCGTACCGCTAATCAAACACTTGGCTGCTAATTCATGTTTGAGCATCGATCGGTCTCCTCGTGAGAATCTTATGTTGTAATTTTCTTCCTAGCACCAACCTAGGGAGTGCCCAACCCACTAGACATGCCTAGGCCACCCAGAACACATGGCAACGCCACGGTCACGAGGTGACCATGCGACGGCATCTTGAGTTCCACGCTCTAGAGTTGGGGCCCTCGGCCACCGCCCAAACCTCGACGTGCTCGCCACCAAACCATGTATTTATGATTAAATAGGTCCTTATGTAGCTAGAAATGATTTTTGGAAAAAATAAATAGCAAACTATGAGGCAGCTGCTGTTCAAATTTGACCCGCTTCCATCTGAATCGGCAGAAATTTGTCTTTTTCACGAGAGGTGGATCAAAAACTTTTACACCCAACCATTTTGTCAATTGTGCATTAAATATGGCCTAGTATTTTATAAAAATGATTTGGTCCAATTTTGCAACAATTATTTGGTAGTTCCTTCACAAAAAAACCTCCGTTCAGGCACTCGGAAAATGGAAAATGTATTTTCCGTGCAAATAAAATGAAAACTTCCTTAGGCAACATTGTTTGTAATTCCAAGATGCACCCTTGTGCACAATATAATATCATTTTAACAAACTATGCCATGAATGTGGCCATAAGATTGATCATTTGGCTTGAAAGTCACGAATCTTCACGCATGATAGCTCATTTTTGAGAACACTTTTTTAAAATAATTTCCGTATTACAAGATTATTATTTTTCCTGGAAACTTGGTCACATATAATGACACAATACGAAGGTTTTCCAATTTTTTGAATTTTTTTGAATTTTTTATGCCCGTTTCAAAATGCGGTCAAAACGGTGGGCTTGATTGTTCCAAGCTAGTGGTTGAATCATGGAATTTTTTGGTGTTTCTCTGATTAAATAGATACTTATGTACCTAGAAATGATTTTTGAAAAAATAAAGAGCAAACTACGAGGTAGCTACAGTTCAAATTTGACCCGCTTCCAAATTGAATCGGTGGGATTTTGTCTTTTCACGAGAGGTGGATCAAAACTTTTACACCCAACCATTTGGTCAATTGTCCATTAAATATGGCCTAGTATTTTAGAAAATGATTTGGTCCAATTTTGCAATAATTATTTGGGAGGTCCTTCACAAAAAACCTCCTTTGGGCCCTCAAAAATGGAAAATGATTTTTTCGTCCAAAGAAAATAAAACTTCCTTAGGCAACATTGTTTGCCATTCCAAGATGCATCCTTCTAGATGCATAATCACACAATGCTGAAGGTTTTTCATTTTTTGTGAATTTCCTATGCCGATTTGAAAATGTGATCAAATTTGCCGCATGACCCTTCTTAGTTAGGTGGTTAATAATGCAAAACTATTGGTTTGTCTATGATGAAATAGCTACTTTTGTATCTAAAAATGATTTTTTTGAAAATAAATAGCAAACTCTAAGATACCTGTAGTTCAAATTTGACTCGTTTCTTGCCGAATTAGTTGTTTCTCAAAATACCTAGAAAGATCGGAAATGCAATCAAATTGATGATCATCGATGAAAGGTGGTCTAACTTAAGTGAAAAATTTAGTGATGCCATTTTGCAAAATATTTTTGGTAGCTGCCTCACAAACCTCCCTTGTTTTTAACACTAAGAAGAGTAATTTTAATAGCTCATTTTGAACCAATCAGACGCAAAGACACGGATCACCCCACTATATTAGATCCGAGCCGTCCGCCTCCTATTGATCCAGCGTCTCCCTTCCTCCTCGACCCCTCCTTCCCGAGAAACCCTAGGTCAAGCACGCCATCTTCCTCTCCCCGACCTGCACCCTCCTCAAGACACCCTCTCCCGATCCAGATCCGTCCTCCTCCGATGCCCTCCCCTCCGCTCCATCCTCCCCTTGGACAAGATCCGGCGCGCACGTCCCACACATCGACCGCGCCCTCCTACCCACACATCGCCGCCGCCACCCACCGTCCCGTCTGACCTCGCGCCCTCGGCGGCGTCCAAGATCTGGTCGACGGTGATCCAGGCCGACCCGCGCACCACCATCCTGCTCGAGGAGTTCGGCTTCTCCAACCGTAGGCGTCTTTGGAGCTCAACGTCGCCGGCATCGCCATCGACCCCCTCGCCTCATTCGGACCTTGACCTCTCCCAGTTCGGCTTGCGCGTCCTCCAGCGCCTCCCGCGACCGTTTCCTGTCACTAGGATTTCGCCCGGCGTGGTCCGACGACTCAGGTGCGTCCCTCCACTCCATCTCCTCCTCCGCACGACCCTCCCTCACTTCCTCACCTCGTGTTCTCTCCTCCCAGATCCAGATGCCGTCCTCGATCAAGCACCGGACACCATGGGCGCGACACGGGGGCGACAAGAGCTCCGCCACTGGTCGCTCCCGCCCCCAAACGCCATGGCGGCTCGCTACTCCTCCGCGCGCTACTCGGAGACCTCGCCGCCGCCGCCATCGCCATCGTAGCGGTGTGCGTCTCGTGATCCTTTCCTTTCCTTTCCCGCCGGATTTGTTGTGTTGGATCCGGGGTTCTCTTCTCTGCCGGATTATGCATGTCCTACAAGAGTATGGAGTTCCCGCAGCTACGGTTCAGAAGCGGGTTTGCAATTGCAACCGTGGTTAGCAACTTCGTGATTTGCAAACCGCTAATTAGGTTCCTGCAGCTACCGGTTCGTAGCGCGACTACTGTGGTTTCCATACTAGTATGCCTCTGAAAAAAGTTGTTAGTCTGTCTCCTATAGTAGAATCATGGCTCGCATATACTATCGCATATACTCCGTCTCCTCATGTAGTATGGAGTTCTGTTTGTTTCATACGAGAGTCTCGTGCCTTCCATCATGTGCCATATCTTCTACTAGCTTAGTGAAGAAGAAGAAGAATAGAGGGCTTTGTTCATAAGAAGGAAAATGGTGCAAGGATATATGCATGTTTTTGTAGAAATTCAGTGCTTGTTGCTTCACTTAACTTGTCATTGATTCTCTGTGCTTCCACAACACTCTTACTAGTTCGTTACCAAATGAACGCCAACTAAAAATTCAGAGTTGTCTCGCAAATCTGCATGTTTGTGATGTCTTGTCGCTCACGGGCTGAACATTTGGTGAATGCCTGCGATGATTGTGATGAGCATGATTCAGATACTATCGGTACAACCTCGCAAACTCAGTATGTATGAATCTCGTAGTTTGATTTGCTGGTTCTTAACTTTCTTCAACTTGTGAATTCTATAAATGCTAGTAATACCAATTGGGTTTTGCAATCACATACATGATGGATGGCTCATTCGAGTGCCTACCGAACACACTTTTAATTTTTGAGGAGAATACCTGAACACACTTTTACTACTTCAGAAAAAAGGAAAAAAACTGAGACCACTGTACCATCATCATGCATCTACCTAACTGAGCACGCTTTGACTTCCAAATTCTTTTTTTGAAAAAGATAGCGACCTCTCCAATTTCCATGATCCTTTAGGACGAGAGGTTTCCCGTGAAGTTGGAATTACAGAAGCTTTCACCTATTTCCTTATTTTTGTGAATGGACAGAGTGATCTATATTTTTTCTTCCTCACGCAGGTCATCGTCAAGCCCTCGCGCGGCTGATGGGCATAGGCTGGTCCATGCACGCTGGTGATGGCGGCTCACCAAGGTTGTCGTCGTCGCCTACAAGTCTCGTACACCAGGTACGCCATCTCCCGTCCTTCATTTTCCTTCCTTCCTTCCTGTCAAGTTAAGTGCTTGCTGGTGTGTTTGTTAATTCAAGAAGCTAGGGCTGTCATCCATTAAATTTAGAGAAACCCCTATCAAGCATGAGGTTCTCCTACATACCTACTACTATATGTTTGTGTTGAATATATTGACATGCCATGACACTATGAAGTAACAGAATGCCTAGTAGAAGCTTTCACTTCTAAGAATGACAAAGAGAGGAAGAATCATTGTAGTCAAGTGACCATAATATCTATTTTATTGTGCTGAACTTTGTTGTTACCGGATGTTGCAGTCCTTGACTATTCTCATGATGTCGCACAGAGGCCCTTGTGGTCATGTTGGAGGGGCTGGAGCTTGGCGGCAACTGGCGGAGGTATCATACAACCATTATCTTGTTGATTGATGCGTTTCTCACCTTTTTGTGCTGATGTATAGTTCCTTGCTTGATTGGATACTATTAAGTTGAAATAAAATTGTATGAGAAAATAATCACTAAACTAAGGAGGCTTAACCTAATAATAACTTATTTTAGTTAATAGCCTACAATGTTGTCTTGGAGCTTATTGTCCAAAATAATACCTCTACTTTTTGTGTCCTTCAGGAATGCGTATCCTTCAGGACAACTCAAGCCCCTCCTGTCCTGTACATGAATGTGAGATGCTGCGCATGCAAGATCTGAGCCAAATGGCATATTGTAATCTTTTTATTGCTGGTTTTTATGTACGATGTCATGAAGATGTATGTTTGAAATGTTGCTTTGATAGCAAAATTGTATTCTGTGTACATGCTTTGCTTTGACAGAAAATTATGAAAATTTCTCAACAATATATATGTGCAAAATTGTATTCTGTGTATTGCGCTGAAAAGGCTACTGACCAACCGATGATGACAATCGGGACCCATCGACTAGTGGACCCTTCTTTTAGAAAAAAAGAAAAACTAAATTGTTTAGACAAAAAGGCCACAACCCAACAATAAAAGGCTGCAATATTGGGCTTGGCCCATGAACCCAACCAAAATTGATGACAAAAAAAAACACAAATAGGTTGAATTAATGGGCTAGGCCCATGTAGAAAACCGAATTGGACCGGGCTGAATCTTGTGCCACATCACCTGCCACGCTGGATGCCTACGTGGCACAGGAAGGTTGCTAGTGACCAAAACGCCACAAGAGGAATATTTTGGTCGAACGTCTTCGACCATTCCGGAAGAAAGGTCGCTATAGTCGGTTTATGACGACCGACTTTTGACCTTCATTTTTGGTCATAAAAAGGTCGCAAATGGAAATTTGTGACCTTTCAGTGACCAATAGTGGTGGTCACAAGTTGACATATTTCTTGTAGTGCTCGGGCAGCCGCCGCTACGCCGGCGTGAGCTGCCCCCGGCGCCTGCGCACCTCCTCGTCGTGCCCTCGCTGTGTCCGCGGAACTGCCGACACTGGGATTCACTGCGGATTGAGGTGCCAGTGATGCGGCAGCGTCACGTCGGGGTAGGGCAGCGGCTGCCTGTACTCAGTGCCACCGCGCTTGGTGCACTGGGATGTGCAGACACCGCCGACTTGGGCGGGCACGCGCCGACGTCGGAGGAGGAGGGGGGAGGAGCATGGGAGGAGGAGGCGCCGGGGGTGCTCTTGCCCTTGCCGGAGCTGCTGCCGAAGAGGCCCATTTGCTAGGGTTTGGCATGTCGTAGGCGAGGAAGCACGAAGGGTGGTGGGGGCCAGATGTGGACAAAAATGGATGAGGCCAGCCCCGGCCGCACGCATGATTAAAAAAGGACGCTTCCACCGGTGACTAGTGGGCCCGCTGTCGATGGTCGTCATAAATTAGACGACGGACGGTAGTTGGGTGGCCGCCAAGTGGGGCCACAGCGGACACCGAGAAGATGCGTCGTGCATCCGCGCCGACGCATTTCAACCGTAAATTTGTGCCGGAAATGGATCGACGCGGACACGAAGCGGACAACTTTTGGGAATGGGTCGGTGCGTTGGACCGGTATTTTTGTCCACGCCGACCCAAACGGACATGGGCGGAATGGGTGGTCCGGATGAAGTTGCTCAAGAAGTTGCTCGAATCAATCCCGTAAAGATTAATCACCGGTTCAGCACACACCACCCTTTTCGACGTACTGGTGTGGCTTGGCGTGTGGGTTTCTCCCAAGTCACATCACTCAACATGATAACAGCCCCTGGGAGGAACAAGATATGATGTGTCGATCTGTTGATGGGATATCCTTTGGCACTCACAGTCTGCTAAAAGCAAAGGCTGTTTCAATCCTCTAGATAGCTGCTGATCCATCGATCCATCTTCCAGTCAAAACGTCTTTAATAACCATGTAAAATATAAACAACTAATTAAACCCCACTCGTAATTCTCCTGTCGATTACAATTGCACCAGCTGTGCCGCTCAGTGCTCATGTGCAAGATATCAACTAAAGATATTGGAGGCAACAAAATCGTCATATGGATCCTCTCTCTTTACGAACCTTGACTGGATCTGTATATATCGATGGAGGCATATATTCAGAGTCGTACACAACCCATATATATTGATTATTGAGGTATATATTCAGTGTTCTATGCGCATGGTTTTACTAGCATCTAACAGAAACTTCCGGGTGGCTTGTCGTCTCAGCTCTCACTCAACTTGTTGACAGAGGCAGGCACTGTTGCCAGGTGATGCTAGTGGACTATATAATTGGCGTATCTCACAGGCTCACACTACACAGTAGCCTGGCTCCTGACCCGGAGAGGGGGCGCGTATATACGCTACAGTGTAATTTCAGGCGGCCAGGCCCCATTAGCCAATGATTCGGAGGCAGATCAGATCAAACATGGCGATGGCGTAAACGGCAACAGTGATCGAGTACGTGCGGTATCAGTTTGCATCCACTCGACCTATGTCCTACCGGGTAGAAGCTGAAGGGAAAGTTGGAGGAGAGCGCAGGGGGAGGGACGGGCAATTTTAGGGGTTTCTTTCAGAACAGTGAAAGGCTACATATTCCAAAGCTGCGTGCTTTGGCTCTGTTGCTGCCCCCGCTTTTGGCATCTGGGCTGGGGAAAGGAAAGGAGAGATCGTAACGGCGAGATGCTTCGCCGGATGGATGGATGGCAGGCAGGAGTAGACCCGTTTCTACTGTAGTCTTTAGGCGAGATCGAGATGGCGATTCAGGCTACCTTTTGCTGTACGTGATTTGCCTCTGCTGCATGCCCTCGCTCACTGCTTGCGGCCTTGCAGTCGCAGAAGGCGTGTATCTGGGCGTACGTTGTTACCGCATATTTAAAGGTGTAAAGGGTAATTAACCACTACCAACCATATAGCGTCTGTAGTCCAACGGTTAGGATAATTGCCTTCCAAGCAATGGACCCGGGTTCGACTCCCGGCAGACGCATATATTTTTTGGGTTCATGTCTCGCTAATTCGAGTGATTCAGTTCTCAGTTATTTTGTTTTTACCGGAACTGGCGAGCTCACTCCTGTTCTACGGTCTTTTTTTTTTCGACATCACCTGTTCTACCGTATTCTTTTTTATGGACGATGTCACATTGACCATGCAATGCCTAAACAGAAAACTGTTTGGTGCTCCTATTGGCAATCTACAAAGAGAAAGCTCTAAATCCCTGTTAAAGGACATATATGTAAAGTACTCCCCCGCGAAGAAATATAAGAACGTTTAGATCACTTATATTCTCTTCACAGAGGGAGTAGCTCCCTGTAAAAGAAAAACACTGTAACCTACCTCCGCATGAAATCTACTACGACTACTACTTCACTAGTACTCCCTCCGTCCCACAATAAGTGACTCAAAAGTGACTCAACTTTGTACTAAAGTTAGTACAAAGTTGAGTCATTTTTGAGTCACTTATTTTGGGACGGAGGGAGTAGAAAATAAGGCTTTGGTCCAAGCTCAATGTACCCTTTAGTCCCGGTTGCATTACGAATCGGGACGAACCGGAACTAATGTGAGCATTAGTCCCGGTTCGAGCAGCTAGGGCGTCGGGAAGGCATTAGTCCCGGTTCAAATGGTACCTTAGGGCATGTTCGGCAACTCCCTGGCTCCAGGAAATCCTCAAATCCAGCTTCTGTTTTCGATCGCCAGCTTCTTCCACGAATCGGAATCGATGGAAAACCGTTTGGCTCGATCACTTCGGCTTCTCGTCGCGCTAGCAGGCCGGCCTGCCTGGGCGGGCTGGAGCCCAGTCGGCTCAACAGGTAGGATCGGTGTGAAACAGGAGGAGAGAGGATGGGCTTGGCCCAGATCGGAGGGAAACATAACGAACCGGTACGTGAGGCACTTCACGGTGGCATCCGATCGTAAATAATGCCAACTCCAGGAATCTAGCTTCTAGGATCGACAAAACAGTGGCTCCAAGTTTCTGTACGTCGATACTGCTTCGATCTAGGAAGCCAGCTTCCTGGAGCTGGGCCGTTCGGGCCAGCTTCCCTCGCGGATTCGTGGAAGCTGGGAGCTGGCGAGCTACCGAACATGCCCTTAGTTCCGGTTTGAGACAAGAAACAGGACTAAAGGGTGCGATGCCCTTTAATTCTGGTCTGTGTCTCAAACCGGGACTAAAGATTAGACCTTTAGTCCCGGTTTGAGACACGAACCGAGACTAAAGGGTGCGATGCCCTTTAGTCCCGGTTCGTGACGAACCGGGACTAAAGATTAGACCTTTAGTCCCGGTTTGAGACACCAATCGGGATTAAGGGGTCTCGTTTTTTTTTCTCCATTTGTTTTCTGTTTTAAATTGCTTATATCTTTTATTTGATATTTGATATTTTTGAGTGATTCTTTTTGCATTAGATTTAAAATTTTGTCTAGTTTCTGTTTGTGCCATTAGTTTTCAAATTTGAATGATTTAAATATGAATTTGTTCAAATTTTCTTCAAACCCTAGATTGTGAATAATTTGAGTTTTAAAATAGTTTTTAATTTAGTTCTTTTTGTTCCTAGTCACATGTCAGATTGTTGTCACAGTAAGATTTATTTGGTTATTTTTAGAATAACTTAAATTAGGATTTTAAATAGTACTTCTTTGCTTATATGTTGTTTTAGTCCTTTAATTGTTGTTTTCAATTATTTTTAGTTGAAAAGTAATTCTTTTTGCCACTTTAATAGAACGCTACTCTCACTTGGTTAACCTTAGTTGTGACTCTGGCTGGGACGGTGCTAACAGATGTAGTCGACGGTAGGATTGGATGGACACCATCCCGGACTAAAGGGGTTCAACCCCCCCTCTCCCCCCCCCCCCCGTGTATTGCCATTTCAGTTTTGAAAAAAAGAAAAGAAAATGATAGGAAACTTCAAAAATTAAAATCCTTCGAGATGTAGTTAAGTTATTACATCTACTAGTTAGGAAAATTTAAAAACTTAAATTTGGACATGTTTTGCAAAAAAGTGTTATGAAAAAGTAAAACGGCTATAACTTTTGCATACAATGTCGAAAAGAAACATATAATATATCAAAATGTTCAGCATGAAAATCCGCATCCGATTTTGAAGGCCATAGGCCGTTTTGCAAATTTTCAGAATCCTCAAATCTAAAAGGAAAAAAAATTATGCTCAAATTTATGTTTTTTTTTTGAATTTTTGGTCAAACTGTGGTCAAACTACTTATTCAAGAAATATTAGTGTTACTAAATAATTATTGGTTTTAAGAATAATAGTTTCAAACTCAAACGGTGAAGTGTGTGACCTCATGCTCAAGTTCAACTCCTAAGGGTTAATAGCATTGGCAGCTTACTATTGTTAGGAAAACAACAAGTGCACACTTGAAAATAAGGAGAATAGAACTCGGAAGTTAAGTGTGCTCAGACTGGAATAGTGAGAGGATGGGTGACCGGCCGAAAATTAGATGATTTGGAATGTTGAGGGGTGATTAGAGATTAGAGATTAAATTGAGCTGTGTTGAGGGGTAATTAGAGATTAAATTGTTAAATAATTCAGAAATTTGAAAATCAGCCCAAAATATATATAAGAAAATTTCAAAAAAATTTCTTTAGTCCCGGTTACCAACCGGGACTAAAGGTGAAGCTCTAGACAGCGGCCACGTGGAGCCCCTTTAGTCCCAGTTCGTAAGCGAACCGGGACTAAAGATTTTGGGCTTTAGACCCGATCCTTTAGTCCGGGTTTCAGAACCGGGACTAAAGGCCCTCTAAAACAGGGACTAAAGGCCCGTTTTCTACTAGTGCTTGTAAAAGTATGAGTTTGATGAATTTAAATGAACCCAATCGTTTAACTGTCTATATTCAATGTTCCACGTCGCCCTAATGATGTATCAACCGTTAATCTAGAAAACATTATTTGATTTCCATAAAATATTCTTCATAATGAAATGGATTGCTCTCTCTCCCCTCAAACATATCAGGCCACAGCAAATTGTTTGACCAAGAAAGCTGGGTGAAAATGTGTTCCTGCACCGATGAGGATGCAGTCTATGTTATGGACAGCATGACTGTGCGTAGGCTCCCTTGATCAAGCCGCATCGTCCAGCCGAGCCACCCAACTAGTGGCGCTTGTGGATGAAAAATACTTAGAGCTCGATCAAAGTAGTTGGGATGCTACGTCGCCCTAAACGGCGACCCGTACGTGTGAGCCAGGCCCTTGCCGTGCTAAGAAGCTGAGATCCTTTGAATGGATATATAAATGATGATGCCACTACAGTATACATGCATCCGATGCAAAGTGATCACGATGGTATCGGCGCACAACACAACTCAGATTCCCGGATGGAAAAATCTTACACGGCATTCCTGTAACAACAAGGAAGAGTCATGTGGTTCGAGAAGACGAGGTAAAACTCTTCAAGATACATTGTACGTGCGTACATGCCGGAAGTGCACTTCTCAGCTCGAGATCACATGAGCTCGGGCGAATAGTAAAAAAAAACTTTTTGTGTTCAAAAAATCTGTTTTTTTTAGCAACCATTGACAAATGTCTTGATAGCTTGCAAAGTTTCATCAGGGGTGATATTCATGGAATACGTGACAAAAAAACAAAATGGATGCATCAAAATGCTTGAAATAACATTGTTGGAGCCTTGATTTTTTTTTTTGCCATGTCTCCCACAAATGCCATCCGATGATGAAACTTTGCAAGCAATCAAAACATTTGTCAATAATTGCAACAAAAAATGAGTATTTCTTTTATTTTTTTTAATTTTACTGTTCACACGAGCTCGCATGAGCTCGAGCTCAGATTTTTCATAACCCCATTCCCATTAACTGAAAAATGGAAATACATCTGCCCACGACTAGCTCGAGCTCAGATTAACCGCGTCACGTACATGCATGCTTTCTTCTTTTTAGTAGAGCATGCAGCATTACTTTTGTTAGCTACTCAATGCACAGTTACTGTCTTTTTTTAGTGAAAATGCACGATTACATTTTTTTTGAACATCGACGAACGATTACTTTTCTTTTTTAAGCAGGATCCAGGATTTACTTTCTTTTTAGACAATCTCGCATGCTTTTATTCATCACCCAAAATGTTTACAGGAATAAAATCAAGATCTCCTGGTTGTCCTAGCCACACATGACGACCATAATCTAAGGACAAAGCATATCTAGCGAGATTGTGAGCCTCGAAATTCGAGCTCCTAAATTCATGAACTACTTTACATGAATGGAAAGAGTTTGCACGAAGAATTATTTCATGCACTATAGCTCCATAGCCAGCCGCCGAGTTCTTCTGGACATCTTCGACCACCCTCTTGCAATCTGTAGCAATTTGAATGGAGTTCTCATACAGATCCTCAGCCAGAGATTGGCCTTCCCTCACTGCTATTGCCTCTAGTGTGCTCACATCTGTTATAAACTTGATTTTTAAGATCGAAGCACCCAAGAAAACTCCCCTGTGGTCTCGGCACACTGCTCCCACGGCACCAAGCTCCCCTTGCTGTGACACTGCCGCATCCACATTCATCTTTGCATGACCCTCTTGCGGAGGTATCCATGTATGTTGTCCCACGCGAGCACGCGTAGCACTGCTCGCTCGTCTATCGATCATCTCCAAGTCCCTCAAAAAGGAGAGTATGAAAGAGTTAGTAGTAAAAGGACTATCAAATATCTCTTCATATATAGCTCTTCTTCTTGCTCGCCAGATCGCCCAAAGTGTCACCACCATTCTTATGAATTCCCCTTGCTGCAACGATTCATGCAATGTGAAAATCCAGTTTTTTGCATCCATTGAAAGATTGCCCAGCATGGTCTCCACCATCTCCTCCGAACAAAGTGACCATACACTCACTAGTAGGAAAAGGGTCATACGTGAAGCCCAATAGTGCCGGTTTGTATTAGAGCCGGCACTAATGTATACAATAGCACCGGTTCGTGGAGGCGATCAATAGCACCGGTTCGTGGCGAACCTTTAGTACCGGTTGATGCCACGAACCGGTACTAAAGGGGTTGTGTCAGCCTGCGGTCAGACTATGGCCCCACCATCACCATTTAGTGCCGGTTTGTACTACGAACTGGTACTAATGAGGTTATGACAAGCTGTTTTTAGTACCACCTCGCTCCCCTAACAAGCCTTTTACCACCTTAAATATGTTATTTCTCAAACTATCACAAGCACTTGGTCTTCATTGAACTCTATGCGTAGAATTTGTGGCCGCAATATGAGTCTTCATAGGTTTATAAATCGTTGATGACTCATATTGACAATTCAGATTGTACACACAAAGATCATTGATGATCAAAGTATTTTTGATGTTATAAGATCATATTGACAGTTTAGACTCTAAAGAAATATAAGATCGTGATGTAAATGCTCTTATATTTTTTGCGTTCAGTATGCACCATTCAAAGCGACGCCATCAACTTTCAACCATTTCTGCCTTCATTTGCTCTTTTTCATGCATTCAATTATTTGTTTTGAGAACTAAATGACCTGAAAATTGAAAAGCACTATAAATGAACTCTGAAAAAGTTGAAACTTAGCATGGTATCATCATTTCACCCATATATATTGTTCAAAAAAGTAGAGAGGATTACGGCAAAAACTGGATGCACTTCGTTTACAAACTGGACAATCTCTTTCGAAGTATTCAGGTTTCTGACGAAATTAAACTCATCTGTTACAAAGGCATTTCATTTTTTTTAAACTTATTACAACTCCAAACTTTTTGTGCATTCAGTATGCACCATTCAAAGCAACGCCATCAACTTTCAACCATTTCTACCTTCATTTGCTATTTTTCATGCATTCAATTATTTGTTTTGAGAACTAAATGACCTGAAAATTGAAAAGCACTACAAATGAACTCTGAAAAAGTTGAAACTTGGCATGGTATCATCATTTCACCCACATAGATTATTCAAAAAAGTAGAGAGGGTTACGGCAAAAACTGGATGCACTTCGTTTACAAATGGACAATCTCTTTGAAGTATTCAGATTTCGGCGAAATTAAACTCATCTGTTACAAAGGCATTTCATTTTTTAAACTTATTACAACTCCGGACTTTTGTGCATTCAAGATGCATCATTCAAAGCGACGCCATCAACTTTCAACCATTTCGCCTTCATTTGATATTTTTCATGCATTTAATGATTTGTTTTGAGCTAAATGACACTAATTAAATTTTGTGCAGAGCAGCGCACCACCTTTAGTACCGGTTGGTGGCTCCAACCGTACTAAAGGGTAAGCTGTTTTTAGTTCCACCTCGCCAAGAGAGAGGAGTAGGAGTGGTTTATAAGCCCAGGTGCGAGAGCGATGATGAAGAGGCTCAATGCTCACGTTAGTTAGCTTCAAGCCTTTAGGAATATGGTAGATTGCACGAGCTACGCAGCAGTGCGATTTACACTATTCCAAAAGGCTTGAAGCAAATTAACGAGCATTGCACCTCTTTTTATTTTTAATAACTTATTACAACTCCGGACTTCTTCTGTTATGGCAAAAGGAAGGAGGAGAAGAAGAAGAGGAAGAAGAAGAAGAGGAAGAGGAAGAAGAGGAAGAAGAAGAAGAAGAAGAAGAAGAAGGAGGAGGAGGAGGAGAAGAAGGAGGAGAAGAAGAAGAGGAAGAAGAAGAAGAAGAGGAGGAGGAAGAAGGAGAAGAGGAAGAAGAAGGAGAAGAAGAGGAAGAAGAAGAGGAAGAAGAAGGAGGAGGAAGAAGAAGGAGAATAATAATAATAATAATAATAATAATAATAATAATAATAATAATAATAATAATAATAATAATAATAATAATAATAATAATAATAATAATAATAATAATAATAATAATAATAATAATAATAATAATAATAAGAAGGAGAAGGAGAATGAGAATGAGAAGAAGAATAAGAAGAGGAAGAGGAAGAAGAAGAAGAAGAAGAAGAAGAAGTAGAAGGAGAAGGAGAAGAAGAATAAGAAGAGGAAGAAGAAGAAGAAGAATAAGAAGAAGAAGAAGAAAATAAAGCAGAAAAGAAATAACTATATAAAAAATTACTCAAAAATATATAGAAGAAAATAAATAATGCGAAAAACAAAAAAACTAATATAAAGCAAAATTATTCACAAAGAAACTAAATACGGCAAAAAACTACTCAGAAATAAATAGACGAAAAAAATAAGCGTAGAAAAGAAATAACTATATGAAAAAATTACTCAAAAATAAATAGAAGAAAATATATAATGCAGAAAAGAAAAAATTTAAAAAAATGTTAAATCTTTGCCGGTGGGACTACAAGATAAATAATGCAGAAAAGAAATATCTATATAAAAATTACTCAAAAATAAAAAGAAGAAAATAAATAATGCAGAAAAGAAAAATTTAAAAAAATATTAGTATTTGCCGGTGGGCCTAAGACTTAGGGTGTGCAAATGCAGCCCAGACGGTCCAGAGGCTCACCGGCAACAGGCCATAATTAGGCCCGAAGCTCGATATAGAGAGGAGCTCGAAAAGGCGGTACCAGGCTGGGTTTATAAACCAGTCAGGGTGCCCGCCGCTTCGGCGAGTGGGACTAAACATAGCGCATCGCAGTGGGCAATAAGACCTTTAGTACCGGTTGGTGGCTACAACCGGTACTAATGTCGCTTTAGTACCGGTTGGAGCCACCAACCGGTACTAAAGGTCTCGTTCCGCCGCTTGGGCTGGCCAAAATTGGCCTTTAGTACCGGTTCGTGGCTCAAACCGTACTAAAGGCTCTCTATATACTACACTTACGAAAAATCAGTTATCGCCGCCCGTTCCACGTTTCGCGACGAGAGAGTCTCGCTTCGATTCGCCGATGCGCTGCCGCCGCGTGCGTCGCCCTCGCCGCCGCCGCCCGTCTTAAATGTCGTGCTTGCGCATGCGCCGCCGCCGTCGTCGTCGCCGCCCGCCGCCGCCGTCGTCGTCGCCTTGACCCTTGTTGCCGTCGTCGTCGTCGCCCGACCGCCGTCGTCGCCGCCCGCCCGCCCTTGCATCGTCGTCGCCGCCGCGCCGCCCGTCGTCGTCGCCGCATCGTCGCGCCACCAGTCGCGCTATATCGTATACGCATACATATACACACACACACACACACACACACACACACACACACACACACACACACGCATACACAGACACGCACACACAAACACACACACACACACACACACACACACACACACATTTTTTTTACTTATTTTCCGTTTTCTATATATAATGTTTAGATGAATTAGAACTATATATCTAGTTTATTTTTAGTAAATATAATGCTTAGTTGAACTAGTTGAATTAATATGTAGATCAACTAGTTTATTTTAGAAGATGCTTAATTAGTTGAACTTGTTGAATTAATATATAGAACTAGTTTATTTTTAGAAGATGCTTAATTAGTTGAACTTGTTGAATTAATATATAAAACTAGTTTATTTTTAGTAAATGCTTAATTAGTTGAACTAGTTGAATTAATATAACTAGTTTATTTTTAGTAAATGCTTAGTTGAACTAGTTGAATTAATAGATTTTTCTGTTAATAGATTTTTTCTGTTAATAGATTTTTTCTGTTAATAGATTTTTTGGTGATATTATTATTGAATATGCATGTTTGGTGATATTATTGTTAATAGATTTTTTGGGTGATATTTACAATGTGTAATTAATTTTGTTCATAGAATTTTAATGATTTTTTTGTTCATAGTATTTAGAAAAAGGAAAAAAGAAGAAGTAGTTTATATATTGTTGAACTAGCTAGTTGATTTAATAAACTAATTTATTTTACTATATATAGAAGTAGTTTGTTTTTAGTAAGTACTACTTATTTATTTATAGTAAGTGCTTAGTAGTTGAACTAAATAGTTGACTTAATTAATAAAACTAAATTATGAACGTAGGCCGGAAATGTCGTACTCATCGGACGACGAAAACCACCCGGGGGAGTGCGAGTGGTGCCACGACGACCGAGGTATGTGCGACAGGTTCATTGAGCTGGACGAAGATCGGCGCTTCTGCATTAAGCTCAAGGAGACGTGCGATGTTCATACTGATGCATAGCAGCGACAATATTTTTTTCGTAATTAAGCACGACTTCAACTATTTTAACGTGTATTTTCATCTTTTCCAATTCGACTAACTTATCCCATGCTTTGCAAGACGCTATGTCTTGGAGAGGATGGGTTTTGAAGACCATGAAAATTTGAAACCAAAAAATTATCCTAAGTACCGAACATGGTGTGGATTTTCAAGTAAAGCTGTACAATGCTCGAGTGTAACCCATTTTGGTTGCAAAATTGGGATGCATTTTGCAAGATGTATGGTCTTGATGAGGGTATGCTTGTCACCATGGATCTTGGTGATCCTACAATCGAGCAAGAGACACCTTCGATTTGGGTCTTTGTGGATACACCTCCAGTTCTTCCCTCATGTGAGCTAAACATAGTTATTAAGTAATTTATATTGTTTATTTCAAAATATAATGTTGACAACTTATCTCCATTGACAGCTTATTTTCATTCTTCAAAGAATGTGCGGAAGATGGTAGACAGAGCGATACTACAATGAAGGCTCAATTAACTTATCGGGAGAAAGCGACATCTGGTCGGATTTTGTAGAGATCTTGAGAATTACAATATCTACAATCAAACTCCTCAACATTATGGTCAATATGTGCCACTAGTGCACGTGTTGAACTACGGTAACTACCATGGAGATACCTGGTAAGATTATTTTTACTATTACAACATCCGTGCATCTTTTTGCACACTTCTAAAACTAGTACATCATTGCTAACTACAAAGTTATTATTATGTTTTTCAACAGATAATCCCGAATGATTGTGTGCCTCATCTGATGTATACGCGTGGTAGCCTTCATGTTTTGAACATACGACCAGGTCGTCCTACGAATCTCAACTGTCCATACCGGGTTTCTAAAAGAAGTGGAGACATAGCAATCAAAGAATGGAAAAAATGTATGGACAGTCGTAAGGAGTTTCTTGAAAGCAATAAGCAGCAAAAGGCAAGAATTGGAGACAGGATGATCGCTGTCGGTGTCAAAACCGGCGGATCTCGGGTAGGGGGCCCCGAACTGTGCGTCTAGGCGGATGGTAATAGGAGACGAGGGACACGATGTTTTTACCCAGGTTCGGGCCCTCTCGATGGAGGTAAAACCCTACGTCCTGCTTGATTAATATTGATGATATGAGTATTACAAGAGTGGATCTACCACGAGATCAAGGAGGCTAAACCCTAGAAGCTAGCCTATGGTATGATTGTTGTAATGTATGTTGTCCTACGGACTAAAGCCCTCCGGTTTATATAGACACCGGAGAGGGCTAGGGTTACACAGAGTCGGTTACAATGGTAGAAGATCTACATATCCGTATTGCCAAGCTTGCCTTCCACGCCAAGGAAAGTCCCATCCGGACACGGGCCGGAGTCTTCAATCTTGTATCTTCGTAGTCTTGGAGTCCGCGAATAATGATAGTCGGCTGTCCGGACACCCCTAGTCCAGACTCCTCGGTAGCCCGAACCAGGCTTCAATGACGATAAGTCCAGTAGCGTTTATAGTCTTGACGTTGCAAGGCGGGTTCTCCTTCAAATTCCATGTACCTGCCGAATAGTGTCCGGCTTCATCTTGAATACTGTGTCCCTCGGCTTCTACGCCAAATAATGGCCCTCTTCCACGCGTCGCACGAATGCGAAAAGCCAGGGTATCTTTTACATTCCACCCCCTAGTTGTGCGAGTCGTCTGCCCATAAAAGAGGCAAGAATCCAGATCCAAACCGCACCGTCTTCCTCCCGCGGATATTCCATTGAAGCGCCTTTGACCTAGAAATCCATTCCACCATGGATCATCGACGAGGCTCTTCTTCACGTGCTCCCAGCCCACCGCCGGGGAATTGGAGGAGGTGCTCTGTTTCGCACAACGAGCTAGTGAAGCTCCAAACGGGGGGATTTCTCCCTCCGGCCTTCATGGTCCCAGTCCGGACCGGACTGGTTACTTATCAAGGTGGGAGGCAGGCGGAGGACACTCCAAGCCCCAATAAGGGGGAGCGTGTATGCTTCGTCCCCTACCTGATAAGGGGACTCGGATTCCCGATACATCCGTTCCTCCGCGGGCTTTTGGAGTTCTACGGACTCCAGCTCCACCATCTTACGCCCGCCTCTGTCCTGCATATCGCGGGCTACATAGCTCTTTGTGAGCTATTCCTGGGCATCGAGCCCCATTTCGCATTGTGGAAGAGGTTGTTCTGCCTCGTACCCCGTTCTCGCGAGGGGTCTATATATCAAGTAGGCGGCGCCGAAATATGGCGCATTGCCGGGACCGAATACCTATCCGGTACTCCCAAGAAGGCGTCCGAAGACTGGCCCTCGGAGTGGTTTTATATAGGAGATGCTCCGCTACCAGACCCAGTCCGGATCGGCCTCCCGGAGTTTAGTGCTGCTCCCTTGAAGAAACGCCTCAGTTGGCGCCCGCGGAGCCCCCGATTGGAGGAAGACAAGAGCGTCCATTACTTGATGGGCCGAATAAGATTATTGGCCCATTCGGGCTTGACCATGATCGGAGTTATGGCAACATGCATCAAGCGGGGGGTACAGCCATTGCAATCTGAGAGGCCACCCATGTGGGATTTCAGCGGGAGGACGATGCCACCCGGCATGGCCGCAAAGGGCCGGATTCGACCGAGGATCTTGTGGAGATCCTGTCTAGCCTGTACAAGGGGGAGAAGGAGGACTTCCTTCGGACCAACCCTTTGAATGGGTTTTCCATGACCAACCCTAGGGGATGGGTAAGTGAACACCTTGAAGGGCTCAACCCGTTCTTTCGAAGTTTAAGCTTCTAACATTATGTCTTCGGCGCAGGATCTACGCCGGACTATGGAGGACATGGTGAGTCCTGCTCCGCAACCTGAGGATCCAGAAAGATCCCTGGACCCGGCCTCCGAAGAGGACCCGGACATCGAGGTGGAGCTGATCGACGGGGTGTTTCACCAACTCAGCATAGACAATGCTTTGGTCGCCATTATGGCGGACTACCCCGGACTAAGTTCGGCTTCCCAGGTGACCGTGACCGAAGTCTGGACACCATTATCTCTTCCCTGCCCATTTCTAACCTTCGCGAACGATGGTATTTTGCAGGAAGCGCCTTTACGGGAGAAGCCGAGCCAGCGGTGGTGACCAGCAGAGGCCATCCGAACCAAAGCCGGCGGAAAAGGGCGGGCTAACGGAAACGTCACCGCAAAGGTATAGCTCGTATTTGAATTTTCAGAGCAACGTTCCGAGAAAACGACTGAGTGCTCATAATCTTTGTAGAAAAAGTGCCCGCCGGACTGCGGGCGTAGAAGTTGCCGATCCAACCTATATCGCGGGCTCGGCGCCCGGCCGAGGGGAGGCAAGCGCAAGACGCGGGCCGGATCCTCCTCCAACGGAGGACACCGACAGACTGTCCGCCACCAAGTCTGAGGTGGAGAGCGCCATGGACCACAGGCGCCGCCGGACAGTATTTCGTGAAGCGTGCTTTTCCCCGGAGGCATTGAATGCCTTTAACGCAGGGGGCGCGCATCTCCGTGCCGCTCAAGATGGTTTTACCAGAGCCACGGAGAAGTATGTGAAAGACATACGGGTAAGGGATTTTTAATGGTTGTACATACCAGTAGCCCCCGAGACTTAAAGTAGTTATGCTAACTGATTTAAGGATCATTTGAAACGCAGCTCTTACCGGGAAGAACTCCCACTGTCTCGGAGCTGCAAGACTGCAAGGCCCAAGCGGAGGTCGCACTTGCTGCCGCAGGAGGAGATGCAAAGACCCTCCTGGTAACACATTTTTATGAATAAATATAAGCGTTGTGCGGCGTGCGCGCAAGTCTAATAATGACATTGCAGGTACCGCGGACAAGATCCGGACAGCAAGCATTGCTGCGCGCCGACTAAAGACGGCGAGAGTGTCTTGAATAGGGTTCAGCAGAAAGGAACAAGCTCCAGGATGCCAACGCCAAGCTCGGAGAAGAGCTGAAAGGCGCTCGGGCCGAGCTGTCCAGCTCCGTTAAGGAGAATCGGCGGCTTCGTCGCGGCATTTATAGTAAGTGCTCGAGCGGACTCTTTTGAAAAGAAGAGTTCGGCGAGGAAGCATTTTGACATGATATGTCTTGTAGGTATACTCACGGGTCGTCCTGCAGAGGAGATGCCCGTATCAACGGGTGATCAACTTCCCGAACTGTTGCAACTGCTCGAACGAGTTCGGCAGGCAATGAGCGGCGTCGTTCAGGCTTTATGGCCAGCCCTCACCCTACCCGAGAGCCTCGGGGCTTATGGAGAAGCTGCGAGGAGGCGGCAGCGCTTCCATTTGTGGAAGATTTCAGCTTGCCGTCAAGGTGCCAGGGAGGCTTGGGCCATGGTGAAGACGCGGTACAAGAAGGCGGATCCTAACCACATGGCCGAAGTTGGACCGGTGGGGCCCGATGGGAAGGAGATCCCTGTGAGTTTAGTGTACAGCCAAGTAGAGTTGGCTGCTAAATTTTCCCAACGGGACTGTAAACTAGACAGCCTGTTAGACGGGATTGAGGAGGAATACAATTTGTAAATTTGTATGTTATCCTTTAAAGTGACATGTGAAATGCCTTCTAGCCGGATTGTAGATCGTTTGTCTTTGCCGACCTTTTCGCTTCAACCTCGGGACCCTAGAGTCCGGAGTGTGTCCGAATACCTCTTTGGTTGAGACACAACCGTGGTATGCATGGAGACCAGGCGTAGGGGTCATTAGTGCTTTATCAGACAAGTGCCCAACTAGTTATGTTATATTACATGGTTAGTAAGAAACATCTTCCAGGGAGAATAGTTCCGTTAAGGGTTCCTTTCGCTGGGAGGCATGCCCTAAAGTGCATGTCCGGACTGCAAAGAAAGCAATAAAACATCTGGGGGCAGATAGATAAAATAGGTAAAAGGTCATCTTTTAAGTCACCGACCGAATATTCCCTTAAGAACGCTAGCTTTCGGCTTCACCCAGTCTGAGGTACACATCCGGTGACCGGCAAGAGTAATCGCAGAGGTGCTCCTTTACCTCCTAGACGAACAATCGGGAACGTAGGGGTAAGCACAGGAGCCAGGCAACCCAGCTTGGCCAAAACTTAAGTCAAATCGATGCATATAATGGCGAGTAAAAAGGTACATGTGGAAGCTTGACACATGTGCTGGGTATAAGACCCGTATAATTGAGCTTCTGTAAAAGAAGCCCCCAGGAATAATGAGTGCGGATGGCACATCATGCGTATGTAAAAAATGCGAAAATAGGCCCGTAAGGGCTTTTAAATAAAAAAGGATAAAAAGAGAAACAAAAGACAGCCGAAGTGTAAAAGTTTGGACGGGGGAGGGGGACGAACTCTTAGTCCGGCGCTAGGCATAGAATCGTCGGAGGCGGGCTGCGTTCCATGGGTTCGGCTCGAGTCGGTTATCCGACGCATTTAAATAAACGGTATGCTCCGCGGTCGGGACTTGATAGATAATGAAGGGCCCTCCCATTTGGGCTTGAGCTTGTCCTTTTCTTGTCCGCAGCGTAGAACTAGTTCGCCAACGTTGTAGGTCTTGGCCCGTACTTCTCTGCTTTGATATCTTCGGGCCTGCTGCTGATAAAATGCGGAACGAGCCTTCGCGACATCACGTTCTTCCTCCAATGTGTCCAAGCTGTCCTGCCGATCAAGCTCGGCTTCTCTTTCCTCATACATGCGCACTCGAGGTGAGTCATGAATAATGTCACAGGGCAAGACTGCCTCTGCACCGTATACCATAAAAAATGGTGTGAATCCGGTAGTACGGTTAGGCGTTGTCCGCAGCCCCAGTCTGGTCGATCTCCTCGACCCATTGTGTGTCGGATTTAGTAAGTGACCTTACTAGTGCGGGTTTAATGCCGCTCATTATTAGACCATTTGCTCTTTCCACTTGACCGTTGGTTTGAGGGTGATAGGCGAAGCGTAGTTGAGCTTGATGCCCATATTTTTGCACCATGACTTAACCTCGTCGGCTATGAAGTTCGTGCGTTGTCGGTGATGATCTTTGTGGGGACTCCGTAATGGTGTACCACTCGATATAAAGTCTATCACTGGTCCGGACTCGCTCGTTTTGACCTGGTTTGGCCTCTATCCATTTGGTGAATTTATCCACCATGACCAATAGGTACCTTTGCTTGTGGGTTCCCCCTTTAAGGGTCCAACCATGTCAAGCCCCGGACATGAACGGCTAGGTAATGGGTATGGTTTTGAGGGCGGTGGGTGGCATATGGCTCGATTAGCAAAGAGTCGACAACCAACGCATCGCTGGACCAAGTCTGTAGCGTCTGCCCGAGCCGTCGGCCAATAAAATCTGACGGAATGCCTTTCCTACAAGGGCCGGGCTGCTGCGTGGTGTCCGCCTAGTCCGGCATGAATTTCAGCCAGGAGGTTTCGCCCTTCCTCTTCGGAGATACACCTCTGAAGGACTCCGGTTGTACTTTTCTTATAAAGTTCTCCCTCATGGACCTTGTAGGCTTTCGATCGTCGGACTATGCAGCGGGCCTCGTTTTGATCTTCGGGGAGTTCCTACCTAAGTAAATAGGCTAGGAAAGGCTCTGTCCACGCGGCGATTACTGCCATTATGACGTGGGCTGAAGGTGTTATGTCATCTGCCGAATCACCGGTTGGTGCGGTTTTCTCCGGTTTGTTACTACCGGGCTCCTCTTCCCATAGTACGGATGGCTTGAAGAGCCGTTCCAGGAAGATATTTGGAGGGACAGCATCACGTTTCGCACCGATGCGTGCCAGTACGTCGGCCGCTTGGTTATTATCTCGGGCTATGTGATGGAATTCAAGTCCTTCAAACCGGGCTGACATTTTTAGGACAGCGTTGCGATATGCTACCATTTTCGGATCCTTGGCGTCAAAGTCTCCATTTATTTGTTATATTGCAAGGTTTGAATCCCCGCGCACCTCTAGGCGTTGAATGCCCATGGAGACTGCCATCCGGAGACCGTAATGAGGCCTCAGATTTGGCTGCGTTGTTGGAGTCCGTGTACATTATTTGAAGTACATATCGATCAGATCTCCGGTTGGGGACGTCGAGACGACGCCAGCCCCCAGTCCGGCCAACATTTTGGAACCGTCGAAATGCATAGTCCAGTTGGAGTATGCGCCGTACTCTTTAGGGAGTTCGGCTTCGGTCCATTCGGCGATTAAGTCAGCCAAAACTTGTGACTTTATAGCTCGTCGAGGTTTATAAGTTATGTCGAATGGTAAGAGCTCAATGGCCCATTTTGCGATCCTGCCCGTTGCGTCACGGTTATTTATAATGTCATTTAGTGGTACTTCAGAGGCCACTGTTATCGAACACTCTTGAAAGTAGTGCCGGAGCTTTCGGGACGCCATGAACACCGCGTATGCTATCTTCTGATAGTGCGGGTAACGGGATTTGCAGGGGGTTAACACAGTGGATACATAATACACTGGTTTTTGAAGAGGGAATTTATGCCCTTCTGCCACTCGTTCGACGACGAGGACCGCGCTTACAACTTGATGCGTTGCTGCGATGTATAACAGCATTGGTTCATCCAGAGTGGGCGCAGCCAGGACCGGATTTGTTGCCAATATGGCCTTTATTTCTTCGAGTCCGGCAGTGGCGGCATCCGTCCACTCAAAGTGTTCGGTGCGCCTGAGGAGGCGATAGAGGGGCAACGCCTTTTCTCCTAGACGGGAGATAAAGCGGCTTAAGGCTACCACGCATCCTGTTAATTTTTGTATTTGTTTGAGGTCTTTTGGAATATCCAACTATGACAGAGCTCGGATTTTAGCCGGATTTGCTACAATTCCTCTACTGGATACAATGGAACCCAGCAGCTTTCCGGTGATGGTACGAAAATGCATTTTTTCGGATTCACTTGATGTCATATGCTCACGAGGTTGTCGAGTGTGAGCCTCAAATCGTCTACTAGAGTTTCGACGTGTTTTGTTTTGACGACTACGTCGTCTCACGTATGCCTCATTGTTTTGCCGATCTGGGTGGCGTGCATGTTTGAATCATGCGCCGATATGTTGCGCCGGCGTTTTTAAGCCCGAAGGGCATCGTGTTGAAGCAGAATGGTCCATATGGAGTGATGAATGCCGTTGCGGCTTGGTCTGCTTCCGCCATCTTGATTTGATGATAGCCAGAGTATGCGTCCAGGAAGCACAACAAATCGTGCCCTGCTGTAGCATCGATTATTTAATCGATGCGGGGGAGAGGGAAGGGATCCTTTGGGCAAGCCTTATTGAGGTCTTTAAAATCGATACGAAGGTGCCAGGATTTATCCTTCTTTGGTACCATCACCAGATTTGCTAGCCAGTCCGGATGTTTGATATCTCTAATGAATCCGGCTTCCAATAGTTTGGCTAGCTCTTCTCCCATTGACTGTCTTTTGGGTTCGGAAAATCGTCGAAGAGCCTGTTTGACTGGCTTAAATCCTTTTAGGATGTTTAGGCTGTGTTCTGCCAACCTGCGTGGGATTCCGGGCATGTCCGAAGGATGCCAGGCGAAGATATCCCAATTTTCCCAAAGGAATTCGCGCAGTGCGGCGTCTACTTCGGGGTTCAATTGTGCCCCAATGGAGGCCGTCTTTGTTGGGTCCGTTGGATGGACCTGGAATTTTATTATTTCATCTGCTGGTTTGAAGGAGGTGGACTTGGATCTTTTATCGAGTATCACGTCGTCCCTGTTCACCGTAGAGCGCAGCGCGGTGAGTTCTTCTGCCGCTAAGGCTTCGGATAGTGCCTCGAGGGCTAGTGTGGCTGTCTTGTTTTCGGCGCGGGGTGCTATGTCCGGATCACTAGCGAGAGTGATTATTCCGCTGGCCCCAGGCATTTTGAGCTTCATGTACCCGTAATGAGGTACTGCTTGAAAAATTGTAAATGCCTCTCGTCCTAATATGGCGTGATATCCGCTGCTGAACGGGGCCACCTGGAACGTGATTTCTTCGGATCTGTAATTGTTCGGAGAGCCGAACACCACATCGAGTGTGATTTTTCTGGTTCAGCGCGCTTCCCGGCTAGGGATTATTCCTCTAAAGGTTGTGCCGCTTCGCTCAATACGGCTCCAATCGATTTCCATTTTTCGCAGAGTTTCCTCGTAAATGAGGTTTAGTCCGCTGCCGCCATCCATGAGGACTTTTGTCAGTCAAAAGCCATCCACTATGGGACTAAGTACCAGTGCAGCTGGTGCTTTGGTTGTTCGGAATTTAGGCTCGTCGCTAGCGTTGAAGGTAATAGCTGTGTCACTCCATGGATTTGCTGTTGCTACTTGGTAGACTTCGGCGAGTCCGCGGATTGTTCGCTTTCGCATATTGTTTGATGCGAAGGTCTCGAATATTGTTGATACCGTGCTGGTATTGTTGGAGTGGTTTCCCGGAGCTAGAAGTTCCTCGCCACTTTTGGCCACCTGCCGTAATATCCAACATGCTCGAAGGCTATGTGTTGGGATGGCTCCCTCTGCACTATGAAGTTTACAGGGTCCATTGAGCCATCCCTCCAGTACGGTTGCGTTGCCCTTATTGGGTTTCTGTTTTTTCGTTTTTGCATCTGGGACCTGGGTGTAAGGCGCCCTTTTACTGCGGACTGGGTTTGAGGACGGATTACCCCAAAATTGATTTTCAATTTTCCGGAAACTTTCCATCGCACAGTACTTTTGTACTATGGATGCCAGATCGGTGAAGCGCGTAATTCTGCGACGATCAATGGCGTTTAGGATTCCCTTGTCCGTGCAGTTATTGCAGAAGATTGAGATTGCGTTTTCCTCTCGGCAGTCCTTTATCCTGTCCATAACCAGGAGGAATCTGGCCCAGTAATGATGTACTGTTTTTGAAGGCTCTTGGCGTATTAGAGATAGATCGCATATGTCTGGGCGGGTGGGTGGACTAAAATCCGGATCCCTGCCCATCTTGGGGCTCAAAGGCCGAGGAGTTTCCAAATTCGGAAGCTTGGTTTGCTGGACACAATCCAGCAAGTCCGGAGCGATGCATGATTTTAAGTTCAATGCTTGATCGAAGTCCGTCCCTCCGCGGGAATCCGGCATGGAGGGTTTGGGAATCCGGACATGAATTGTTTTTAACATAGGCAAGGAGTTGCCGTGTTGCTCCTCCACCACTGTGATGCGGTGGGTGGCCTGGGGGGAGTTAATCTCTCTCAGATCGGTTTTAAGCCCAATCTGATTGTAGTCCGTAACGACTCCCAGGGCAGCGATGCGATCCAAGAGCTCGTTAACAGACGAGAGCTCTATTGGGTCCAACTGTTCGGCAGCTTTAGGGCTGACGCGAAGATCGCTTCTGACGACTTGCGAGGTCATTGTCGAAGCGGTGGCCGGACAGGCGGTCATAAGAAAACCACCGAGCCGGATAGTTTGGCCGGCGGCCAAGGCCCCTTTGGCGAAAACACCGTCTTTGAAGACGGGCGGAGGCATCCGCTCTATCGGTGACGACACAGAGGAACTCTCAATGAAAGCACCAATGTCGGTGTCAAAACCGGCGGATCTCGGGTAGGGGGTCCCGAACTGTGCGTCTAGGCGGATGGTAACAGGAGACGAGGGACACGATGTTTTTACCCAGGTTCGGGCCCTCTCGATGGAGGTAAAACCTCACGCCCCGCTTGATTAATATTGATGATATGGGTATTACAAGAGTGGATCTACCACGAGATCAAGGAGGCTAAATCCTAGAAGCTAGCCTATGGTATGATTGTTGTAATGTATGTTGTCCTACGGACTAAAGCCCTCCGGTTTATATAGACACCGGAGAGGGCTAGGGTTACACAGAGTCGGTTACAATGGTAGGAGATCTACATATCCGTATTGCCAAGCTTGCCTTCCACGCCAAGGAAAGTCCCATCCGGACACGGGCCGGAGTCTTCAATCTTGTATCTTCGTAGTCTTGGAGTCCGGCGAATAATGATAGTCCGGCTGTCCGGACAACCCCTAGTCCAGGACTCCCTCAATCGCCATTCTTCATAATGGAGAGTCAGGGTCTATATTGTTTTATGCTATTTTACCTTAAGGGTGTTTAGGTCCTACCTGATACTGATGATCATGTGTTAAGAACAGTTATGTAGGGTTGGGTTCGATGACTATATATGAGGATGATGATCGTATGACTTATTATTAATAACGAGTAGAAGTTGTATGATGATGCATGATTAGTAGGACTTGTTATTATATATATATGATGATGTAATGATGCAAAGCATGCATGAGCATGTTATATCTGCGGGTGCAATGAACATAGCAGCAGCGTTGATAAACAAAGCATGCATGATGTATGATGCATAACGTGTACAATGTGTAGTATCGTAAAATACCAGCAAACGAAAAAGAATTAAAATGGAAACACAAAATTAAATGAAAAAGAAATCATAAAACTAAAAACCCACCAAACCTTATAGTACCGGTTGGTGTTACCAACCGGTACTAAAGGGCTCCAGGCCCCCGGAGCTGGCTCGTGCCACGTGGTTGCCCTTTAGCACCGGTTCGTGCTGAACCGGTACTAAAGGGGGGGCCTTTAGTGACCACAAATTAGTGTCGGTTATATAACCGGCACTATAGGGCCTTACGAACCGGTGCTAATGCCCGGTTCTGCACTAGTGACTCCTGGCCATCACGCAATCTACTAGTGCGTGCTTCCAGTCATCTTGTGCTGAACAGAAAGCTCACACACTCGTAGTAGACATATTCCGGTGGTGTAGCACCCCGGCTGTTGGAATTGTTTCATGGCATAGTATCCATAAGAACACCTTGATTTTTGATGGGACTTTAATGTGCCACAGGGACGTCCAAGCTGCTTCTTCTTCTGCCTCGTTTGAGTGTCCTCCAATCGGTTGCAATAATGCTTCGCCTTGCAGTTTCATTTTCAACAGAAATTTGTAGACTGACCTTACTGAGAAAACACCTCGTTCGTCCTCACCCCAAGCCCAAAAATCATCGACTCTTCTAGTACACAGCGGGATTTTGAGTATTATATTTGCATCAACTGGCAGAAAAGTCGCACGAACCTTGTCCTCCTTCCACTTTGCCGAGGTTGGGTCAATAAGTTCAGCGACATGTGCTGGTCTATCCGCCACCAGACACGCAATTGGTCTCATTAGGCCCGATCGGGGTAGCCAGTTTTGGTCCCAGATTCGTGTCTCCTCTCCTGTTCCGATCCTCCGGATCAAGCCCTGCACGAGAGCTCCTCTACCGTCTAAGATAGATCTCCATATTTGTGAGGGCCTGCTGCCTAGTTCGGCCTCAAGAAATGACGAGGTAGGGTAGTACTTGGCTTTCAAAATCCTGGCACTTAAAGTAGAAGGGGTGTGTATAATCCTCCAAGCCTGGCTGGCTAGTAAAGAGAGGTTAAAAATGTTGGGGAACGTAGTAATTTCAAAAAATTTCCTACGCACACGCAAGATCATGGTGATGATATAGCAACGAGAGGGGAGAGTGTATGTCCACGTACCCTCGTAGACCGTAAGCGGAAGCGTTATCACAACGCGGTTGATGTAGTCGTACGTCTTCACGATCCGACCGATCCAAGCACCGAACGTACGGAGCCTCCGAGTTCAGCACACGTTCAGCTCGATGACGTCCTCGAACTCCGATCCAGCCGAGTGTCGAGGGAGAGTTCCGTCAGCACGACGGCGTGGTGACGATCTTGATGTTCTACCGGCGCAGGGCTTCGCCTAAGCTTTGCGACGATATGACCGAGGTGGAATATGGTGGAAGGGGGCACCACACACGGCTAAGGAACGATCCGTAGATCAACTTGTGTGTCCATGGGGTGCCCCTTGCCCCCGTATATAAAGGAGGGAGGGAGGAGGAGGCTGGCCCTAGGAGGGGCGCGCCATGGGGAGTCCTACTCCCACCAGGAGTAGGATTCCCCCTTTCCTAGTCCAACTAGGGGTCCTTCCATGTAGTAGGAGTAGGAGACTAGGAAGGGAGAGAGAGAAGGAAGGAAGGAGGGGTGCGGCCCTCCCTAGTCCACCCGGACTAGGCCTTGGGGGGGCGCGCGGCCTGCCCTAGGCAGCCCCTTTCTCTTTCCCGCAGGGCCCAATAAAGCCCAATACTTCTCCCCGGCGAATTCCGTAACTCTCCGGTACTCCGAAAAATGCCCGAATCACTCGGAACCTTTCCGAACTCCGAATATAGTCGTCCAATATATCGATCTTTACGTCTCGACCATTTCGAGACTCCTCGTCATGTCCCCGATCTCATCCGGGACTCCGAACTCCTTCGGTACATCAAAACTCATAAACTCATAATATAAATGTCATCGTAACGTTAAGCGTGCGGACCCTACGGGTTCGAGAACTATGTAGACATGACCTAAAACCATTCTCGGTCAATAACCAATAGAGGGACCTGGATGCCCATGTTGGTTCCTACATATTCTACGAAGATCTTTATCGGTCAAACCGCATAACAACATACTTTGTTCCCTTTGTCATCGGTATGTTACTTGCCCGAGATTTGATCGTCGGTATCCAATACCTAGTTCAATCTCATTACCGGCAAGTCTCTTTACTCGTTCCGTAATACGTCATCTCATAACTAACTCATTAGTTACATGCTTGCAAGGCTTAGGTGGTGAGTATTACCGAGAGGGCCCAGAGATACCTCTCCGACAATCGGAGTGACAAATCCTAATCTCGAATTATGCCAACCCAACATGTACCTTCGAAAACACCTGTAGAGCACCTTTATAATCACCCAGTTACGTTGTGACGTTTGGTAGCACAGAAAGTGTTCTTCTGGTAAACGGGAGTTGCATAATCTCATAGTTACAGGAACATGTATAGGTCATGAAGAAAGCAATAGCAACATACTAAACGATCAAGTGCTAAGCTAACAGAATGGGTCAAGTCAATCACATCATTCTCCTAATGATGTGATCCCGTTAATCAAATGACAACTCTTTTGTCCATGGCTAGGAAACATAACCATCTTTGATAAACTAGCTAGTCAAGTAGAGGCATACTAGTGACACTATGTTTGTCTATGTATTCACACATGTATTATGTTTCCGGTTAATACAATTCTAGCATGAATAATAAACATTTATCATGATATGAGGAAATAAATAATAACTTTATTATTGCCTCTAGGGCATATTCCTTCAAAAAAGATCAAAGTCTCGAAAGCCTTGCCCTCCCAAGTACTTCGGTTTAGTGCATACATCCCAAGATATCCAGCATGGTTTCCTCTTCCCTCTCTTACTTCCCCACCAGAATTGCCTTATCATCGATGTGATACTTTCACAGATACCTCTAGGGAGCCTCAAACAAGACATAGAATATACAGGTATAGCTTGAGCTACTGCCTTGATCAACACCTCCTTACCCGCATATGACAAAAGTTTCTCCATCCATCCTTTGATTTTCTCCCACACCCTATCCTTTAGATACTTGAAAGTACCATTCTTAGCCTGCCCAACATCCGTTGGCATCCCTAGATACCGATCAGTAAGTTGCTCATCATAAACCTGCAAAGTGTTCTTGATCCCGTCACGTATAACCTGCGGACAACCTTTGCTAAAGAAAATTGATGACTTTTCATTGTTCACTCGTTGCCCCGATGCATTGCAATATGTATCCAACAGGTTTGACACCAATTCTGCCCCTTCTGTACTCGCCTTGAACAGCAACAGGCTATCATCAGCGAAGAGCAAGTGGTTAACAGCCGGAGCTGTCGGTGCCACCTGGACTCCTGTGAATGCTGACGACTGAGGAACTGATTTCAAAAGGCACGAAAGGCCCTCCGCTGCTATCAAAAAGAGATAAGGGGAAATAGGATCTCCCTGCCGAATACCTCTGCTTGGTTTGAACTCCTCCAACTTTGCTCCATTAAATAGAACCAAAAAGAGTCTGACTTGATCATATTCATTACCACATTAATCCACTGTTGAGCAAAACCGAGTCTCTCCATCATTGCTTGTAGATAGTCCCATTCTAGCCTGTCATAGGCTTTCATCATATCTAATTTAAGGGCACAATGGCTATTCTTCTTGGATTTGCTCGCCTTCATAAAATGCAGACATTCATATGCTGTGATTATATTATCACTTATCAATCTGCCAGGCACAAACGCCGATTGTTCCTCTGAAATGATCTCTGGAAAAATTTGCTTAAGCCTATTTGCAATCACCTTCGAAGCAATTTTCTACAATACATTTCACAAACTTATGGGCCTGAACTGAGTTAACAAGGTTGGGCTCATTACCTTTGTTATAAGAACCAAAAAAGTATCATTGATACAATCTGCATTCTCCTCCCCTCTGACTATCCGGAGAACAACCTTTGTAACTTCTGCTCCACACACATCTCAATGACGTTGATAAAAGTGAGCTGGAAAGCCATCCGGACCTGGGGATTTGGTGGAAAACATCTGAAAAAGAGCGGTTTTGACCTCCTCATCCGAATAATCTGCACAAAGAATACCATTCATCTCCGTGGTAACTTTTCTGGGAACATGGCAAAGAACCGCTTCCATGTCCGTCACCCCCTCTGATGTGTACAAATTCTTGTAAAAAAGCATGACCATCTCCTTTAAGTCCTCCGGATCATCCACCTGTACCCCTAGTGAACTCATCAGGGCCTTTATTCATGTTCTTTTTCCTTCTCATGCTCGCTCTCATATGAAAGAATATAGTATTCTTATCTCCCACCGAAAGCCACTCTATCCTTGATCGTTGTCTCCATAGTAACTCTTCTCTGTGGTATAGTTCCACCAACCTCTCATTCACCTTCCTCTCCTCGTGACTTGGGCTCGAACGCCCCTGTTCATTGTGCAACTGCTCTAGCTTCTGTTTTAACTCCTTTATCTCCCTGCGGACTGACCCAATGATCTGATTGAAATGACCCATTCCGTTAGCTTAGCACACGATCGTTTAGTATGTTGCTATTGCTTCCTTCATGACTTATACATGTTCCTATGACTATGAGATTATGCAACTCCCGTTTACCGGAGGAACACTTTGTGTGCTACCAAACGTCACAATGTAACTGGGTGATTATAAAGGTGCTCTACAGGTGTCTCGGAAGGTACTTGTTGAGTTGGCATAATTCGAGATTAGGATTTGTCACTCCGATTGTCGGAGAGGTATCTCTGGGCCCTCTCGGTAATACTCACCACCTAAGACTTGCAAGCATGTAACTAATGAGTTAGTTATGAGATGACGTATTACGGAACGAGTAAAGAGACTTGCCGGTAATGAGATTGAACTAGGTATTGGATACCGACGATCAAATCTCGGGCAAGTAACATACCGATGACAAAGGAACAAAGTATGTTGTTATGCGGTTTGACCGATAAAGATCTTCAGAGAATATGTAGGAACCAATATGGGCATCCAGGTCCCGCTATTGGTTATTGACCGGAGACATGTCTCGGTCATGTCTACATTATTCTCGAACCGTAGGGTCCGCATACACTTAAGGTTTGATGATAGTTATATTATGATTGCATGTATTTTGATGTATCAAGGTTGTTCGAGTCCGGATATGATCACGGACATGACGAGGAGTCTCAAATGGTCGAGACATAAAGATTGATATATTGGACGGATATATTTGGACACCGGAAAGGTTCCGGAGAAGTTTGGAGCTCCGGAGGTTACGGAACCCCGGGAGGTATATGGGCCTTATTGGGCCCATGGAGGAAGGAGAAGGAACAAGGAGGCGGGCGCCCCCAAGCCCAATCCGACTGGGGAGGGGGCCGCCCCCTTTCCTTTCTCCTTCCCCTCTTCCTATTCCTACTACTAGTACTACTTCCTAATACTAGTACTCCTTCCTTCCCTCCAAATAAGATAAGGAAAGAGAGGAAACCTACTTGGAGTAGGTTTCCCCTCCCTATGGCGCCCCCTTGAGGCCGGCCACCTCCTCCCTCCCTCCTTTATATACGGGTTAGGGGCACCCTAGGACACACAAGTTGATCATTGATCATTCCTTAGCGTGTGCGGTGCCCCTCCACGATATTACACCTCGATCATATTGTAGCGGTGCTTAGGCGAAGCCTCATGACAGAGAACATCAAGATCGCCACCACGCCGTCAGGCCGACGGAACTCCCCTGAGCCTCTCATGGATTGGAGATCGAGGGTGCGCCATCGAGCTGACGCGTGTCAAGAACTCGGAGGTGCCGGAGTAACGGTGCTTGGATCGGTTGGACCGGAGGACGACGACTACTTCCTCTACGTTGTGTCAACGCTCCGCTTCGGTCTACGAGGGTACGTAGGCAACACTCTCCCCTCTCGTTGCTATGCATCACCATGATCTTGCGTGTGCGTAGGAAATTTTTTGAAATTACTACGTTCCCCTACAGTCTCCCCTTCTGTTTGCTGTCCGGTCGCCCCTGATGCTTCTCCATGGGGCTGCGGTGGCCGGGCGTTAAAGCGCCAACTCTGGTTTGGGTTATAATGTTCCCCGCCCCTACCGCGTCCCCCCCCCTTGCAAAGCTCCCTCTCCCTCTCTGTGGTTGAGCAAAACCTCGCCCCGGAGCTCGAATTTTAACATTATCTGCAAACAAAAAGTCTCCCCACTCAAAAGCAGCTTCGTCATGCACACCATCGCCGCACTCCTCATGCCAATGCCCCAACTCTCCACAATTGTAACAGAAAATCGGCAATTTCTCATACTTGACTGGATACCGGACCCTCTCTCCACCCTTTTTTCTTGTGACAAACCTTTTGATCTTTGCGTTGACATCAATCTTGATCCTCACTCTCACGAATTCACCAAAAAATCCGGCCGGCAGCTTTAACTGTGTCTCTACCACCTCACCGATCCTCGATGCTAGCCCCTTAACCGCCGGCTCGATCAAGTAATTGTCCGGAAGGCGATGGATCTGGGCCCATACCTCAATTCTATCCAGCTTAAACGAATCAGGGTTTTTGAATCCATCGTATTCCTCCAAGATCACAGCCTGATCCCTGAATAACCATGGTCCTTCGTACATAGCTTTCTTCCAATCTGCAAGGCATCCAAACTGCGCTGAGAACAAGTTCTCCCTTATCTTCCTCCATGCTACTGGCTTAGCCGGATTCCAAGCCGCCCTCATGTCACCATACAACGCGTTAGGGCTAAAAGTTTTTTGGGTATGCACCCTCGCGATCGCTAGCCACTTCGCCGGCTCCATTAGATCAGGTAGCTCCTCCTCCCACACAAAATCATCCTCCTCCTCCTCCTGCAAGGTAAGACGGGCTAGAAGCTCCTCAGCCGACTCCTTCCCCTTCTCCACCTGCGTGCTCCTGCCCTCTGCCATCTTCTCGATCCGATCTGCCAAAACGCAAAACCATCACTTCCCCAAAACGCGATCCGCCCCCCCTTCCAAGGCCGGGAAGGATCGCTAGGATCCCCCTTGTCAGCCCCGACGAGAGGATCAGACATGATCGGGAGCGGCGCCGTAGAAGAAGATTCCGACGAAGAACGCCGGAAGACGTCGAAACCCTAGCCTGTCGCCTAGGGGAGAAAAAAACCAATCGATCCAGGATTTACTGGCACGAGGAAATCAAGAGAGATCACTTTGGTCGGCCCGTTTTTCTTTTCTTTTTGGAATCATGTCAGCCCGTTTCGAAGACTAAAGAAACCTCATGTCGGCCCTTTTCAAAGACTAAAGATACCTCATGTCGGCCCGTTTCAGATTTATGGGCCTCTCATCAGCCTAAATAATCATCTGTTTGCGCCATATATGGGCTAGCCTCTCAACTCCCAAATGCCGAACGTACCCAGAGGAGTCTAGGACTCTAGGTCAGGAGCCGAGCGGCGACGGCGGCAGGACGATCAGCCTCGCCTGCTTGCAGAGATGGAGGCGGGTTCGGAGACGACGGTGGAAGCGGGAACCGAGATGGCCGGGGGGAGTAGGAGAACGTCGAGGAAGATCACAAAGACGGAGTATGCATCGGTGCTGGATGCGATGGATGCCGCGATGAATCAGGTACTAGAGGAGCAAATGGAGTGGCTGGTGGCGAGGTGGAACGCGGAGAACCCCGACGCGACGCCACTCGTGGTGGAAGCGCTCACGGAGGAGCAGCGAGAGTCGCTGGAACGAGAGCATTTGGCCAGGGAGGTGTTGATTGGTCAGGCGTACGTGGATAAGATGGCGGCGGAAGACATGGCAAGACTGGAGTTGGAGAAAACTAATCCGAAGAAGGATCCCGACCAGCGGTCTTACCAATATTACCGAGAGAACTGGGAGTGGAAATATGCCAAAGAGTTCGGCTCCTTCGAGGCCACGAGTAAGTTGATATCTCCTCAATGAATGAACCTATCTGTTGGTTGTTTTACATCGCACTGAAACCAGTCAAATCCACATTGTTACTTATCGCAGCATTTGAATTGCTCCTGTGGTGTTGTTGTGATGCTACTTTCTGTAAAACTTCAGCACCTAGTAGGATTATAAATTCCCTATCAGTTTGATTTTCAGCGGTAATTTTGCTTTCCAAATGTGATTAAACAAATCTGTCATACCAGTACTGTGCTAGATAGTTATGCATTGATGACACTGATTGTTTTGCCATACTCGAGCCCCAAATAGGTTTATCTTCATTTGATTCCACTGTGGTGTATGCCTCGGGCCCTTTTACCCTGGCCGTTTGACAGTTTAAATAGCTGTGGAAGCTTCGCTTGATCAGTCCAAAAATCAGTAAATTTCCATCCCCTGTAGCTATTCTTGTATCATCTATTTAAATGTTTCCGATCTCTGCAAATCTTTAATTCCCACCCCTCCTTTCCATTATATTTTAAACCATTTCACCCAATGTCATTTCTTCTGTTCTTTTACCCCGCTTAACTTTGTCCATTTTGATTGTCATTGTCTTTTGTATGCAATGGAGACACCTAAATACCTTGAACCAACCTGACTGACTAAAAATTAGTTTTGAGTCCTCATATATTCTTCAAAGATAAATAGTAGTAATAGTTTCATATTTTTGGCCACATGTCTATCATCCTGCATAAGTATGATAGTATCATCCGCGTATTGTAGGATAGATACCCAGTTCTTCAACCAAATGGTAGGTGTCCGATTATTGCATCACTCAATTGTGCCATATTTTGGCAAGCAATTTTGACATTCAAAGTACCCCCTGTTATAACACTTCTGAACCATTTCAGCTACATTTCACTAAATCCTCGATTCTCTATGAAATCAAAAAGAAAATTCCAATTGATTTTGTAGTACGTTTTTTCAAATTTCAATGTCCCTTACTGTTTTTACAAAATGGGTTACTATAAAAGCATGTGACTAAATATAGTAAATTGGGAAAACCTTCAATGAGCACATCATCCTTCGTCAGTGAGTAAACAGTATGTTTCCGTTGCCACTCATTTGCTACCCTGTGAAAGCACGCTGTATAGTTGTCGCTCTCCAACAGTCACTTCATGCTACACTGTTGAAACCAATAGTATTTATTATCCTCATAAAACATAGCCAATCCAGTTTGTATTTCCCTCTGCATGTGAGTTGCTCTCTGCTAATCACTCTCGTCTCCTCCTCTAGATCTTATAATTCATTCTGCAACTTCTTGTTCAGAACTATAAAATTTCTCCTCTTATGTTTGTCCCCCCCCCCCCCATAAATGTAAACATTTTAGGCTTCCTATAATTTGAAAATAAATCTACACAAAGTTTCTTTGTAGCTCAGGCTACATGGAACCTTTTATCCTCAACCCTCCAACCTTGCTTTGAGATCCGTACTCTCCAACTAACTAACAACAAGAAGATTTCTCTTTTTTGTTTCTCGAAAACGAAACAACATATGAACTTCAAACTTTGCAGATCGAACAAACATTAGAACATCAATGTGTGAAAAAACTTTCAGATTTTTTGGTCTGATATAAATATACAAAATGAGATTTTCTTTGAATAAAAATATTATTTCAAGTATTTAAAATGCATGAAAAAATCTGAAAGTTTTTTTCCTAGATTGTAGTTAGAATGTATTGTTGTTCTGCAAAAGTTAAAGTTCATATGTTGTGTCGTTTGAGAGAAACAAAAAAGACAAATGTGTATGCACGGATCTTGATGCATAAATGGATGGCAAAGATAAGGGGTACCGTAATCTATCCAATGATCTTACATTTCTGATGGGCTCGTTACAAAGTGTTTCTACTCTATCAGAAACTCAGGTTGCTTTGTCCAGCTTTTATCATATCGAAATTCGTTTGATCTTTCATCAGCAACTAAACAGTATATTTCCAATAAATTGATGATTCCATTGCATCTCTCCTTGCTGTATGTTCGAACAATTGATGCTCCTACTATATTTAATTTCACCATTGTTCTAGATAGATAGAGGTAGGACATTACTGAATCACAATTTACTGTCACCACATGCATAGGTTAAATATCTCTTTAACTGAAGTGAAATCTCCTGCCACTACATGCAGCTCGGATCCCCGCTATGTGTTTCACGGACGAGCCGACGAAGCCTGGTGTTACTAACCCCGAGCGTAGTATGCAGATCTTTTCAGTTAAAGTTGAGGAAATATATGGGGATTTACATTGGCCGCTGGATGTGTTTGGCATCGTTTCTGTGCGGGATGACCTGGATCACCATCGCAATATTATATTTGAGCGCAAAAGGGATAACTGTCAAACTCTCAATGAGGAGGTTCTTATTTCTTACATTCATTATGTTTTACCTGTTTCTAGCTCTGCAACACAGCCTTTTTTTAATTACTGCCCTTGAGTGTTGCCGTTTTGTATGTACCATGTGTCTGTTATGGTTTTTACTAAACAAACCCTGGTATATGTTTGATAATAGTGTTGCCTTTTACTGTACTTCATTAGATCTGGCTGCAAGATATTTTAGAAATGTTGCAAGTTATTGGAAAGCAAATGTTGCAGACATGGCTTTCGTTAATATGCTTTGAGCTATACGTGCAGCTCTCAACCATTATAGTTCCTTCTTTTTTATGTTACATTAACCTATTTAGGCTAATGGTTTCTGCCATCATTTGTTTATGCACCTCACATTTTATTATGGTAAATGCATGGCAACGTTTTCTCTAGATCGTGCTGCTCAATATTTAACTCTTATCCAGCTTCACTTTACTTATTAGTTTATATTTGCTTAGTTTGAAGCGTTCAGAAATATTTGAACGTCCTTAGGCCTTGTACAATGCAAGGTGGTTAGGGAGGTGCTTAGAGAAATAAACCAGGCTTTTCTTAAGCACGGGTGCTTATTTGTACAGGGTAGACGCTTAGTTAGGCGTCTCTGCTGTAGAAATAGGCACCAATGCTTCAAAAAAAGCTTCAGAAAAATCCGGTTTATTTTTCTAAGCACCTTCCTAAGCACCTAGCATTGTACAAGGCCTTACTGACCAAATTCAGTTAATTGGCATTGTGTTCACCCTCAGTTTTTTGTTGTTGTGCCGACTGATTTCTAGTATAAGCCAATGTATTGTCATTATAAATTAAGTTACAGTTGATGGCCACCTCTCCCTTTTCTTTTACCAATATTCAAGATATTCTAATTGTTTACTCAAATTGGTGGTGTTGCATGCAGGATCCATATTTAGTATTAAAAGGCCCTGCCCGTGCTCCCGTGACTCTTTTTGGGCCTATGCATTTTGATGTCACGCTGAAAGTGAAGTGCAGCAATGAGTTAGAGGACAAAGATCTAAGCCTGCTAGGCTTTCGCTACGAGTGTTGCAAGTCGATCAATTATCAAGCGAGTAAGGGAGAGTGCGCCCTCAGATCATGCGTGAGCAGCCAAAAACATAGAAGCAAGCTGAGCACATTGGAGCTGACATGTGGCATTGTAGTCGCATCCATTGAGGCCACGATCAATGTGCGCATTGTCGAAGGGTCGTGGCCGGATGGATTCAGCGGGCGGTTCACTGCCTCGACTGCTAGCGTCAGTCACATGAAGGTGTTGCTACTCAATACTGGAGATGAGAATGTGCCTGTTGTTGCAGCTGATGGCACCATTGAGCTCTCACGACGTGTGGTTTCCGTTGAAAGCGCTGGGGAGCTGAGAGTGCGTGCAGCAGGGTGGCTAGGGGGCAAGCAGATTGACCGTGAGGTGTTTTTTCAGCCATTGAAATCTGGTAGAAGCTCTCATTTGCTTAATGTTGGCTCATGTGAAATGGAAGTTACCGTTGCCTGGTCCCTTTTTCCGTTATGTTATCCCACTGAACGTATTCCTTCACCCAAGAATGGGTGGATAGTAGCTGCTGTCTAACTAACGTGGCTGGAACTGCCGTCTAAATATAATGTTTTGCTTGAGTTTTTTGCCGTGTCTTCCACAAATGTCATCTGATGACGAAATGTTGGAAGCAATCAAAACATTTGTCAATATTTGCAACAAAATAAAAATGATTATTTGTTCTTTTTTCTTCTTCAATTTACTGTTCACCAAGCTCGCATGAGCTCGAGCTCAGATTTTTTCATAACCCCTATCACATTAACTGAAAAATGGAAATACATCTGTCCACGACTAGCTCGAGCTCAGATTAACCGCGTCATGTACGTGCATGCTTTCTTCTTTTTAGTAGAGCATCCAGGATTACTTTTCTAAGCTACTCGTGTATGATTACGGTCTTTTTCTAGTTTTTTGTAGGCTGTTTTCTTCTAGTGGAAATGCACAATTACCTTTTTTTAGATGCACGATTACCTTTTCCTAGAACATCGATGAACAATTACTTTTGTTTCTTAGAGCAGGATCCATGATTTACTCTTTTTTTTTTGAGAAAAAGGATCCACGATTTACTGGCACGATCGAGGAAATCAAGAGAGATCCCCTTGGTCGGCCCGTTTTTCTTTTCTTTTTGAAATCATGTCAGCCCGTTTCAAAGATTAAACAAACCTCATGTCGGCCCGTTCGGATTTATGGGCCTCTCATCAGGCTAAATAATCATCTGTTTGCGCCGTATATGGGCGAGCCTCTCAACTCCCAAATGCGAACGTACCCAGAGGAGTATCGTCTAGGTCAGGACTCAGGAGCAGAGCGGCGACGGCGGCAGGGCGATCACCCGCGCCGGCTTGCCGAAGATGGAGGCCGGTTCGGAGACGACGGACGAGGCGGGGACCGAGATGGCCGGGGGGAGTAGGAGAATCTCGAGGAAGATCACAAAGACGGAGTATGCATCGGTACTGGATGCGATGGATGCCGCGATGAATCAGGTACTAGAGGAGCAAATGGAGTGGCTGGTGGCGAGGTGGAACGCCGAGAACCCCGACGCGACGCCGCTCATGGTGGAAGCGCTCACGGAGGAGCAGCGAGAGTCGCTGGAACGAGAGCATTTGGCCAGGGAGGTGTTGATTGGTCAGGCGTACGTGGATAAGATGGCGGCCGAGGACATGGCGAGGCGGGAGATGGAGGAAACTAACCCGAAAAAGGATCCCGACGAGCTGTCTTACCAGGAGTACCGAGAGAACTGGGAGTGGAAATATGCCAAAGAGTTCGGCTCCTTCGAGGCCACGAGTAAGATAATCTCCATTCCTTTCACTAAATCCTCGATTCTCTATGAAATGAAAAAGAAAATTCCAATTGATTTTGTCGTACATTTTTGCAAAGTTCAATGTCTATAGTATACCTTACTATTTTTACAAAACGGTTCAGTATAAAAGCATGTGAGTAAATTGGGCAAACCTTCAATCCGCACGTCATCTTTCGTCACTGAGTAAATAGTACTCCCTCCGTCCGGAAATACTTGTCATCAAAATGGATAAAAGGAGATGTATCTAGACGTATTTTAGTTTTAAATACATCCTTTTTATTCATTTTGATGACAAGTATTTTCGGGCGGAGGGAGTATGTTTTTGTTGCCACTCATTTGCTACCCTGTGAAAGCATGCTGTTTTGTGTGGCCCTCCAATAGCCACTTCTTGCTACGCCATTGAAACCCATGGTATTCTTTATCCTCGTAAAGCTTAGGCAATCCAGTTTGTATTTCCCTCTACGTCCAAGTTGCTCTCTGCTAATTACTCTCGTCTCCTCCTCTAGATTTTATAATTATATTCATTCTGCAACTTCTTGTTCAGAACTATACAATTTCTCCTCTTCTGTTTGTCCCCAATAAATGTAAACATTTTTGGGCTTCCTATAATTTGAAAATAAAAGCTATCCAGCGGGCTTACATTTCTGATAGGCTTGTTACAAAGTGTTTCCACTCTATCAGAAACTCAGGCTGCTTTATCCAACTTTTATCATATCAAAATTCGTTCGATCCTTCATCAGCGACTAAACAGTATATTTCCAATCAACTGATGATTCCGTTGCGTCTCTTCTTGCTGTATATTCGATCAATTGATGTTCCTACTATATTTAATTTCACCATTGATCTAGGTAGATAGAGGCAGGACATTATTGAATCACAATTTACTGTCGCCAGATGCGTAGATGAATATCTCTTTAACTGAAGTGAAATCTCCTGCTACTACATGCAGCTCGGATCCCCGCCATGTGTTTCACGGACGAGCCGTCGAAGCCTGGTGTTACTAAACCCAGGCGTAGTATGCAGATCTTTTCAGTTAAAGTTGAGGAAATATATGGGGATTTACGTTGGCCGTTGGATGTGTTTGGCATCGTTGCTGTGAGGGATGACCTGGATCACCATCGCAATATTATCTTTGAGCGCAAAAGGGATAACTGTCAAACTCTCAATGAGGAGGTTCTTATTTCTTACATTCATTATGTTTTATTTGTTCTAGCTCTGCAACAAAGCCTTTTTTTTATTACTGTCCTTTAGTGTTGCCGTATTATATGTACCATGTGTCTGTTATGGTTCTTACTTCACAACCCCTGGTATATGTTTGATACCAGTATTGTCTTTTACTGTACTTCATGAGAAATGGCTGCAAGATGTTTTAGAAACATTGCAAGCTATTGGAAAGCAAATATTGCAGACATTACTTACTTTCTAGAAACAAATAAACCATTATAGTTCCTTCGTTTATATGTTACACTAACGCATTTAGGCTAATGTTTTCTGCCATCATTTGTCTATGCACCTCACATTGTATTATTGTCAATGCATGGTAACGTTTTCTCTTGATTGTGCTGCTCAAAATTTACTTATTAGTTTAAATTTGCTCTGTTAGTTTGAAGGGTTCTGAAATATTTAAACATCCTTGCTAACCAAATTAAGTGTATTGGCATTGTGTTCATCCTGAGTTCTTTGTTGTTGCGCCCACAGATTTTCTAGTTTAAGACAATATATTATCACTATAAATTAAGTTACAGTTGATGACCAGCTCTCCCTTTTTCTTATACCAATATTCGAGATATTCTCATTGTTTACTCAAATTGGTGGTTGTTGCATGCAGGATCCACATTTAGTATTAACAGGTCCTGCCCGTGCTCCTGTGACTCTTTTTGGGCCTATGCATTTCGATATCACGGTGAAAGTGAAATGCAGCAATGAGTTAGAGGACAAAGATCTAAGCCTGCTAGGCTTTCGCTACGAGTGCTGCGAATCGATCAATTATCGAGCCAGTAAGGGAGAGCCTGCCGTCAGTTCATGCGTGAGCAGCCAAAAACATAGAAGCAAGCTGAGCACATTGGAGCTGACTTGTGGCATTGTAGTCTCATCCATTGAGGCCACGATCAGTGTGCGCATTGTGGACGGGTCATGGCCAGATGGATTCAGCGGGCGGTTCTTTGCCTCGACTGCTAGCGTCAGTCACATGAAGGTGTTACTGCTCAATTTTGGAGATGAGGATACGCCTGTTGTTGCCACTGATGGCACCATTGAGCTGTCACGACGCGTGGTTTCTGTTGAAAGCTTTGGGGAGCTGAGAGTGCATGCAGCAGGTTGGCTAGGCAGCCAGCAGATTGATCGTGAGGTGTTCTTTCAACCATTGAAATCGGGTAGAAGCTCTCGTTCGCTTAAGGTTGGCTCGTGTGAAATGGAAGTTACCGTTGCTTGGTCCCTTTTTCCGTTATGTTATCCCACTGTATGTATTCCTTAACCCAATAATGGGTGGATAGTAGCTGCTGTCTAACTATAATAACTTGGCTGGAACTGCTCAATTTCTTTAATGAACTTTTATGTGAGGCTGGTGCTAGCAGGAACTTGCCTTATACTCCCTCCGTCCCGAATTACTTGTCGCAGAAATGGATAAAAATGGATGTATCTGGAACTAAAATATGTCTAGGTACATTCATTCCTGCGACAAGTAATTCTGGACGGAGGGAGTATTATGTACTTGCGGAACTTAAGGACAATGATTGTTGCTTCTGAAACAGCGTGTTAAGTGTCATGTTTTGTGCTAACTAATGATGATGATAAACGAATATCTTTTAATGTTGTTGCAGGTGAGGATAAGTTAGATTTGCTGTTTTAATTTAATGTTTGAATATTATCCTTGCACATTCTCAGGGTGGCAATTACAGGTTAAAAATGTCCCGTACTACAAAACATGTGTTAATTGTACTGGATTAATGTGAGTGTATGCAAATCAACCTTCTTTTTGTAGGCCTTGCACTTGCTTATGTTCAACTGCACACTATAATATATGTATGTGTTAGTTGTACTGGATTAATGTGAGTGTATGCAAATGAATCTTCTTTTTGCAGGCCTTGCACTTATGTTCAATCGCTCAAAATATGCTTTCGCCCCGCTTTATAAATAAAGCAAACATCCATACAACCAGATCCAAAGTGGCAAAACAACTAAGACGGCTGGGGCAACAACACAATCACACCCAAAGAAAGCATAAACGAAATAGAAAAAAAGCCACCAAGTGGGAGTAGGCACAACACACTATGAAGAGGAGAGACGACACGCGGTAGACAGAAGCGCAAGTGGGTGCCGGTGCTGCAAGAAAGTAAGGAATTTAAAGAGAGAGTCAGAGGTGTGTCGTAGGAAGACCCACTATATCACCATTTTATTACGTGCCATCCATAACGTCTACGACATCCCCACAAATATAAGCCAGAATAGGCGGTGTTTTCCGGGCCGCCTGGTATAGTTCGCTCTGGTATGGAGGAACTCCGCAAAGACTAGGGCCACCCAATCAGGCCCCATGCCCTCATGGACGAAACTCTAGAGGGCACGCGCAGCTGTGCACGTGAACAAAATGTGTGTCCCGGTCTCCGGGAGAACACAAAGGGGGCATAAGACATTACCCAGCCCGTGCCGCTTAAGCACCTTCGTCCTGGTGGGAAGACGGTCATGCAATAGTTACCACACATAATAGTGATGAGAATATATTTGTGGAATTGTTTTATTAATATTCGAAATAGTTTCGAGAAGATCCGGAAGCGTTTCAGGGTCACCGGAAGGGTTTCAGTGAATATTGGGTAATACGGGGTATTACCGATAAAAATATATAGGTGGGAAATGTTTTCGGTGATGTTAAATTATATATAAAATGGTCAAAAAGTATTTAATTTAATATCAACAGGTCTAAAAAGGCAAGGGGTGAAAGGCAACTTGGGCCACAAAGGCCCAAGTGGGAAGGGACATCCCTTCCCTAAGGAAGGAGGACGAATAATAGTGGGGGAGGAGTCCAACTCCTCCTTCCCCTTGGCCGGCGCCCCGAGGAGGCTTTCCCTCCTTGGTGGAAGCCCTCCCTATCCCCTCTAACCTATATATACTTGAGGATTTTTGCTCTTTTGACATACAAGTTTTGGAGCCTCCTGTAGTTCTTCTAGTTCTAGTTCTAGTTATAGTTGGTCCTAGTTGACTAACTAGAGATAGACTAATCCTCTTGTCCTCATAATTAGAAGCCCTATATGGTTCTAATCTCCTCCCTCTAATTCTTCGGCGTCGATTAGCTCTGGATGGCGAAGCGCTGTCAGATCGTGAAGGTTGCACGCATGCAACCAAGTAGAGATGTCGTGCTTTCGGTCTTCGGTTCACGGGACTGTTCGTGGGCGGTACGAGGGATCGTTCATCGACAGTTTGAGGGACTCCAAGTACGATCTACACTGACACATTCTTCTTCAGCTGGCACTCGGTGACAGTAAAGATCATGATCCCAACTTGTTATGCATCTTCATATTGATCTTGGGTGTGCGTAGGCGCGAAAATTATTGTTTACTACTACGTTTCCCAACACAGAGAAGCTTGGGCAGTTGGCAGCAGGCCATGGCGAGAGGTGCAGGGAAAGAAAGAGGATCCAACTCGGTGGAAAAATCAATAGGTTCTCGTCCGAAGAAGAGGAGATCAGGTTTGGGCAGGTGGGCGGACCCATGGGGACGCTTGGCGTCCGTAACGGGCGGTTGACATGAGTCCGGGAATCAGTCGGTTGAAAGCATTGATTTTCCTTAATTAATATTTTAACCAGCGTACATATTGCCTTTCAACTACCTAACCCGACAATTCTCATCCCAATCCCTCATCTCCTTCTCTACTTTAAGTTCCACTGGCACCACGTGTTTCATCTCCCCTAGCCAGCGGTGTCATTGCAGCCTTCCCCTTCAACACCCTCATGCCGCCCAACATCGTGCAAATTAAGGATTAAATTCCTCCATTGTGGCGACCTTAGCCTCAACTCTAGCAAAATCACCTGCCTACGACCTGAGGCAACCGGACGGAGTAGCCCTTGGCCTAGAGCATTGCTCTAATCTTTCTATCCTAATCTCCCCACCCAAGTCGTTTTGCCTGCTATTATAACTGTTGAAGGCGATAAATCTAAAGATCTTCACCGTCGACCGCATGTCACTTTGTTGTCGCCCCCATGACTGCTCCATGCAGTCATGATGTGGTGTCATCTTCGGCACCTCCACCACGTCTCTCTTGCCTGTTGCATCATGGACAAGTCTCATATATATTCCTATCTTGCCTTTGACTGCATCGAAGACCTCACCCATGCTCAAGTAATTAACCCTTGGTGTTATCCTCGAGTATATCTCCTCAATGAATCTCTCCTTGTCCATCAATTTTCTTTATGGACCTTAGTTTCTACTCATACAAATTAATGTCGAACTTTGGAGTCTCCATTGCAACCTCCCCTCATGGCGCAGGATATTCCCTTTTTTAGTTTTGAGGGAAACATAGCAGGCCATTAATGGTTTCTCCATTCATAACCCCCCTCTACTATCTTGCTACTTTAGTATGAGGTAATCCTAGTGGTTTACTTATTATTTTTTCCATGCCTTATGTAGTTTTATTCATAGATGGTTGAAAGATGGCATTGTCTGTCATCCAAAGGATGCATGTTTCTTGGTTTGATTTCTATACTTTGGTCAAATTTTGCAATCTAATTTCTTATACAGAACAACGAAGCATAGATGATTACAGTACATGGAGGGTTGGAGTTCCACAATTTTGTTTTGAGTTGAAATAGTACCAGATATCATAGAAGTAAATTAATCATTACCAAGGTTTGCACAAGGTGAAATTAAGGAAAACGTTTACATCAGATTACTCGAGCCATTCTTTAGCACTACAGATTGCTTCCTTGCTCTATGGAGCAACGCCATATATAATTCATGATTAAAGTTTTCCTCCCAATTGCCCAACTCCATGCCCCCTCACCATCATGCCTCCATCTGATTTTATCAAAATATGATAGTCCATTTGGTTTCCAATTATTTTTCTAAAGTGTCTTCTCTATTTCAATTTCTTTTAGAACTGCCAAGGCCAACCAATGTAAGATAAGATGTATCTAGATCTGTGTGATGGAGGTAATATTTGATACCTTGGTCGGGCCATATCGGACTTGTGGGCCTCCCATTAGGCTAAATAACCCTCTATTGCGGGCATATGGGCGAGCTCGAGAGCTATATCTCGCATTAAGTGAGACGGAACTTGCCCTCGTTGAAGGGAATCACCCTTCACGCAAGCAGTTGGGCCGGCCCATCTGCGCACTTTTAAAACAAAAGGAGGAGAGAAAGGAGCACGCTCGGGGGACCGATCCCAGTACCTCCAAGGAGAAGATCGTCACTGCTAGCCACTCCGCCCGCTTCGCATTCATGGCTAGTAGTAGAGGGCGTCCTTCTTGGGGCAATTCGAGCCGGTTTTGTCATGTTTTTTTCTTCATTTTTCTATTTCTGTTTCTTTTTTCTTCTCTGTTTTTTATTTCTTTTATCCTATTTTGCATTTGTTCTTTGGTTTTATTCTTCATTTTCCTTTCATTTATTTTAATTCTTTTTTGGATTTCATTTTTTTGGTTTCTTTGTTTCTTCTGGTTTTCATACTACATTTTTTGTATATGTCAACAACATTTTTTAAGACATGTTTAACATTTTTCAATAAGAATTTAACATTTTTATTATATTATCAACATTCTATACACATTTTTAATACTTGATTAACATTTTCACATAAAAGATTAATAGAATTTAAATACATGGTGAATAAAAATTCTATACATTTTTAAATGCTTGATTAACAGTTTTAAATAAAAAGATTAATATTTTTGAATACATGGTCAACATTTTCTCTATACTCATTTAACATTTTCCACATGCTTGATTAATATTATTCAGACACTTGTTCACCATTTTTCAAATGCTTGATTAACATTTTTGTATACATGATCAAATTTTTTCACACTCTTTTAAATACATGGTCAACATTCTTTATACACATTTAACAATTCCCAAATTTTTGATTAATATTTTCAAATACTTGTTCAATATTTTTTCAAATGCTTGATTAACATTTTTTATATATATGATAAAAAAATGCATCTTTTTGTAATAGATGATCAACATTTTTTCTATACATGTTTAATTTTTTGAATGCTTGATTAAGATTTTTCAAATATTTTTTAAACATTTTTTGGCACAACATTAAAAAATTCTATACACGTTCAACATTTCCAAATGCCAAATACTTGCTCAATTTTTCTAAATACTTGTTCAACATTTTTGAAATGTTTTTTTGTAATATATATATCCAGAATATTTTAAAGTATGAACAAAAGTAAAGAATATAAAGCAAAAAAATGTAAAAAATTAAAAGTACAATTGCTCGTTGTTTTATTTTATTTTATTTTATTTTATATACCTATCACTATCATATTTAATCTTTGCGATTGGCGAGAACAAGGGGTTGACACCCCCTTGCCTTCGTTGGCTGCAAGCATTTGCTTTTTGTGTTTGCAGGTACAATTCATGTTGTTTGTGTGTCGTCTCCTTCTGATTCGATAAACCTTGGCTCTTAACTGAGAAAAATACTATCTGCTACTATACTGCTTTTCCTTTCTCCTCGGGGAAGCCCAACAACTCTACATAGAGTAACACTTGCACCCACCAAGGTAAGGGGGTCGTCACTCCCCTTCTTCTTGCTAATTACAAGATTAAAAGCAAACAATGATAAGCAAAGCGGCAAAAATAGTAAAAGAAAGTAAAGAGCAATTTGTAGGATTTTTTGTATTAATGGAGAATAGACCCCGGGGCCATAGGTTCACTAGTGGCATCTCTCTCAAAAGCATGCATCGACATGGTAGACAAACTATTGTTGGGCAATTGACAGAATAGCGCAAATTATAACTATGACCATTCCAGGCATAATCTCACATAGGCATTACGTCAGTGATAAGTAGACCGTTAATCTGGCTACATCTACTACTATTACTCCACCCCAGGACGGCTATCTAGCATGCATATCAAAGTATTAAGTTCATAAACAAACAGAGTAACGAAATAAGAAAGATGACATAATGTACACATGAAGAGATCAATCAATATGACCAAACCCCGTCATTTTACCCTTAGTGGCAACAAAACAATACATGCCTTTGTATTTTCTATCGCAACACAAGATCATCGCAAGATTCAACCCACTACTATGCACCACTCCCTCTGAAGATCTACTCATCTATCTTGGCCAGAGAATTCTCATAGATTGGAAAGCATACATAACTATAAAATTACACAAAAGAGTGACACAAAGAGAATCAAAATAAATCAAAGAATAATATGATCATAAATACATAATTCATCATACCCCAATAAACATGCCAAAAGAATTACATCATATGGATCTGCGAAGAGATCATTGTATTGAAAAAGAGAGAGAGAGAGAGAGAGAGAGAGAGAGAGAGAGAGAGAGAGAGAGAGAGAGAGAGATAGAGCCATATAGATAGTACTATGAAAGGATCTAGATGACGACTAGAGGGCGGGGGTGAATAGGCATTTTAAAACTTTTACGGATTTGGCTTTATCCTAATGCGGAATTAAACTAATGGATACTTTTCAATCACAAATCCTAAATATGCTAGGTTCAACTAAGTGCACCAACAACCTATGCTAAACAAGATAGGCACTTAAGAAAACTAGCAAGCACAAACTATATCGCAAGATATGGAAATGTAGGAACAACTAAACAATTCAACTAGCACAAGATATATCAATATGAGAAAATATGAATTGCGGAAAGTAAAGGGTGTGGGTATGAGATAACCACAAGTGAGTCGAGGACGTAGATTTATCCCGAAGTTCACACTCGTGAGAGTGCTAATCTCCGTTAGAGCGGTGCCGAAGCCAAAGCTCTGTGGCGTCACCAAGTGACTCATCGTATTCTCCCGTTTGAGTCACCCCAACGGATGAGCCTTGATTCACTCGAGGGTAGTCTTGAAGGCGACCACCACACCTTTACAATCTTCTCCGGAGCACACCACAAACACAGGAGCTTCTGGAGGAATTTGACCACCTAGGCCACTTCACACCCTTCCCCAGAGCACACCACAAAAGGAAGCTTCCGGAGGAACCTTGGCAACCTAGGCCTCTTCACAAACTCTTCAATATATTACCAAACCTTCTAGGAGGCAAAAGCATGCAAGAGTAATAAAGTCACGGGCTCTTAATCGAATAAATCGATGCGGGGAGCTCAAACCAATGCAACAAATGCAATGCAAGGTCAAGCAACAAATGCTCAACTCACTCTCTCAATCTCATAAGATGCACTCTCGAAAGTAGGAGATTGAAGAGAGCGGATGCAATGGAGGAAATCAAAAAATAACTCCAAGATCCATCCACAATTTCCCCCTTCACATAGAGGGGAGATAGGGTTTGGGAGAGGTGGTATGATGCTCAAAACGATGTTTATAAAGTGTATGAACAACCCCCATCCGGTGGGAGGAAGGAGCCCTTAAATAGCCAAAACCCAAAACTAGCCGTTGGAGCTCAACGGGCAGTTCCTAGACATCCCATGCCCACGGGGTTCCGTGTGCACGGTACAAGCCCGTGCGTACGTGGCCCCATGCCCACGGGGTACCCAGAACTGCCTACAACAGCCCACTAAAACAGTGATAACTTTGGCATACGGACTCCGAATTCAATGATCTTGGGCTCGTTTTGAAGCTATGGAAAAGCCCAAGGTCCTCACATAGAGAACCACTCAAGATCAACAAGAAATAATGAAGCAATTAATGCAAATGTTTGAGCTCTCTACATGCGACGTGATCAAGCTACTCGCCCGAAAGTCCCTCTTGATAGTGATACGTCCCCAACGTATCTATAATTTATGAAGTATTCATGCTATTATATTATCACTCTTGGATGTTTTGCAATCATTTTATAGCAACTTTATATCATTTTTTGGGACTAACCTATTGACCCAGTGCCCAGTGTCAGTTGCTGTTTTTTGCTTGTTTTTTACATCGCAGGAAATATCAAACGGAGTCCAAATGCAGCAAAACTTTTTGGAGATTTTTTTGGACCAGAAGACATCCAGTCGGCCAGAGAAGCACCTAGGGGTTCCCCGAGGGGGGCACAACCCCAGGCATGCCCAGGTGGGTTGTGCCCACCTCGGTGGCCTCCTGCACCCCGTCTTCGTCCTATAAATTCCCAAATATTCCAAAAAAAACCTCGGGGAAACCCAAGATCAGAAGTTCCGCCGCCGCAAGCCCCTATATCCATGAAAACCAATCTAGACCCGTTCCGGCACCCTGTCGGAGGGGAAGATCATCACCGGTGGCCATCTACATCATCCCGGCGGCCACCATGATGAGGAGGGACTGGTCCACCCTCGGGGTTGAGAGTTTGTACGAGTAGCTATGTGTTTAAGATCTCTCTCTCTCTCTCTCATGTTCTTAAGATGTCACGATCTTGATGTATCGTGGGCTTTGTTAATATAGTTGGATCATATGGTGTTTTCCCCTCTCTATCTTGTTGCGATGAATTGAGTTTTCCCTTTCTCGTTGTTATCAGATTGAATATTTTTATGGATTTGAGAGCACGTGATATATGTCTTGCATATGAATACTCGTGATGACAATGGGGTATCATATTGATTCACTTGATATATGTTTTGGCACTCAACTCGCGGATTCCTGAGGTGATATTGGGGTAATCTATGCATAGGGGTTGGTGCACGTTCTTGTCTTTGTTTCTTCGGTAGAAATCTTAGGGAACTCTTTGAAGTTCTTTATGTTGGATTGAATATTATGAATCTGAATTTTCTTTGGTGTTATTTTAGTACGAACTCTTGGTTAGATCGATCGGAAAGAATAGCTTGGTATTATTTTAGTACGAACTCTAGGATAGATTGATCAAAAAGAATAGCTTTGAGGTGGTTTTGTAACCTACAAACAATTCCGTCTTATGTTCTCCGCTAGATAGGAACTTTGGAGTGATTCTTCATCTCACTTTGAGGGATGGTTATGTGATCCAATTATATTAGCATTGTTGAGAGATTGGACTAGCAAAAGTATGGACCCTAGGCCTCATTTTCAAGCATTTCAATACCGTTTGTGCTCACTTTTATCGTTTGTGACCTTGCTGTTTTTATTTTTTTCAGATTATAAAAATATATTTCTACCATCCATACTACACTTTTATCACCATCTCTTCGCCGAACTAATGCACCTATACAATTTGCCATTGTATTGGGTGTGTTGGGGACACAAGAGATTTCTTGGATTTGATTGCAGGGTTGTTTGAGAGAGACCATCTTCATCCTACGCCTCCCACGGATTGATAAACCTTAGGTTATCCACTTGAGGGAAAATTACTACTGTCCTACAAAACTCTGCGCTTGGAGGCCCAACACGAGTCTACAATAATAAAGTTGTGTAGTAGACATCAAGCTCTTTTCTGGCGCCGTTGCCAGGGAGGTTAGGTAAGCGGCACTCACATCCCATCAACGAAGCTCTTTTCTGGCGCCGTTACCGGGGAGGTGAGTGCTTCAAGGTATATCTTTAGATCTTGCAACTGAATCTTTTAGTTTCTTGTTTATCACTAGTTTGGTTTATAAAAAGAAAACTACAAGAAAATGGAATTGAGGTTGCATCATATTATTCATCTTTATAATGTCTTTCATGAAAATGATGGAAAGGAAAATTTTGCTCAATTGTTAGAAGATGAATGTTATAAAATGTTTGGCACATAATCCATGAATGATGAGCATGATTGCAATGTTGCTAGTATGAATTCTTTGAATATCCATGATGCTAGTGATATGCAAAGCCATAAGCTTGGGGATGCTATGTTTGATGAAGATGATATGTTAAGTCCCCCAAGATTTGATGTGCAAATTTGTTATAATGATTTCATGCCCCCTATTTATGATGATTACAATGATGAAAGTGGATTTGGAGAAGTCATGACTTTATTTAGTGATGAATCCACTATTTTGCAAGAGGTTTCAATTGACTATGATAAAAAAAGTTTCTATCTATGATGATTATAGTGATGTCATGTATGCTATATTGAATAATGATAACCATGAAACTTGTCATCATGATTTTAGTTTTCAATCACATGATAGTTATTTTGTTGAGTTTGCTCCCACCACTATTGATGAGAATAAATTTGCTTATGTGGAGAGTAATAAAATCTCTATGCTTGCGGATCATGAAAAGAATGCTTTATGTGATGGTTATATTGTTGAATTAATTCATGATGCCCCTGAAAATTATTATGAGGGAGTAACTTATGCTTGTAGGAATTGCAATGGTATCAAGTTTCCTCTCTATGTGTTGAAAATCTTGAAGTTTTGCTTGTTTTGCCTTCTTATGCTAGTTGATTATTGTTCCCATAAATTGTTTGCTCACAAAATCCCTATGCATAGGAAGTTGATTATTGTTCCCATAAATGTGCTTGCCATGTGATTCATGATGCTCTTGTTATGTTTCAATTCTTATCTTTTATGTGAGCATCATTGAAATCATCATGCCTAGCTCAAAGGCATTAAAGAAAAGCGCTTGTTGGGAGACAACCCAACACTTTTACCTACTATTTTTGTGTGTTCACATGATTATTCTACTGTAGTAATCATGTTTTATAGCTTTTATTTCAATAAAGTGGCAAGTAAAGCCATTGGGATAGTGTCGATGAGAGTTGACTTGATTCTGTCCAAAAACAGAACCTTTTGCTCTTAGTCCAGGAATTTTTAAAATTCACTGGAATGTGACTTTGGTCTGAAGTGTTTGCAGGTTATAGATATACAAATTCCCTACGTTTTCCTAATTTTTCAGAATTTTTGGAGTAGCAGAAGTATGGCTGGAGTACAGACTACTACAGACTATTCTGTTTATTGACAGATTCTATTTTCAATGGATAGTTTGCTTGTTTTCTAGTTTCTATGGCTTATATTGCTCAATATAAATTGTGGAAATGATATCCTACAGTAGGAATAGTGTGGAAACAACTATTAATCTTGCCTTTGACAGTATCAAAGTGAAATGGTTTGCTCTTTATCATACTAACCTATCTCACGAAGTTCCGTTAAGTCTTGTGTGATTGAAGTTTTCAAGTTTTGGGGTGAAATATTGATATGAGGAGAATAAAGAGTGACAAGACCCTAAGCTTGGGATTTCCAAGGCACCCCAAGGTAATATTCAAGGAATATCCAAGCAACTAAGCTTGGGGATGCCCCGGAAGGCATCCCCTCTTTCGTCTCCAACATTATCGGTAACCTCACTTGGAGCTATGTTTTCATTTGTCACATGATATGAGTTTTACTTGGAGTGTCATTTTATTTTGTTAGGATTTGCTTGATGTTATTTATAATAATGTTTTTCATCTTTTATTTCAATAAAAATGTAAAGTATAGCCTTTTCCATGTTTATTTTGCAAGTCTACATGTTGCTCTTTCAAAACAGAAAGTTTATCGCTGTTGCAAAAATTCCCTAGAAAATTCAGAATGTGATAAAATGTTGAAACTTATTGCACAATAAGCTCTGATAAATTTTTTGCAGTGTGTTAAATTTTCAAAAAATTGGAGTTAAAGAAGTATTGATACTCTTGCATTCTTTACAGACTGTACTGTTTAGCAGATTGCTGTTATGCTTGCATTATTTGCATATGTTTTCTTGTTTAATGATTTTATTTGAGGATAGGAGTATTAAATATGCAGAGGCATTTAGTATGCAATGTTGATTAATAATTTTGGTGATTTTCTACAGTAGAGAAGGATAAGGTTTTGCATTGATTTATACTAACTTATCTCGCGAGTTTTTGTTGAGTTTTGTGTGGATGAAGTTTTTGAGATTTAGGAAAATGGTGATATGAGAGGAATTAGTGACACACAAAAACTCAAGCTTGGGGATGCCCAAGGCATCCCAAGATAATATTTCAAGAAGTCTCAAGCAACTAAGCTTGGGGATGCCCCGGTAGGCATCCCACCTTTCTTCATCAACAATTATCGGTTAGTATCGGTTGATCCTAAGGTTTTGCTTCTTTACATGATGTGTGCTATTCTTGGAATTTCATTTTGTTTTGTTTTACTTGCTCTTTTAATAAAATACTTAGATCTGAAACTTTTAAATAAGAGAGAGTCTTCAAATAGCTACCCATTTACATAACTACTCGCTTGATCTTCACTTATATCTTTTTGGAGTAGCTTGTCATTTACTCTTGTGCTTCACTTATATCTGATGAGTAAATTGTTGAATGAATTGAATATCATGAAGTTGAAATTATATCATGCCTAGTCGTAGCTTCACATTGGGTTTAGAAAGTGAAATCTTTGGAAGTTTGACAATGAAAATATTGGTCATACAAGCAATTCATGAATGATTAGTAGAAGGAAGAGAACTTTCACATGCAAATACACTATCTTGGAAATCTTTTGTGATTGTGAGCCCCGATCAACATATTATATGCCAAAATTGTTGGCGTTGGACAAGGAAGACAACATAATGATTTATGTTTCTTCATATTCACATAGAAGTTATATTGTCATAGATCCTTCAACATGTAGTGCTTGCCCCCCATCTTTGCTAGCCAAAAATTTCGCACCAAGTAGAGATACTACTTGTGTATCCAAAAACCCTTAAACCCAAATCTTATTTTCAAGAGTCCACCATACCTACTTAAGGATTGAGTAAGATCCTTCAAGTAAGTTGTCATAGGTGCAATAAGGTAATAAACATTGCTTATAAAAGTGTTAGATCATTTAGTGTAAAAGAAAATTGAGCATTGTACGAACTTGTGATGGCGAAGAATAAAAGCGATAGACCGCATAATAAAGGTTTCTATCACAAGGGGCAATATAACTTGACGTTATTTTGCACGGGATTGAGCATACAAACAAAAAGTGCATGGCAACATCTGCTTCCCTCTGTGAAGGGCCTACCTTTTAATTTTATGTATTTACTTTCATGCAAGAGTCAAAGTTTTTCTCTCTATTCCTTTTTATTTTTCTCTCTTGGCAAGCATCATGTGGTGAGGAAAGATCTAGGCACATATATCCAGTTGGATATGGGTAGCATGAGTTATTATTGTTGACATCACCCTTGAGGTGACTACGTTGGGAGGCGAAATTATAAGCCCCTATCTTTCTATGTGTCCAGTTGAAACGTTTTGCTCATGTGTATGCCGTGAGTGTTACCAATCATAGAAGACTATATGATGGTTGAGTATGTGGATCTCTTACTTAAACTCTATTGAATAAGTTGAATTACAATTGCTTGGTGACTGAGAAAATATGTTGTTGAGTTTCAAGAGAATTCATTGTTTGAACCTTAACATGTGAATTGGTTGCTACTTTAACATGAAAAGTTTTATGAGAAAAAATTTCTATTATGATGCTAGGAAAAGTCATTGAAATTATCATTGATCAAACTTATGCACTTTGCTAGCATTCACACTTCATAAATTATTTCTTTTATCATTTACCTACTCGAGGACGAGTAGGAACTATGCTTGGGGATGCTGATACGTCTCCAATGTATCTATAATTTAGGAAGTATTCATGCTATTATATTATCATTCTTGGATGTTTTACAATCATTTTATAGAAACTTTATATCATTTTTTGGGACTAACCTATTGACCCAGTGCCCAGTGCTAGTTGCTTTTTTCTTGTTTTTTACATCGTAGGAAATCAATATCAAATGGAGTCCAAATGCAGCGAAACTTTTTGGAGATTTTTTGGACCAGAAGACATCCAGTGGGTCATAGAAGCACCTGGGGGTGCCCCGAGGGGGCACAACCCCCCAGGGCGTGCCCAAGTGGGTTGTGCCCACCTCGGTGGCCTCCTGCACCCCCTCTTTGCCCTATAAATTCCCAAATATTCTAAAAACTCTCGAGGAAACCCTAGACCAGAAGTTCCACCGCTGCAAGCCTATGTATCCACGAAAACCATCTAGACCCCGTTCTGGCACCCTGACGGAGGGGGAGATTATCACCGATGGCCATCTTCATCATCCCGGTGGCCACCATGATGAGGAGGGAGTAGTCCACCCTCGGGGCTGAGGGTTTGTACCAGTAGATATGTGTTTAAGCTCTCTCTCTCTCTCTCTCTCTCTCTCTCTCTCTCTCTATCTCTCTCTCGTGTTCTTGAGATGTCATGGTCTTGATGTATCGCGGGCTTTGTTAATATAGTTGGATCATATGGTGCTTTCCCCTCTCTATCTTGTTGTGATGAATTGAGTTTTCCCTTTGAGATTTCGTTGTTATTGGATTGAATACTTTTATGGATTTGAGAGCACTTGATATATGTCTTGCATATGAATACTCGTGGTGACAATGGGGTATCATATTGATTCACTTGATATATGTTTTGGCACTCAACTCGCAGATTCCCGAGGTGACATTGGGGTAATCTATGCATAGGGGTTGATGCACGTTCTTGTATTAGTTTCTCCAGTAGAAATCTTGGGGCACTCTTTGAAGTTCTTTTTGTTGGATTGAATATTATGAATCTGAATTTTCTTTGGTGTTATTTTAGTACGAACTCTTGGTTAGATCGATCGAAAAGAATAGCTTGGTGTTATTTTAGTACGAACTCTAGGATAGATTGATCGAAAAGAATAGCTTTGAGGTGGTTTCGTACCCTACAAACAATTCCGTCTTATTTTCTCCGCTAGATAGGAACTTTGGAGTGATTCTTCATCGCACTTTGAGGGATGGTTATGTGATCCAATTATATTAGCATTGTTGAGAGATTGCTCTAGCGAAAGTACGGACCCCAGGCCTCATTTTCAAGCATTGCAATACCGTTTGTGCTCACTTTTATCGTTTGCAACCTTGCTGTTTTTATTTATTCAAATTATAAAAATATATTTCTACCATCCATATTACACTTTTATCACCATCTCTTTGTCGAACTAGTGCACCTATACAATTTTCCATTGTATTGGGTGTGTTGGGGACACAAGAGTTTTCTTGTATTTGATTGCAGGGTTGTTTGAGAGAGACCATCTTCATCCTACGCGTCCCATGGATTGAGAAACCTTAGGTCATCCACTTGAGGGAAATTGCTACTATCCTACAAAACTCTGCGCTTGGAGGCCCAACATGAGTTTACAGGAATAAAGTTGCGTAGTAGACATCAGATAGTACGGTTATCAAATCTATTGTTCGGTCTCCCGCCAAGAACTATGAGACCGGAAAAACTAGGAAAACCTAGCTAGGTTATACCTTTGCCTTGCAAATACAACTTGAGTTTGATGATGACTTTAATGCTTACCTCAAGTTGGAATCCCTTTCTTGTCCACAACCATTTGGTGAAGATACTCGATTTGCTTCCTCATATTGCAATGAGGGAAGCCTTAACTTAAGCCCATGTTCACATGTGCATTATCATGATGTGGACCTCAAGCTTGAAAGCATATAACCTCTGGCTTCTCAACTTGCACTTGGACTCCTCAAACCCGATGACCATCACCACTTGATGTCATACACACATAGGCTACTTGAGATCTTTCCTTTTTGATGCAAGCCCATAAGAAATATCTAACCCACAAAGACATGACAAACACATGGCATGGGTTAGGTAACAAAGCACAATTCACAATTACTTACCATACCACTAGATCACTTGATCCCACATGGTACAATGTTTGTGCTTTGAGAGTTGACCATCTAGATAATCTTCGAGCTTCATCTTGGTCAACCAACATCTTTACTTCATGTCCCATCTTGGTTTCTTGAAAGACAAAATGAACTCTTCATTACCCTTGATTGCTTGAATAAAGAGATCACGAAAGACTCTTTCATGACCATATCAAGTTTCACTATGAATATCATATTGGTCATCATTTGTTGTTCTAAAAACTCCATCATAATCTCTTGAGAGGCACAATGAATTCTCCACTCTAGTTGCTTGCTTCAAGACTTGATCAATCAAAAACCCAACACATGAGCCTACCATGATCTTGTCTTGAAACCATAACTTGAATTCTTCTATTTGTTTATACTCTGAAGCTCCTGATCCTTAAAAGCCCACATATGTCAAACTTTGAGATCCTCTAACGAACTCTACCTTGAATATATTTGGATAAACATTGAAATCAATCTTGATGGCTTCAACATAAATCCCCAAAGACCAACTTGAAACCTCACTGGATATGGGGACCTCAAGTGCCAAACCCTAGGCCCTATGTGCACGGGGGTCAGGGACCCCGTGCGCATGGGGTATATAGAGAGTTGACACTCGACCCCGTGCGCACGGGGGCCAGGAGGCCCGTGTGCACGGGGTATCCAGAGAGGGATACCATGATGACTTCTTCTTCGAATGTTTTGATGGCATTCTTCCCACATAAATCCAACATGCTTCATGCATCACTATGGAACATTTCTTCGTATAGGAATCAATGCACTTGATGCTCCATAGGAATTTGTCAATTAATACCAAAACTTAGAGCAAACATATCTTCATATATATGGACTGTATCCTTGATTCCATCTAATATCCTTGATGCACCATCTATGGAAAATCCTTTCAAATATATCTCAGTGAAAACATTAGTCCATAGAGATTGTCATTCATTACCAAAACCACACTTAGGGGCTACATGCCCTTGCAATCTCCCCCATTTTGGTAATTGATGACAATCTCGACAAGAGGGTTTATATAATGAATTTAAAACAAGTATGAAATCTATCCGAGAATAAATTATATACTTGTGGTGGTTTTGATAGCCTCAAATATCACAAAGATAGTTAATTTTATCAAAACCGGTTGTACTAGGATCGAAATACTTGATACATCTCCAACATATCTATAATTTTTTATTGTTCCATGCTATTATATTATGTGTTTTGTATGTTTTATATGCATTAATATGCTATTTTATATTGTTTTTGTGACTAACTTACTAACCCAGAGCCCAGTGCTAGCTTCTGGTTTTTCCTTGTTTTTGAGTTTTACAGAAAAGGAATATCAAACGAAGTCCAAATGAGCTGAAAATTTATGGTGATTTTTTATGGACAAGAAGAAGTCCACGAAGAATCGGAGCCAGGCCAGGAGGTAGACAAGGAGTCCACAAGCCTAGGGGGCGCCTCCCCCTAGGGCACACTGCTGGCTTGTGGGCCCCTCGATCGCCCCCCTGACGTGAGACTGACGCCAAAAATTCCTATAATCCCAAACCCCCCCCCCCCCAGAAAGAAACCTAGATCGGGAGTTCCACCGCCGCAAGCCTCCGTAGCGAAGAAAAACCAATCAGGAGGCTGTTCTGGCACCCTGCCGGAGGGGCAACCCATCACCGGTGGCCATCTTCATCATCCCGGCGGTCTCCTTGACGAGGAGGGAGTAGTTCACCCTCGGGCCTGAGGGTATGTACCAGTAGCTATGTGTTTGATCTCTCTCTCGTGTTCTTGACTTGTCACGATCTTGATGTACCACGAGCTTTGTTACTATAGCTGGATCATATGGTGTTTCTCCCCCTCTACCTTCTTGTGATGAATTGAGTCTTGCTCTTTGAGGTTTTGTTATGTTGGATTGTGTATTGGATTTGAGAACACTTGATGTATGTCTTGCGATGGGATATCTGTGGTGACAATGGGATCTTCTATTGATTCACTTGATGTATGTTTTGGTACTCAACTCCCGGATTCCCGAGGTGACATTGGGGTAATCTATGCATAGGGGTTGATGCACGTTTCAACAACATAGAAGAGGATGCTTGGTTGATGAAGATTGAGCTGAAGAGAGAAGAGCCCGTAGAGGCCGTCAAGGGAGACGAGAGCAAAGAGGCTACTGTAGATCATGTTGGGGAACGTAGCAATAATTCAAAATTTTCTATGCATCACCAAGATCAATCTATGGGGATTCTAGCAACAAGAGAAGGAGAGGCTGAGCATCTTCATACCTTTGAAGATCGCTAAGCGGAAGCGTCACTAGAACGCGTATGAGGGAGTCATACTCGCGGTGATTCAAATCGCGGAAGATCCGATCTAACGCCGAACGAACGGCGCCTCTGCATCCAACACACGTATAGCCCGGGGACGTCTCCTCCTTCTTGATCCAGCAAGGGGAGAGGAGAAGTTGAGGAGAGTCTCGGCGACGACAGCGTGGTGGTGGAGCTTGCGCCCGGCGAGGCTTCGCCAAGCACTACGGAGGAGGAGGTGGTGTTGGAGAGGGGGAGGGCTGCGCCAGGGGACGGGTGTGGCAGCCCTCCCCCCCACTATTTATAGGGGAAGGGGAGAGGGGGCCGGCCCCCTTAGATCCCATCTAGGGGGGGGGGGGCGGCCAAGGGGGGGAGCTTGCCCCCCAAGTTGGTGGGAGGCGCCCCCACCCCCTAGGGTTTTCAACCCTAGGCGCCTTGGGCCCTTGGAGGCGCACCATCCCACTAGGGGGCTGGTTCCCACCCATGTTCAGCCCATTGAGTCCCCCGTGGCAGGTGGACCCACCCGGTGGACCCTCGGACACCTTTCGATGGTCCCGGTACAATACCGGTAACCCCCGAAATTATTCCGGTGACAGGAACTGGACTTCCCATATATAAAGCTTTACCTCCGGACCATTCCGGAACTCCTCGTGACGTCCGGGATCTCATCCGGGACTCCGAACAACATTCAGTAACCACATACTAATTCCCATAACAACTCTAGCATCAGCGAACCTTAAGTGTGTAGACCCTACGGGTTCGGGAATCATGCACACATGACCGAGACAGCTCTCCGACCAATAACCAACAGCGGGATCTGGATACCCATGTTGACTCCCACATGTTCCACGAAGTCAATCGGTATGTTAATTGCCCGAGATTTGATCGCCGGTATCCCAATACCTCATTCAATCTCGTTACCGGCAAGTCACTTTACTCGTTCCGTAATGCATGATCCCATGACTAACTACTTAGTCACATTGAGCTCATTATGATGATGCATTACCAAGTGGGCCCAGAGATACCTCTCCATCATACGGAGTGACAAATCCTAGTCTCGATTCGTGCCAACCCAACAGACACTTTTGGAGATACATGTAGTGCACCTTTATAGCCACCCAGTTACGTTGTGACGTTTGGTACACCCAAAGCATTCCTACAGTATCCGGGAGTTGCACAATCTCATGGTCTAAGGAAATGATACTTGACATTAGAAAAGCTTTTAGCAAACGAACTACGCGATCTTGTGCTATGCTTAGGATTGGGTCTTGTCCATCACATCATTCTCCTAATGATGTGATCCCGTTATCAATGACATCTAATGTCCATGGTCAAGAAACCACAACCATCTATTGATCAACGAGCTAGTCAACTATAGGCTCACTAGGGACATGTTGTGGTCTATGTATTCACACATGTATTACGGTTTCCAGTCAATACAATTATAGCATGAACAATAGACAATTATCATGAACAAGGAAATATAATAATAACCATTTTATTATTGCCTCTAGGGCATATTTCCAACAGTCTCCGCACTAGAGTCAATAATCTAGTTACATTGTGATGAATCGAACACCCATAGAGTTCTGGTGTTGATCATGTTTTTCTCGTGGAAGAGGTTTAGTCAATGGATCTGCGACATTCAGATCCGTATGCACTTTACAAATATCTATGTCTCCATCTTGAACATTTTCATGAATGGAGTTGAAGCGACGCGCCTGGTCTTCTTGTGAAACCTGGGCTCCTTGGCAAGGGCAATAGCTCCAGTGTTGTCATGGAAGAGAGTCATCGGGCCCGATGCATTGGGAATAACTCCTAGGTCGGTAATGAACTCCTTCATCCAGATTGCTTCATGTGCTGCCTCCGAGGCTGCCATGTACTCCGCTTCACATGTAGATCCCACCACGATGCTTTGCTTGCAACTGCACCAGCTGACCGCCTCACCATTCAAAATATACACGTATCCGGTTTGTGACTTGGAGTCATCCAGATCTGCGTCGAAGCTAGCATCGACGTAACCCTTTACGACGAGCTCTTTGTCACCTCCATAAACGAGAAACATATCCTTAGTCCTTTTCAGGTACTTCAAGATATTCTTGACCGCTATCCAGTGTTCCATGCCGGGATTACTTTGGTACCTCCCTACCAAACTTACGGCAAGGTTCACATCAGGTATGGTACACAGCATGGCATACATAATAGACCCTATGGCTAAGGCATAGGGAATGACACTCATCTTTTCTCTATCTTCTGCCGTGGTCGGGCATTGAGCCGTGCTCAATCTCACACCTTGCAATACAGGCAAGAACCCCTTCTTGGACTGATCCATATTGAAATTCTTCAATATCTTATCAAGGTATGTGCTTTGTGAAAGACCGATGAGGCGTCTCGATCTATCTCTATAGATCTTGATGCCTAATATGTAAGCAGATTCTCCAAGGTCCTTCAATAAAAAACACTTATTCAAGTAGGCCTTTATGCTTTCCAAAAGTTCTATATCATTTCCCATCAATAGTATGTCATCCACATATAATATGAGAAATGCTACAGAGCTCCCACTCACTTTCTTTTAAACGCAGGCTTCTCCATAAGTCTGCATAAACCCAAACGCTTTGATCATTTCATCAAAGCGAATGTTCCAACTCCGAGATGCTTGCACTAGCCCATAGATGGAGCGTTGGAGCTTGCATACCTTGTTAGCATTCTTAAGATTGACAAAACCTTCCAGCTGCATCATATATAATTCTTCCTTAAGGAAGCCGTTAAGGAATGCCGTTTTGACGTCCATTTGCCATATTTCATAATCATAAAATGCGGCAATTGCTAACATGATTCAGACAGACTTCAGCTTCGCTACGGGTGAGAAGGTCTCATCGTAGTCAACCCCTTGAACTTGTCGATAACCCTTAGCGACAAGCCGAGCTTTATAGATGGTCACATTACCATCTGCGTCAGTCTTCTTCTTAAAGATCCATTTATTTTATATGGCTCACCGATCATCGGGAAAGTCTATCAAAGTCCATACTTTGTTTTCATACATGGATCCTATCTCAGATTTCAGTATCAACTCTGGTGCGGAACGTGCCCTTGTGGACCTACGAAGTTCAGTAGCAACTTGATCCGAAGTACCTTGATCATCATCATTAACTTCCTCTTTAGTCGGTGCAGGCACCACAGAAACATCTTTCTAAGCTGTGCTACTTTCTGGTTCAAGAGGCAATACTTCATCAAGTTCTACTTTCCTCCCACTTAATTCTTTCGAGAGAAACTCTTTCTCCAGAAAGGACCCATTCTTGGCAACAAAGTTCTTTCCTTCTGATCTGAGGTAGAAGGTATACCCAATGGTTTCCTTAGGGTATCCTATGAAGACACATTTTTCCGACTTGGGTTCGAGCTATTCAGGTTGAAGTTTCTTGACATAAGAATTGCATCCCCAAACTTTTAGAAACGACAGCTTAGGTTTCTTCCCAAACCATAATTCATATGGTGTCGTCTCAACGGATTTAGACGGTGCCCTATTTAAAGTGAATGTGGATGTTGTCGGTGTCAAAACCGGCGGATCTCGGGTAGGGGGTCCCGAACTGTGCGCCTAGGCGGATGGTAACAGGAGACGAGGGACACGATGTTTTTAGCCAGGTTCGGGCCCTCTCGGTGGAGGTAAAACCCTACTCCTGCATGATTAATATTGATGATATGGGTAGTACAAGAGTAGATCTACCATGAGATCAAAGAGGCTAAACCCTAGAAGCTAGCCTATGGTATGATTGTTGTTCGTCCTACGGACTAAAGCCCTCCTGTTTATATAGACACCCGAGAGGGGTAGGGTTACACAGAGTCGGTTACAGCGGTAGGAGATCTACATATCCGTATTGCCAAGCTTGCCTTCCACGCCAAGGAAAGTCCCATTCGGACACGGGACAGAGTCTTCAATCTTGTATCTTCATAGTCTAGGAGTCCGGCCAACGGTGATAGTCCAGCCATCCGGACACCTCCTAATCCAGGACTCCCTCAGTAGCCCCTGAACCAGGCTTCAATGACGACGAGTCCAGCGTGCATATTGTCTTCGGCATTGCAAGGCGGGTTCCTCCTCTGAATACTTCATAGAAGATTTTGAACACAAGGATAGTGTCCGGCTCTGCAAAATAAGTTCCACATACCACCGTAGAGAGAATAACATTTACACAAGTTCAATCTGTTGACGTATTCCGTGGCGTGACATCACACCACGGCCAAGCCTTTATTCGAATCGTTTTTACTATTCCACCTCAGCGCGTTTAGCGAAGCAGTTTCCTTGGCACGTCTTGTCAAAGCAGAGATCGTGTCCCCTTGTTCCGGGATTCTCATCAATACGGGCGTGGGTAACCCAACCGCGCCATTGATTACGGTTCTCGGGAGATAAGCGAGTTTTACCAGGGTGGTGGGGACGCATAGTTTCGTCCGTCCATATAAGGGGATAAGGATCCACCTTTTTACCTACGCCTTCTTCCTCCTTTGCTTATCCATTTCCGCGCACACGAGCTCCAGCGCCCAAGTCCGCACATCTCGTCTCAACCTTTCCCAGCCATGTCCGGAGCGGGAGGCAAGTGGATGGCCTCCTCCGTCACGGAGGGGCACATCAAGAGGCTGTGAAAGGCCGGATACTTGTCCAGCGACATCACGCATCGGCTCCCCGACAAGGGGCAGCTCATCCCCACCCCCGGGCCCCATGAGAGGGTGGTGTTCCTCACCGACTTCCTCCGCGGACTAGGTTTTCCCCTTCACCCATTTGTCCGGGGGTTCATGTTCTACTACGGCCTGGATTTCCATGATCTGGCCCCGAATTTCATCCTCAACATCTCGGCGTTCATCGTCGTGTGCGAGGCCTTCCTCTGCATCTAGCCCCACTTCGGCTTATGGCTGAAGACCTTCAATGTCAAGCCGAAGGTAGTGGGCGGCCGCCAAGCGGAGTGCGGAGGTGCCATGGTGGGCAAGATGCCCAACGTCCTATGGCTCGAGGGCTCCTTTGTGGAGACCATAAAGGGGTGGCAATCGGGGTGGTTCTACATCACCGAGCCGCATGACCCTAAATGGGTAGCGGCACCCGAATTCCGATCTAGCTTCCCTACACGGCTCACCTCTTGGAAAGAGAAGGTCCTATCATGGGGTGATTCGGAGGAGCTGACCGGACTCCAATCCTGCGTCCAAACCTTGGTGAACAAGAAGCTCAAGCTTGTCAACGTAGTCCAGGTCATGCTCATCCGCCGGATCCTCCTGTGCCAGAAACGGGCCTTTAATTTGTGGGAGTTTGATCCGGCACAGCACCAAACCTTGAGAAGGCTCTTCGACACTACGTACGAAGATGCCTGGAAGGTGCTGTTCAAGGGTGCCGAGGCTCCCGCATCCGCTACCAAAGATCGCGGATTCAGCTTGCAGCGTCAAGCCGGCGAGGTAAGCTATTTTATCCTTTACGGGGCACTTGTTTTTCATAGTTTGACTCTATGCGGGATCTAAACTCCTTTATTTTGACAGTTCGGCAAAAGACGTCCGGGCAGGTTAACTGTCCGGCTCCCTTGCCAGAAGACCCAGCGGACGCCCAATTAACGGGGCTGCTGGCTCCGGCGCCTTACGTGGTGCCGGAGAAGAAGGCCAAGAAGAAAGCCACGGGAACCCGAAAGAGTTCCTGGCGTCAGGTGTTATTGGACTCATTGTCCGATGACTCCGAGGCGAACTCCTCCCGCGACGACGAGGAGGAGAAAAAAGAGGCCTCTCCCCCAGCGGGGGGAGAGAAGAAAAGGAAGGCCTCCGCAACGGGGGAGGCCGAAGGGTCCAAGAAGGGAAGGACCGTCCCCCCAGACTACTCCACCAATGCCGACGACAATGAAGAGGAGTGGCCACCAAGGACTAAGCCCCTGGTGACTGCGTAAGTGTTCAGATACCAGAATAACTCATGGTGTTTAATTTGTTGCATAGAATCTCTTAACGCCGAATATAACCCTGCAGCCCGCCCAAGGACGGGCTCGACACTTCAACGAGCGGCTCCCTAGCGCCATCGGACGTGGATAGCACTTCACATCTGGCCGTTTCCTCTCCTCGCGCTGCGGATGACGCCGAGGTGGGGTCCCAAAAGGGGCCCAGCCAGGAGAAGGAGGTTCTGGAGGTGCCGCAGGGCAACCTCCCAGACTTTGGGCACGAGGGGGATCAACCCCCAAAGGGTTCTGAGTTCGGCCCTGGGATGGACTCCGCACCGGAGCCTTTAGTGGTTCTGGAGTCCGGCGGGCGGCCCCTTCGTAAGAAGGGCGAGACTGCGACACCGGTGACCTTCGTCCAGCCGGAGGCACCGGATAACTTGCTGGAGGCACTCAATGGCGCCTTCCTCGATGAGGAGCACCGCACTGTTATGAGTGCGGTGATTCAGAAAGTTCAGTCCGCCAAGAGCGGGCTGACCGAATTATCTGTTCGAGGCCCCTGTAATACTCACGAGAGTTTGGAGCGTGACTCTAAGACTCGAGAGTCCGAGCTCGCCTTGGCTCTTGAGAGTGCCAAATCCGCTAAGGCCGAAGCCCAGAAGGCCCTCCAGGAGATTGAGGCGATAAAAAAGATAGCGGCGGGTAAGGCATTCTTCATGCAAAGCAAGCATGTAAAAGTGAATTATCTGTTACTTACCCGAATTCGGAGCTCTCCAAGAGCGTTCACAGATCTGCCCTGTAGTGTGTCCGATGCTGCTGCGTTCTACCGAGCCGAGGAGGGGAGCTCGACGGAGAAGGTGTTCTGGTCTCAATATGCTAAGGCCGGACATCCCGTGCCCCTGAGCGAGCAGCTGAAGCAGCTGGTCGAGCTCCACAAGGTGGCCGAACAGGCCATGAAGGGCCTCATAGTTCGGCTGTGGCCTAAAGAAGCCATGCCTGGGAGCTAGTTCGGTCTGGTGCAGCGGCTGGTGGACGCCTGTCCATGGATTGAAGTCATCAAGCATTCCGTCTGCATTGAAGGTGCCCGTCGGGCCTTGCCCGCTAAAGTGCTTTGGGCAAGATGGACGCCGAGAAGCTTGTGACGGACGTGCCACCGCGGGCAAGGAGTATCGCACGCCCGAGATGTACTATAAGGGTGTCTCAAGGGTGCCCCCTTTATAGCGGTGAGTGCTCCAAAGATGTAATTTTTGAGTAGACTCGCATTTGTTATCCTGTGCGCTGAAAACTTTGTTCATATGCGCTAAGCAACGCTTGTTAATTTAAAATATTACCTTCTGTGCGGCCGTTTATCAAATTTGAGAGATGGCAAGTCGTTGGCTTCAGCCCCCATGCCACGAAAGTGGGGTGTTGGGATAAACTTGAGCGCTCTTGTTCCCATTCTTGGGTCCTTCGAGGGAGGCGCTCAACACAACGAACAAGGCAACCGGACTATAATGCTTGAACACTCCCACTTAGCCATAGAATTCTATAATTTTAAATGTCGGCGAAGCCCCTAGTATTCGGAAGACCGAATTCGGGGCACTATCCACTCCTGGGCCGGACAAAGCCGGCTCCTCGCTCTAAGCGGCATAAGTCTTTAGGGACTCGAAAAAACCTCTCGAACAGCGACCGGCTCTCGCCCTATCATGACGGTCAGTTTAGCTTTCTCCACTGAGGTGCTCAACCCAGCTCAACTGGGGCACAATCGCAGTGGTTCTCCCAGCGCTACCTTAGCCGATATAACGGAACGTAAGGTACCAAAACATGGGAGCCGGGGAAACCCAACTATTGACCCAAGACATGATTCGGAGCCAATGCATATAATGCTATAAGTTCGGGGTGTCACACTTGTGAAAGTGTTCGGACTTATCACACCATATATTGGGGAACTTAAGCCCCTGGTGTATTTGTCCGTACCAAAGCGTACAGATGCAACATTGAACATATATGGATAAAAAAGGAATGCAATAATAGGCAAAAGTTGTGCATTGTTTATTAAAAAAAAGCTGCGGTAAAAGCAGAACGATACAAATAGTGCGATAAGAAAGGGATGGGACTATTTAACATGTCCCCCTCCAGGGGTAGGCTACGGGATGGTATGTAAAACAGGTATACTGCTCGTAATAGAGACCACCTGGACACTCGACGTAGCTTTTCTGCTTCCCTGGCTGTTGCATCGTGAGCTCGGCAATTCTACTGCCGGACAGGGCTTCTGGAAAACGGAGTCCTGAGAATAAGAAGAAAAAAAAAGAATGACATAATTGGGAGCCCCTGGTGCGGTTGAGCCGCTCTCTGGGCATGTCGTGGTCGTGCCCCTACCCCTATGCCCATGGTATCTCCAGAGCGTAGTTATGTACGCGTGGTACTGGTCTCACGATTTTGCGAGGGCTGGGGTTGGGGCCGCGTTGCTACGCGTGCTCGGAACGTGCCAGGCGGTCTTGTTGTAGGTTACTCCAAGCGCGCTTGACGGTGTCCGGCCGCTTAACAGCCGGACTCGAGAATTGCCTTAAGAGGCTGCTTTGTACTTCCGCCGTGAGAGCCGCTGTATGCTCCTCCATTCGGAGAGAGCGTTCGGTGTTTCCGTTGACCGTAATGACTCCTCGAGGGCCTAGCATCTTGAGCTTGAGGTATGCATAGTGCGGCACCGCATTGAACTTTGCAAATGCGGTTCGTCCGAAAGCAAAGGCATGATAGCCGCCATGAACGGGACTATGTCAAGATTAACTCCTCGCTTCGGAAGTTATCCGGGATCCAAGACCACTTCAAGTGTAACTGAGCCTGTACAGTTGGCCTCTACACCTGGTATGACGCCTTTGAAGGTCGTCTTTGTGGGTTTAATCCTTGAGGGGTCTATGCCCATTTTGCGCACTGTATCCTGGTAAAGCAGGTTCAGGCTGCTGCCGCCGTCCATCAGGACTCTAGTGAGGTGAAATCCGTCGACGATTGGGTCTAGAACCAATGCGGCAAATCCGCCATGGTGGATGCTAGTGGGGTGGTCCCTTCGATCAAAAGTGATCGGGCAGGAGGACCACGGATTGAACTTTGGGGCGACTGGCTCCATCGCATATACGTCCCTGAGTGCACACTTCCGCTCCCTTTTGGGTATGTGGGTTGCGTATATCATGTTCACCGTCCGCACTTGTGGGGGGAAACCCATCTGTCCTCTATTGTTCGGCACCCGGGTCTCCTCCTCGTCATCGCTATGCAGCCCCTTGTCATTGTTTTCGGCAGTTAACTTGCCTGCCTGCTTGAACACCCAACAATCCCTGTTGGTGTGATTGGCTGGCTTTTCGGGGGTGTCGTGTATCTGGCACGAGCGGTCGAGTATTCGGTCCAATTTGGATGGGCCCGGAGTATTTCTTTTGAATGGCTTTTCCGCTGACCGGGTTTAGAGCCTCTAAATCTGGCATTGACTGCCGTATCCTCAGTATTGTCTCCATTAATGCGGCGCTTGTGCATGTTGCGACGCGACCTGCCGTTGGTGTCCTTGGTATCCGAATTACCAGGGCTCTTGGTCATGTTGTTACTATGAGTTAGCCAGCTATCCTCTCCCGCGCAGAAGCGGGTCATGAGTGTTGTTAGGGCTGCCATGGATTTCGGCTTTTCCTGTCCTAGGTGCCGGGCAAGCCACTCGTCACGGATGTTGTGTTTGAAGGCTGCAAGGGCCTCTGCATCCGGACAGTCGACGATTTGATTTTTCTTGGTTAGGAACCGTGTCCAGAATTTTCTGGCCGATTCTTCTGGCTGCTGAATTATGTGGCTTAGGTCATCGGCGTCTGGTGGTCGCACATAAGTGCCCTGGAAGTTGTCGAGGAATGCGGCTTCCAGGTCTTCCCAACAACTGATTGACTCTGCTGGCAAGCTGTTAAGCCAATGTCGTGCTGGTCCTTTAAGCTTGAGTGGGAGGTATTTGATGGCATGTAGATCATCACCGCGGGCCATGTGGATATGGAGGAGATAGTCCTCAATCCAGACCACTGGATCTGTTGTGCCATCGTATCATTCAATGTTTACGGGTTTGAAACCCTCGGGGATTTGATGATCCATCACTTCGTCTATGAAGCATAGTAGGTGTGTGGCGCCTTTGTATTGGGCTATGTCACGACACAGCTCAAATGAGCTTTGTCTACTGTGTTCGGCCCGGCCGGAATTGTTGTATCCGGCGTGACGGTTGTCATCATGTATCGTGGGGCGCCCACGCGATCCGTAGATCGATCTTGTTTGCCTTGCCTTGTCCTCGAGTATATCTTGCAGGTCTAGCGCATTTTCCCGTGCCTTGGTATTTTTTGAGCGGCGCCGGGGTGCAGCTTGAGTGTAGGGCCGAGAGGCCTCTCTGTCGCGGCCACGAGGTGGCCGGACGGCCGTATTATGCGCTGGTGATGTAGGTTTAGGTGCTTCCTCCTCTAGTCGGGGTAGTAGCCTGCATTTTGGGTATCTCTTGGAGGGGCATTCGAGTTCATATTCTTCGGCCGCAAGGACTTCAGTCCATCTGTCGGCTAGCAAGTCTTGGTCAGCTCTAAGTTGTTGCTGCTTTTTCTTGAGGCTGCTTGCCGTGGCCATAAGCCTACGCTTGAAACGCTCTTGTTCGACGGGATCCTCGGGCACAACAAATTTGTCATCGTCGAGGCTTGCTTCATCTTCGGAGGGAGGCATATAATTATCGTCCTCTACCTCTCTGTCTGCCTCTCTATCATGAGGACTGGCTTCTCCCTCCTCCTGTGCTGAATCCTACTGGAGGGGGTTGTCTTCGGCATTGTCTGGGGTGTTATTATCTCCCGTGCCGGAATCACCGTTTTTGCTATGGCGGGATTTAGAGCAGCGCCGCTGACGCCGGCGCTTAGGTTGTTTCTTAGAGGGGTCGTCCTCCGTTGTCCCATCGCCATTCCCATCCTTTGGGATGTCCACCATGTAAATGTCGTATGACGAGGTGGCCTTCCAGTGCCCTGTAGGCGCTGGTTCTTGGTCGTCTCCTGCATCGTCGTCCATACCGTCGATGTCTTCAGAGTCGAAGTCTAGCATGTCGGTTAAGTCATCGACAGTGTCTACGAAGTGGGTGGTGGGTGGGCTTTGAATTTCCTCGTCGTCTGCATCCCAACCGTCCTGACCATAACCCGGCCAAGGCTCTCCTGATAAAGAGAGACACTTTAGCGAATTCAGGATGTCACCAAAGGGCGAGTGCTGAAAGATGTCCGCAGCGGTGAACTCCATGATCGGCGCCCAATCGGATTTGATTGGCAGGGGTGCGGAAGATTCGGAGTCCGGAGAGGAGTCCGGCACCTTGGAGTCACGAGCTTCACAAAGGACAGGGTTGGTATTCTGCTCTATCGCCATAGAGGTAGCAGCCCCCGAGGCGGTGTCCAGCCACCCGTCCTCGATCGGCGCAGTCGGCTCCGAGCTAAGAGTCGGAGCAGACACTTGTGCGGCCTCCAGGGCACTGTCCGGCAGCAAAGCTAGATCATGCTCGTCGTGACAGTGCGGCGCGCTTGGCTGTGGCTCGAACCCGTCGAAGATCAAGTCTCCGCGGACGTTAGCAGTATAGTTCAAACTTCCAAATCTGACCTGATGACCAGGGGCATAGCTTTCAATCTGCTCCAGATGGCCAAGCGAGTTGGCTCGTAGTGCAAAGCCGCCGAATACGAAGATCTGTCCAGGGAGAAAAGTCTCACCCTGGACCGCGTCGTTGTTGATGATCGAAGGAGCCATCGGGCCTAAAGGTGACGACACAGAGGAACTCTCAATGAAAGCACCAATGTTAGTGTCAAAACCGGTGGATCTAGGGTAGGGGGTCCCGAATTGTGTGTCTAGGCGGATGGTAACAGGAGACAAGGGACACGATGTTTTTACCCAGGTTCGGGCCCTCTCGGTGGAGGTAAAACCCTACTCCTGCTTGATTAATATTGATGATATGGGTAGTACAAGAGTAGATCTACCATGAGATCAAAGAGGCTAAACCCTAGAAGCTAGCCTATGGTATGATTGTTGTTCGTCCTACGGACTAAAACCCTCCGGTTTATATAGACACCGGAGAGGGCTAGGGTTACACAGAGTCGGTTACAACGGTAGGAGATCTACATATCCGTATTGCCAAGCTTGCCTTCCACACTAAGGAAAGTCCCATCCGGACACGGGATGGAGTCTTCAATCTTGTATCTTCATAGTCTAGGAGTCCGGCCAACGGTGATAGTCCGGCCATCTGGACACCCCCTAATCCAGGACTCCCTCAGCTGTCTCTAAAGCATATCCCCAAAATGATAGCGGTAAATCGGTAAGAGACATCATAGATCGCACCATATCCAATAGAGTGCGATTACGACGTTCAGACACTCCATTACACTGAGGTGTTCCAGGCGGCGTGAGTTGTGAAACAATTCCACATTTCCTTAAGTGCGTACCAAACTCGTGACTTAAATATTCTCCTCCATGATCTGATCATAAGAACTTTATTTTCCTGTCACGTGGATTCTCCAACTCACTCTGAAATTCCTTGAACTTTTCAAAGGTCTCAGACTTGTGTTTCATTAAGTAGACGTATCCATATCTACTCAAGTCATCAGTGAGGGTGAGAACATAATGATAGCCACCGCGAGCCTCAACGCTCATTGGACCGCACACATCAATATGTATTATTTCCAACAAGTTGGTTGCTCGCTCCATTGTTCCGGAGAACGGAGTCTCGGTCATCTTTCCCATGAGGCATGGTTCGCACGTGTCAAATGATTCATAATCAAGAGACTCCAAAAGTCCATCTGCATGGAGCTTCTTCATGCGTTTGACACCAATGTGACCAAGACGGCAGTGCCACAAGTATGTGGGACTATCATTATTAACCTTACATCTTTTGGTATTCACACTATGAATATGCGCCCTAGTGGGTTGTGCTCACCCAGGCCCACCTCTGGTGACCATCTTCTGTTATATAAGTCATTTTGACCTAGAAAAAATAAGGAGAGGACTTTACGGATGGAGCGCCGCCGTCTCGAGACGGAACTTGGGCAGGAGCACTTTTGCCCTTCGGCAGAGCGATTTCGCCGGGGAACTTCCCTCCCAGAGGGGGAAATCATCATCATCATCATCACCAACAACTCTCCCATCTTTGGGAGGGCAATCCCTGTCAACATATTCAACAACACCATCTCGTCTCTAGTTCATCTCTTGTGTTCAATCTTGTTACCGGAACTATAGATTGGTGCTTGTGGGTGACTAGCAGTGTTCATTACATCTTGTAGTTGATTACTATATGGTTTATTTGGTGAAAGATTATATGTTCAGATCCATTATGCTATTTAATACCCCTCTGATCTTGAGCATGATTATCATTTGTGAGTATTTACTTTGTTCTTGAGGTCACGGGAGAAATCATGTTGCAAGTAATCATGTGAACTTGATATGTGTTTGATATTTTGATAGTATGTATGTTGTGATTCCCTTAGTGGTGTCATGTGAACGTCGACTACATGACACTTCACCATATTTGGGCCTAAGGGAATGCATTGTGGAGTAGTTATTAGATGATGGGTTGCGAGAGTGACAGAAGCTTAAACCCTAGTTTATGCGTTATTCCATAAGGGACCGATTGGATCCAAAAGTTTAATGCTATGGTTAGAATTTATTCTTATTACTTTTCTCGTAGTTGCGGATGCTTGTGTGTGTGTGTGTGGGGGGGGGTTAATCATAAGTAGGAGGTTTGTTCAAGTAAGAACAACACCTAAGCACCGGTCCACCCACATATCAAATTATCAAAGTAGCGAACACAAATCGAACCAACATGATGAAAGTGACTAGATGAAATTCCCGTGTACCATCAAGAATGCTTTGCCTATTATAAGAGACTGTTTTGGCCTTTCCTTTGCCTCAAAAGGATTGGGCTACGTTGCTGCACTTTTGCTACTATTATCGTTACTTGCTCGTTACAAATTATCTTGCTATCAAACTACTCTGTTACTGACAATTTCAGCACTTGCAGACATTACCTTGCTGAAAACCACCTCCCATTTCCTTCTACTCCTCGTTGGGTTCGACACTCTTACTTATCGAAAGGAGCTACAATTGATCCCCTATACTTGTGGGTCACCATACCACCACACCTTTACAATCTTCTCTGGAGCACACCACAAACACGAAAGCTTCCGGAGAAACTTGACCACCTAGGCCACTTCACACCCTTCCCTGGAGCACGCCACAAAAGGAAGCTTCCGGAGGAACCTTGGCAATCTAGGCCTCTTCACAAAATCTTCAATATATTACCAAACCGTCTAGGAGGCGGAAGCCTCCAAGAGTAATAAACTCACAGGCTCTCACTCAAAAAAATCGATGCGGGAAGCTCAAACCAATGCAACAAATGCAATGCAAGGTCAAGCAACAAATGCTCAACTCGCTCTCTCAATCTCACCAGATGCACTCTCGAAAGTAGGAGATTGAAGAGAGGGGATGCAATGTAGGAAATCAACAAATGATCCAAGATCCATCCACAATTCTCCCGTCACATAGAGGGGGGATAGGAGTTTGGGAGAGGTGGTATGATGCTCAAAATGATGTTTAGAAAGTGTATGAACAACCCCCCAACCGGTGGGAGGGAGGAGCCCTTAAATAGCCAAAACCCAAAACTAGCCGTTGGGGTTCAATGGGCAGTTCCTGGACACCCCGTGCCCACGGGGGTTAGGAGGCCCGTGCGCACGGAGTATCCAGAGAGGGATGCCATGATGACTTCTTAGAATGTGTTGATGGCATTCCTCCCACATAAATCCAGCATGCTTCATGCATCACTATGCAACATTTCTTCATACAGGACTCAATGCACTTGATGCTCCATAGGAATTTGTCAATTAATACCAAAGCTTAGAGCAAACATATGTTCATATATATGGACTGTATCCTTGATGCACCATCTATGGAAAATCCCTTCAAATATATCTCAATGAAAACATTAGTCCATAGAGATTGTCATTCATTACCAAAACCACACTTAGGGACTACATGCCCTTTCAACTATGAACCCGTAGGTCCTGGTGGAACTACCCACACATCATCATGGAGGCAACAAGGTTGATGAAGGTGAACTCCCCAATGATCCCCCTCCTGCAGAGTATCAGAACAGAGCTCTAGATGGGATCGCTTCAGAATAAAGACTTGCAACGGTGATAAATTCTTTCGGGTTTGCTTCTGATGGTTACGAAATATTGGGGTATTTATTGGCCCAAAATTATGTCAAACTGGGGATCAAGAGGCACACATGGGCAGGTGGCGTGGCCACCCCTTGGTCGCGCCATTTGTCCATGTGGCTGCCTCGTGGGTCCCCTTGACCTCTCCCAAAGCTTCTAGGGTCTCTTGTTGTCTAAAAAAATTGTCAAAAAGATTCATCATGTTTGGCCTTCCGTAGGTATGGTTTTTTCTACGAAAGCAAAAACATGCAAAAAAACCCCAGGAACTGACACTAGGCACTGAATTAATAGGTTAGTCAAAATAATATAAAATGACATTATAAGTGCAAAAGTGATAATATAAAAGAATTTAATAAAAAATATAGATACGTTTGAGATGTATTAGGATGCTCAATCAATCTTCTCAGAATCTCAAGTAGAGCATCCAACAAAACATGTTGGAGCGGGATGGCTAACGGCAACCTTCCCTGACGGAAATGACAATTTAAGACCCATGATCCAGCCAATGGCCAACCAACACATTTCCAACGGTCGGATTTTGAGCACATTGCAACTTTACTTGAGGAACAGGTAAAGCCGACTCCTCGGTCCGAAAAATATCTCTCGTAGCCTAGAAGAACATTGTCTGTAGCTGACTGCTAATCTTCCGGTGCACAAACAGATTTCTCTCAGTCTTTCACAAGTTTCAGCTAAGTATCACAACAGACCTAAGCCTTGAATACCTATACCACTCTTAATAGTACAGTGGTCCTATATAAGAGGAAGAAGAAGAATGCAACACATACTACACCTTTGTTTCACCTTCAAACTTCTTGACTGCAGTCATTCTTCTTCGGACACACCAAATGAAAATTGATTTGTGTCAACAATATTTTAAGGGGTCAACTTCTTCACACAATCTTCTCGGTATGGTTTCTTCTCGAAACATATCTCTCTCTCTCTTCTCTGCAACGCAGATGTTTCTTGGTGAATTTCTTCGAACTTCCCGAAAGAGTATAGGGTTCTTCTTAGTATGCTAGGGACTATTTCTCTCTATGTGCACTAGCAAACAATTCAGCCCCTTACTGTTTCTCACAACAATCTCCAAAACACAAGGGGGCAAGACGAGATTGCACCCACACATGTTCATTGCATTCCTAAAACAAGTTTAACTGTTGTTACGTGAAAATAATAAAATGATCTCTCAAATAATTGTGAGATGATATAGAATGTGCAGTAGCTATAGAAAAATAAATAAAGCTACTCCCTCCGACCCAAATTAATCGAAGCTCCTATAGTACAACTTTAGTAGAAAATTGTAATAGAGGAGCGTCAATTAATTTGGATCGAAGGCTATTAAGTTATCTTTCTTCATCAAATGTTAGAATATCTATTTGAGCATTTATAATTTTTGTTACCATGATAGCTATTCTGGCATTCTCCATATGGCTGAAACAACATACCATGCTTAGTGTAGATAAGATTGGTTTCACGCCTCGTGGTCAGGTTAATAAAGAGTTCTCTTTGATGCAAGAATACTTGGGATAAATAAATAAAATAACTTAATGATCCTAAGTACAATAAAAACAAATGCATTATTAACTTCCAACAAATATTACACATGGAAAAAAAGACAGATACGATGGAAATAATAAAACAATCAATATAAGGTACCTGATCAACAAATCATGAAATATAATGAATTCCCTAAAAATCATGAAAAGATAACAACTTCAAACGTAAACCATGCATGGCCTGAACAAAATGTTCTAATCACTGTTGCTAATATCATGCTAAAAAATGTCCATAAATAAACTCAATGTACCATACCGACAAAGTTCAAGCCGGTGCAAGAATCCTCCTAAAAAACATTCCTTCACAGACTTTGGAGGGGGGGGGGGCTCTCAACCCTACTACACAGAGTGCAAGACTTCGATGTAAGCACACATATGAAATATGCGAATAAATTAAACTAGAACCAATCCCAGAAATGCAGGAAACAAAACCTTACGGAGCATGCCCAAAGAAGTAGAGGCCGGGAAAAACGATGGTATGTTAACTGAACACCGGGTTTATTTACATGACTCAAAGGCACGACTACCAAGGAAAGAAAAGAGAAGCCAATCCAAAGTCCGCGGGATCAAAGCCCAAGCCCAAGACACAAAATGCCCACAAAAGACACGATGAATAGGCCACAACAAACTGAAAAATGATCGCCACAATTCAATCAAAGGTTTATTTTCCTTTGATGACGACGTGTCCATGGTAAGGCTTCAGAAGCGAACACGATAATCACGTGGCGCAAACCAATAATTGGAATAAAATTTAATTTTTCCAGCTAAGGAAGGTAATGACTCTTGACTATTTTACCCTCCGCGTAATATCGGAATTCGAAAGTCTTTATGCGCATCCAAATGTGGTCACCGCATTAACGCTCCATTCACATAGATAGTGGGTACATTTTAATGGTGGCGGAGATTTCGAGGTCTCCTTCCAATACTAGATTCGAAATTATTTGGATATAGCGCACTCAAGTTTAATGCGTTTCTCGGGTTATCGAAGCAGGGATGCCTGGGGTGTCATCGCGATCTCACAAAATCTAAGCACGCCCGCCTATTTTGTGTTATAGTACAAAGTACATGTAAAATATAAAATATATACTTGTCAAGAAAAAATTGTGTGTATCTTAACTAATTCTTTTGTTATGGTAGGAAAAAACTAAAAGTTTGTCAGGTGGTGTTCTCTAAAATTCTTGGCAAATCCCTAAAAAAAAGTGACATCTTCAGATGGGCTGGGTTTTCAAATCGCGCGCCACATAAAACCCACCCCAGACGAACGAGGCCGGCCACAAGGCAAAGCGCAGACAAAACCCCGCCGCTTCCGTCCCTCTCCGTCCGCGCAGTCCCCATGGCCATGTGGCCTTCTTGGGTGAAGACGCGCGCTTCCAGGTCCAAATCCTCCCCATCCACCGCGTTCGTCGCCGCTGCCGCCACCACCCGGCGCTTCTCCATCACCTCCCACTCCCCCTCCCTCAAGGACATCCCGTCGCTGGTCCGCCCGGAGCAACCCCGCCCGCCGCGCGTCTTCCACCGCCTCCGCGTCGCGGCCTCCGCCCTCCGCCTCCTCCGCGCCCTCAAGTCGGCCTCGGCGCACGCCGTCGCCCAGGAGCCAGAGGTGCACGTCGTGCTCTACTCCACCTCCCTCCGCGTCGTCCGCCGCACCTACGAGGACTGCTACACCGTGCGCTTCATCCTGCGGGGGATCGGCGCCACCGTCGACGAGCGCGACCTGGCCGTGGACACCGCCTTCGTGGCGGAGTTCGCCGCGCTCCTGCCGCCCCGCCTGGGCCTGGCCCTCCCGCAGGTCTTCGTCGACGGCCGGCACCTCGGGGGCGTCGAGGAGGTCCAGCGCCTCCACGAGTGCGGCGAGCTCAACCGCATCGTCGCGGCCCCGGTATCCCCCACCCCGGCCCATCCCCCCTGCGGCCGCTGCGGCGACGACCGCCACGTGCCCTGCGGCAGCTGCGACGGGAGCCGGAAGAAGCACAGCGACGACGGGAGCCGCAAGAAGCAGAGCGACGAGGACGGCGTCCTCACCTGCGCCGCCTGCAACGCGAGCGGCCTCGTCCGGTGCCCGGACTGCCTCTTCCCGGCGGCCGCCTGACTGAGATCCAGTCAGTATTCAGCTGTGCAGTAACTGAAACTCTTTACTGCTGGCAGCAGCACGACAGCAGACAGCTACTCCTCATCGACGACAGCTGCTCAGGTCAAGAGACCACCTGCATGCCCAGCTCGATCTACTCTATTTAGTTATTGCTAGTTAAAGTAGTCCAAACTTCAAAGCCGGTTACACCATTGGCTTAGCTCGGGTCTGGGCAGGAGTTTTTTTTTAAATATAATTATAATTTAGCTTCGGCATTACGACTTCCAGAAGATTTGCTGCTCATTTCCTCCTCTTGGTTACTCCAATCCTTTTTTTTTTTTTTGCATCGAGGTTACTCCAATCCTGGACGAACCAGACGAGAATCATAATACAATTGTACTAGTACTACTACTATACTTGATCCCTCTGGTTGGTCTCTGTACGTGTCCCTGTACGTGCGTTTCAAATCTTTTTAATTCTGAATCAATGGCACGGGCTTCGCGTGCTGCTTTGCGTGCCAATGTTTACCGGTGGGAGGCTCGTTGGTGTGTTTGCGCACGCGACACGGCGATATACCCATGCAGCTAGCGCATGCTCATCACAGTTGTGGCGTGAAGGGGAGAGCATCCTCTGGCCGGCTCCTATGATTGCCCCATGTTTCGTCGCGGGATACGGCAAACGCTTCAGGCACTGGTGTCGGCCAATCATGGCTCCTACGGGCGGCACGGCACGGCACTCGGCGCATCGGCGGGGGGCACGGCGAGCCGAGAGATGGGTGGATTCGACTTCGAGGGGTAGGGCGGGATCATGGGAATTTAACGGCGCCCACATGATGGGTATCTCGTCGTGCCTTCAGCTCTCACGCGTGTATGCCGTGTGTGTGCGTGTACCCGTCTGCGGCGGGAAGAGCAAGATCAGGGCCGGGAGCGCGGTGACCGTTGGGCGGTGTGGGCTCTAGAGCGCGCGAGGGGAAAGGGAGAGTCGGCCGACGCGGCAGGTGCACAGTTCAGCGGTGATCGGCTCTTGTGTTCGAATGGACCGCAGCGTGCATCAGCTTGGCTGACAGCACCGAGAGCCTTCTGCGGCATGGAACGAAATGGCGCACACGCACCTGGTCATCCTGGATCGACCCAGCACGAGCGCGCCACAGTACTAGTCCAGCCCATTCGTTCGCTCGATCGTGCTTGCTTCGCTGGTTGTTATAATTTAGCTTCGGATTTCTTTGCCTTTTTTTTGGGTTATATACTTCTTTCTCCTTTGATTTTCAATGCTTGTTTGCTTCTCGTTGTTATACTTTGTTTTTTTTCTCGGGTTTCTTCTGGTTTTTTCTTTCTTGCTTGTTTTTCAATGGTTATTAAGTGTATATCTTTTTCTTCTTCTTTGTTTTTTGGTTTTCTTCGAGTTTTTTTTCCATAGAGTACTACATTTTTTTATACATTGCATATATTTTTCATACACATTTAAGATCTTTTAAATACAAGGTGAATATTTTTTTAAATACATGCTTCGATGACTATCATTTTCACACACATTATACATGTTTATTACATACCTTTAACATTTTCCCAATAAATGATTACATTTTCTAAGTACATGTTTTGATGTCTACCTTTCTCATACATATTGTACATTTTATACGTACATATAAACATTATTTATACATCTTTACCTTTTTTCCAATATAAGATTAAAAATTTATTCATCATATATACTTTTTTCATACACCTTGAACATTTTTGTATACATCAGAAACATATTAGTACAAAAGTTTAACATTTTTCAAATACATCATTAATATTTTTAATACATCTTTTGATGTCTATCTTTTTATGGACATTGTACATTTTTATATACATAAAAAGCTTTTACACGTTTAACATTTTACCATAGATTATTAAGATTTTTAAAATACATGTTTTGCTGTCTATTTTTTCATATAAATATTAATATTTATTTATACACGTTTAACTTTTTCCCAATATATGATTAGCATTTTTTAAACATATGTTTGATGTCTACTTTTGTGTACACCTTGTACACCTTTTGTATACACCAGGATCATTTTGTTATACACGTTTAATATTTTTCAAATACATGATTAACATTTTTGTCATATACATGTTTTGATATCTAATTATTTTCATAAAGGTTGTCTAATTTTGTATAGATCAGAAAAGAAATCTATACAGATTTAAAAAAATTCAAATGCATGAATAGTGTCTTTGGTAATGTATATATTCAAAATATTTTTAATATAAATGGAAGTTAAAGAAACCAGAACAACAATGTAAAACAATGGAAGAAAAATGAGTGCTTAAGGACCCACGCGCTGGCCGACCCATTCTTGCATGTGAGCGCTCATACTGTCTCGCACTAAGCAAAATATGAATCGTTCCACGGTTTGACTAGTTGATGGGTTGACCATTGACTTTCAGGAAAAATATGAATCTAAAAGAAATAAGCCAAATTTGGAAGAAAAAAAAACCAATATATACAAAATAAAAAAACATGGATTTTCTAAAAAATCTCAGGAATTTTAGAAAAAACTTAAATTTAAAATAATTTGCAAAATTGAAAAGGCTCACGCATTTGAAAAAGTTTATTAATTTTAAAAAAAATCACAAGGATGAGAAAAAGGTTACAAATTTGAAAAACTATCACCTAATTGAGAAGAGATTAACAAATTTAATAAAAAGTATATTAAACTTAATAATGGTTCACAAATTTGAGAAAATGGACCAAAAGCCTCTGAAAACTCCCCAAAACCGGGTTGGGAAGCATCGGTGAGCTTCCCTCGAAAAATTGTCTTAGATTGGCCGACCCATTATGATCGACTGGTGTGCACCCTTTACCAATGGAGCTAAAAGTGATGCTATTACTACTAATTAGTAAACCTATATCAAGAGCTCCTATACAACGCCTTCTCCGCCATGAAACCAAGCGATGCTCATGCGCCTGGGCCGGCCCAAGACGAGAGCTATCTATCATGTGCCTTGTCTTTGTGGGCGCTCAATCGATATCACAGCATGACCGATTGACCATTGACTTTAGGAAGAAAAGAATGAATTTGTGAAAAAATCGCAAATATGGGGAAAAGTTAAGAAAAATGAAAAAAAATTCGCTGATTTTGAAAAAACTTCATGTATTTTAAAAAGCTTCATAAATTTAAAATAAGTTTGTGAACTTATAAAGTTGACGCATATGAAGAAAGTTTACAAATTTTGGGAAAAATATTCACGAGTTTGAAGAAGTTCACAAATTCGAGCTAAAAGTTTGACTTTGAATTTTTTTTTAACTTAATTGGGAAATGTTAATGAATTTAAGAAACATACAAATTTGCAAAATGGTCCACAAATTTGAGGAATAATTTACGAGTTTTGTGAAGGGTTTAAGAATTTGAAAAAGTTCACACATTTGGAAAAAGGAAAAAACCTGAAGAAAACTCGCTCTAGAAAACGAGAAGACAAAAAAATTTACGAGGACCTTCTAGTAGTTTCCAAAATCGAGTTGGGAACCTTCGAGGTATGAAATTCTTATGTCTTGCATGTACCATTAGGATTGAAGGGTATGCGTCTTGTACCAATAGAGCTAAAAGCGACGCTATGAAAGCTAAATATCAAATGCCATTTTTAGGAAATGCATCATTTTTAAAAGTTCAAAAATCATGGGGATACAAATGATGTCGGGCAAAATAGAAAGCACACATGGCTCCTGAAAGTAATAGAAGAAGACATGGCAATAGTTTACCTCTAAAAGGATAGCAGCATAATGATAGGGAGCTTCGATATGAATATTCACAAGAACTTCCAAGCAGTTTGAAGCGATGTATATGGAGTCGATGTCGATGTGAGTTGCGAGAGCCAACGCTTCATTGCACGACCGAGCTTCAAGGGCCGTCGGGTCGGCGAGGCCTTCAAAAACCACCATCGATGAAACAAGTTACTGGGCGTGTGATACGTCTTCAATGTATCTATAATTTATGAAGTATTCATGCTATATTTACATTATTTATATATGATTTTGATGCACTTTTATATTATTTTATGGACTAACTTATTGATCTAGTGCCCAGTGTCAGTTCCTGTTTTTTTGCATGTTTTTGGTTTCGTGGGAAATCCATATCTAGGAATGTCCGAACATGATGAAAAGTTACAACAATTTATAATGGAAAACAAGAAGCCTGCAAGCATGCGAAGAGGACCAGAAGATGGATGTGAGACCCAGAAGTCCAAGGGGTGCGACTTACCCCATGGTCGTACCATCCAAACTTGTGGGCCCCCTACATCTCCGTTTGACCTAATTCATGGCCTATAAATTCACATATATTCCAAACCCTCGGGGCGAGAACCTGTTTCACGACGACCCAATCTAGAGCCTTTTCTGGTACTCTTGCGGAGGGGGGAACCATCCACAGAGGACTCTTCATCAATCTTGTCGCCTCCATGGTGATGCATGAGTAGTTCATCCTCGGGGCTGAGGGTATGTACTAGTAGCTGTGTGTTTGATCTCTCTCTCTCTCTCTCTCTCTCTCTCTTTCTCGCTCTCTCTCATGTTCTTGATGGATTTGATCTTGATTGTATCATGAGCTTTATTAATAAAGTTGGGTCTTATGATGTTCATCTCCCTCTATCTCTTTTTGTGGTGAATTGTGTCTTACTCTTTTAAGTTTTTTTTATGTTGGATTGAATATTTTGGATTTGAGATCACTTGATGCATGTCTGGTAATTAACTTGCGGATACTTGTGATGACTGATGTCACTTGAACTACGTCAGTACTTCCCCAAAGAGGAAGGGATGATGCAGCACAGTTATGGTAGGTATTTCCCTCATTGATGAAACCAAGGTTATCGAACCAGTAGGAGAACCAAGCAACACTATGTAAATGATACCTGCACACAAAGAACAAATACTTGCAACCTGATGCTTATGAGGGGTTGTCAATCCCTCTACGGGTAACGGTGCCAGAAATTGTCAAGTTGACGGGATAAAATTTGTGATAGATTGGATAAATAGATCTCGAATAAACATGGAATAAAAAAAGTAATAAAAAAGTACAACAAGGTATTTTTGGGTTTTTGGAATAATAGATCTGAAAATAAAAACGAATAAAAATAGATCTCGAAGGCAAATATGATAAAGAATAGACCCGGGAGCCGTAGATTTCACTAGTGGCTTCTCTCGAGAAAAATAGCATACGGTGGGTAAACAAATTACTGTTGAGCAATTGATAGAACTTCAAATAATCATAACGATATCCAGGCAATGATCATTATATAGACATCACGTCCAAGCTTAGTAGACCGACTCCTGCCTGCATCTACTACTATTACTCCATACATCGACCGCTATCCAGCATGCACCTAGTGTATTAAGTTCATGGAGAAACGGAGTAATGCAATAAGAACCATGACATGATGTAGACAAGATCTATTCATGTAGGAATAGAACCCATCTTGTTATCCTTAATAACAATGATACATATGTGTCATGTCCCCTTCTTTCACTGGGATTGAGCACCGTAAGATCGAACCCATCACAAAGCACCTCTTCGCATGGCAAGAAAAAGCGATCTAGTTGGCCTAACTAAACAAAGATTCAAAGAAGAAATGTGAGGCTATAAGTAATCATGCACATAAGAGATCAAAATTCAAAATAACTTTCATGGATAAAATAGATCTGATCATAAACTCAAAGTTCATCGGATCCAAACAAACACACTGCAAAAAGAGTTGCATCAAATAGATCTCCAAAATACCATTGTATTGTGAATCAAAAGAGAGAGAGGAAGCCATCTAGCTACTAACTACGGGCCCGAAGGTCTACAATGAACTACTCACGCATTATCAAGAGGCACCAATGAGGATGACGAACCCCTTTGTGATGGTGTCTAGATTAGATCTGGTGTTTCTGAAACTTGCGGCGGCTAGAATTGTGTTTCGTCGATTTTTTGATTTTCGGGGTATTTATAGAGCAAGGAGGCAGTGTGGGAGGCGGACGAGGTGGGCACAACCCACCAGGGGGCGCCTGGGCCCCCAGGCGCGCCCAGGTGGGTTGTGCTCCCCTCGGAGCCCCCCTCTGGTACTTCTTTGGCCCAACAGCTGTCTTCTGGTCTAGAAAAAATCCCCAAAAAGTTTCACTGCGTGTGGACTCCGTTTTAAATTGATTTTCCGCGAAGTAAAAAAACAAGCAAAAAACAACAACTGGCATTGGACACTATGTCAATAGGTTTGTCCCAAAAATTGATATAAAGTTGCTATAAAATGATTGTAAAACATCCAAGAATGATAATATAACAACATGGAACAATAAAAAATTATAGATACATTGGAGACGTATCAGTGACGTATGAGTAATCTACGCATAAAGGTTGAACGATACTTATCATATGGTGTTGTCGTAGTACGATCTCTAGGGGCTATCCATGACACTTTGGGGATGGTTCAATAGATTAATTGGAAACACAACTTTGAGGTGGTTTGCTACCTATGCGATTTCATCATACTTTCTCCGATAGAATAGAAACTTTGGAGTGATTCTTTGTTGCACTCTGAGGGATTATCATGATGTTTAATTATTTTAATGATGTTGAGAGATTGCACCAGTGAAAGTATGAACCCTAGGCCTTGTTCCAAGCAACGCAATACCGTCTTAACTCACTTTTGTTACTTGCTACCTTACTGTTTTTATTTGTTCAGATTACAAAACCCTATTTCTACCATCCGTACTACACTTGTATCAACATATCTTCGCTGAACTAGTACATCTATACAACTAAAAATTGTATTGGGTGTGTTGGGGATACAAGATACCACTTGTATTTGGTTGCAGGGTTGTTTGAGAGAAAAACATCTTCACCTGCACCTCCCACGGATTGAGAAATCTTAGGTCATCCATTTGAGGGAAATTTGCTATTGTCCTACAAAACTCTGCGCTTGGAGGCCCAACAAAGTCAACAAGAAGAAGTTGCATAGTAGACATCAACGTGTTTGTCCCTGGAAATTGTTGCTTCCGCACCTCTAGTATCATTCATGGAGATGCCCATGTCTACATTCACCTTCACATCATGCTCAACCAGTGCTAGCCAAGATTTCCTTGGAGCTAGTGATTCTGTCACATGCATGTCCTTCCGTGTTACATGCGGCTCCCTGGCACTTGCATACAGGTCCCTAGGGCTGCGGATGTTATGTAGTGATGAAGCACGACGTGTTCATGGGTCTCTAAAATTGTTAGTCATGTATAACACACCTTCTAGCACACCACATTGCCCACATCGTAACAAGTACGTGAGTGAGGTCCGTTGGAGGGAGACTGCCCACTAACCAGAATATCCATAACTTAGCATCATGTGTGTGGTTCAAGATAATAGTGCCTGTCAGCGCCTCATCTGCAAGAGCCCACACAATTTGCCATCCTGCACTCAAATAGGGAATGGCGCCATGAGTCAAAAGTTGAGTTCGAAATTGAGCATGATGTTCTATCCGCCAAACCTCCTATGGTTATGTACGTCGCCGGTGAGTAGGGATGTTTGTGCAAGGCACCAAGCAAATACCCTTATTTTCGACGGTACATTCATACCCACAATTTTCCCCAAGCTTTTTATTCGGACTCAATATGAGAGTGGCCTAGAATATGCTCTAACCAATCCGTACGCAACTTCTTCGTTGATGACAGTAATATGCACACTGATCTCATGGTAAACACCCCTTTGTCTCATAATTCCACAACCAGAAGTCCTCCTACACTCTAGAGCTGAGGGGAATATTTTGGATTACCTCCTTGTCCATCTCAAACAAAATGTTCATCAATTATGGCTACATTCCATGATTTTGTGTTGTGATAAATAAGTTTTGGGACCTTTTGCGATGGATTCAAAGATTTGGAACAAATCGACCTCAATTTGAAGTCCCAAGAAATCCAGTTATCATAAAAAATATTCGTATCTTCCCCATTGTCAATCCTCTTTATAAGACCTAACTTGATGGTATCTCTTCCTTCCAAAATGGACCACCACACTTGCGAGGGATGATTTCCTAAGTCCTCATCAAGAATAGAGCATGTGGGGTAATAATAGACTTGAGAATGCAGGGGCTCAAAGAGTTAGGTGTTGGAAATATGCCCTAGTGGCAATGATATTTGTATTATTTATTTCCAATTTATAATTAATATTTCTATACTATGATATAACTGCTATGGTTCTTGAATATGTGATTCAGACGAAAACTCATATGGTGTAGTGATATAAACGATAAAATGAGATTCCTAGTCTTGCCTCTAGGACTAGCTGAAGTGTTAATTTGATGATTCTGTTTTCCTGATCATGGGCATGAAGTAATGCAGTAACATTTGAGAGGATTTTGTTGGTATAATGCTCTTATTGAATTGATCCAAGTTGTATGTTATACTTAGAGATTATATCGTCTTGAGTCTATAGTTCATAACACATGAGTTAACGTATGTATGATTCCTTTGACCATGAGAGTATCAAGTCACTCCATGTCGGATGGTGCACTTTGGGCTTGTTCCAAGGCTATTTGTAATAGGTTGATCACAATGACAAATTACAAGTTCATAAAAAACGTATGTCGAGAGACTAGATAGCTCGAGACTGGAATTTACTCCTCAGCGATGGAGAGATATTCTTATGACCCTCTCGGTGTGACGACATTCATCATCATCTATCCATAGACAACGTGAATTGTTCACGGGGATGCCGGAACACGAGAATGAGAAAAAAGAACAAGACTAATAACGAGGAAGACTGATATAGAGAGCATGTGTTGATCTCACGGGGATACCGGTATATCTCACCTCGGGATTTGTAACATATCGTGAAGCAATAGGAATGACATATGATACCAAAACGTTCGCTCAAATAGTATTCGTGTGAGTATAGGGGTCAATACGAATGTCCATGCTTCCGCAATTGATCATTTTGAATGAAAGGTGTTTCGGTCATGTCTATATTTCACCGAACATGCAGGGTCACACACTTAAGAATCTTTGATCTGTTGAGAGGTAATTGAGTTAGGAAATTGGAGAATATCATTGGAAATGTTTAATAGATATTGGAATTTGTTACAATAGAGTGCCAAAAATGTTTTAGGAAAACCGAAAGCGTTTTCAAAGAAAACTGGGTAAACTGCATAGATGAAAAGATTCCACAGGACTTAAGAATAATTTAGGAGGGCTCTGATATTTATCGGGAGGCCCCCACATGGAATAGGTATAGACGCCATGGGCAGCCCATATAGGCCAGGCCTATTAAGGGGCAGCCACATGGGCCTAGAAGCCCATGTAGGTGGCACCTGCCCTCCTTGCCTTGCACTCCAAGTGGAGGGTGCGGCTACGGTTGGAGGAGGGGGCCCCACCTCCTTGGCTGCCACCTCCAGGGAGTCCCTCCTCGAAGTCGACCTCCCTCTCCCTCCCACCTATAAATACCCAAACGGGCACCCCCTTTGTACACACCAGTTCCTACAAAGGTTCGGGCACCCCCCTCTCTCTTGTTCTCCACCAAAGTCCTCTCCGAAGGACTGATCCTCCCTCTACTTCTTCTCCGGCATTACTGAGCTCTAGACGGAGAAGCCCTGCCGGATCATCTTCACCAACTCTTCTTCCGTTGCGCCTCGTTTGTTGGTAAGACCAGATCTAACATTGTATGCACAATCTTCATAGTGGTCTTGGCATCTTCATCTTAGGCCGTTTTTTTGTTTGTACTGCGTTTCCCAACAATAGGATCCTACAAGAGGCGCCATGGCTAGTAGACAAGCAAAGTCAAATTAAAAAACTCAATATCACAAAAACCCATAATTCCCATGAATTTGGGTTGTGTCATGAGCTCCCATAAAACCCAAATTTTTTCCTCTCACCCATCCTTGATCCACACTAAAACTTACGAGAAGTACGTTGATGTGCTGACATAACCCACATGGGAGCTTGAAGCATGCCATGTAGTAGGTCAGAATTGCTTGGGCGAATAAGAACTTTCTTTACCCCCCCCCCTCCCGAGAGAGTGCTTTTTCATCCATCCCTGGACTTGCTTCCAAATGACATCATTTAAGTATTTGAAACAACCTTCTTTGGCTCTCCCCACATAAGAGGGGAGACCCAAATAATTTTCTGGCAACTTCTCATTCTCGACATCTATGACTTGCTTAATTTCCTATCTCAAAAGGTCAAAATACCCTTCAGTGAAAAGCATAGAGGACTTATATCTATTTATCTATTGTCCCGAGGCACTACAATATTTCTGCAGTAAGGAGTCAACTCGCCTGCCCATATCAGGAGTAGCATTAAAAAGAGTAAATTGTCATCCACAAAAAGGAGGAGGTTCTAAATATTTTGAAATATTATAAATACATATATATGTTAAAAAATTATATAAAAATTAAAAAACGATCATTGCACACAAAAAGACCTATCCATGTAGTAGTTTAAAGATTTCGCTTCATTTAATTTTAAAAAGTTCATAACATTCATAAAAGTATTTGTGCATTAAAAAATATTTGCGTGTTTCAAAAAATGTTCCTGAATTTTAATTTTTTTCACAATGTAAAAAATGTTCACATCATCTACAAATGTTTTGTACAATTCAAAAAATGTTCTTCATTTTTAAAAATCATGGCCTCTAAGTTGTATTCATGAAATTTTTCTAAATGTTTATCCAATTTTAAAAAATGTTTGTAAATTTATATCAAATGTTTGTAAAATTCAAAGAAATCAAGTGTTCCAAAAATATGTTCGTGAAATTAAAGAAAATTATATGATGAAAAAATGTTCATGTAGTTAGGAGATTTTTTACCATTAAAGTATTTTTTTCCTGATATTTAAAGAAATATTAACACTCAACAAATGGTTTACACGTTAAAATAATTGTTCATGACTTTTTTGAAAATTTTCAGTGTTCCCTCAAAATGTAATCACCGCGTATAAAAATGGTAAAATGTGCATTTGACAAAGTATTCAACGTGTAATTCAGGAAAATGTTCAATGTGTATTTGAAAAAATGAACCTATATACGAGAAATGCTCAACGTGTATTTTTAAAAAGTAGACAAATTATTAATTAATTAATTAAACAACAAAAACATAAGAAAAAAATTAAAAAGAAAAGAAAACCACCAAAGAAAGCACAAATAAAACCAATAAAAGAAACACATAAATGGAGAAAAAGAAAAATAGCAAGAAGAGGAAAAATGCAGAATTAGATGCAGGGAGGGCAAGTTGTCTTGGCCTCTTGACCTAGCCAGCCGCCGCCTCTAAAAAGCTAGGGTACTCTGCCTCCCGCCGACGCCGACATCGGCCCGTCCCATCTCCGGTGGCCTTAGGGCCATGGAGGCGGAATGGATCTCGCCTCTTTGTCGGTGGGAGGGCTCTGTTTTTAGATCTTTTTTGAGCTTTGTTAGGGTTTGTGTCCTGCTTAGGAAGGCGAGACGACAGAAGCTCCCTGAAGATGGAATAAAAGTCTCTCCACCTAGCCCCCGTTCCGGTGATGCGTCTAGCATTATCGGTGGGCGTGTGGAGGTGTGTCTCCCACGGATCTATCTTTGGTGGATTTGCTCGGATCTATTCGTCGTTCATCTTCGTTCTTGTGTTTCCAGGTTGGATCCTTTTGATCTAAACTCTTCATCTGCAGCGGTTGCTATTCTGGTGCATTTGTTCTATGGAGCCTTGAGACGACGACTTCCTGATTGTCTACTACAACAAGGTTTGCTCAGCTCCGGTGATTGAGGGGCGATGACAGCGGCGCGCCTTTGGCTCGCTTCAGTGCTTGTAGTCCTCGCAAGGTGGTCTACGGATATGGATGTAATTTTTATTATTTCTAGTGTTTGTTGTACTACCATGATTGAAGATGAATAGATTCGAGGTTTTTTCTGCAAAAAAGTAAAAAAAATATATTGAAAAAATGTCGCCCGAAATCTTTTTTTAATAGATCATGAGGGGGCGAAATTCCTCGAGGATCCATTATCATAATGAAACCTCTGCATCATAGTTTAGTAGCAAAACAAAACCAGGTTATAATTATGGGAAAGATAAACTGAGGTTACAGCCTAAAAGTTTAATGATGGCTTCCACATATTAAAAAGATTGACTTGAAACAGTACAACACACTCACGGAGCATCTACCAGAGACTTGCACTCCAACGATGAAGTGGCAATGGTCTTGGACTTCTTCGGTTTGGGGAGTGCACCAACATCATATCCCAGTGAGGAAGACCAACAGATAAGGAGGTGAGCAAGGTCCCCACATGAGCATTGCACCAGACAAGCATAGTTTAGCTAGAGAACATAAGTTGTGTCAGAACATGCCTCAGTCACCCCACTGTCAGAGGGTGAGGAGAACTGATTAGTGTAGTTAGCATTCGCATGAAATCTTTTAAAACCGATACAAATTGGCTATTCAATATTTACAAAACCGTTTGAGAAAGCTACAACATCGAGTCGGCCAGTTACGGAAGTGGGAGAGCGAGATTCGAGTAAGTCTTGCAATAAGCGATACATAGCCCTCTCAGGAATTTCCTATTCATCGCTCTTTGTGTTGATTTATCGACACTTCACACACATAGCGATGCGCGAGCAGACGTTCTGCGCCGGCATGTCAAAGCGTTTAACCGATCCGGGTTTGGGAACATTCTCGAAGGTTCCTCGTATGATTTTTCTTCTTCTTTTACTTTGTTTTTACGGTTTTTGTTTATTTTATCCTTTTTCTTTCTTCCCTTTTTCTTGTCTGTTTGGTTTTTCTTTTTTTTCCTTTTCAACTTTCTTTTTTACCTTTCAAAAACACAATTTAAAAAAGGTTCAGTTTTAGAAAAATTATAAATTATAAAAATGTTCGGTAATTTCAAAAAACGTACGTGCTTTCCATTTTTTTTTCAAAATTTCGAAAAATATTCCCGTTTTCAAATTTTGTTCACAAATTTAACAATATCTGGTAATTTCTTTAAAAAAAGTTTGTGTTTCCAAACAATTGTTCAAAATTTAAAAATATTCGTGTTTTCAAATTTTGTTCAGAATTTAGGAAATGTTCGTGTTTCTGAAAAATATGTGGGAATTTCAAAAAAGTTCATGTGTTCCATTAGATTACCATAATTTCAAAAAATGCTATTATTTCCAAATTTGGTCACAAATTCAAAAAAGGTTTATGTTTTCAGAAGATATAAAAAATGTTAGCTTTTCTAGAAAATGTTTGGAATACATTAAAAAAATTGATTGGCTATGGTATCCATCCGCTACAGTGAACCAAACCGATAGAGTGGTCCGATTACTACATCGGCTCATCCGCTACAGTGGTTGTCGCTAGAGTGTGTATGTTAGGCACTGCTACATGCTCAGTTGATGGGCCGGCCTAGTTGATGACTCCCTGTGTACGTGGGGTACCTATTGACGTAGTGAGCATCGCCAAATCCTACTTGACGGTCGCTACATCGGTTACATCGTAATCGATAAAACAAACCGATTACTTTATGGGCCGACTACTTTAAGGGGAATCTCCCTTTCTGTTTCTGGGAAGCTCCCAGAAGCTTCCTAGGACGGTTTTCTTCCTGCCGTTTTTGGACCATTTTTTTGGTTTTTATTTTTCCTTTTTCCTTTTTTTTTCAAAAGTGCAAACTTTTTTCCAAATTCATGAACTTGTTCAAACTCATGTTTTTTCAAATACGTGATTTAAAAAAAATCATGAACTTGTTTTCAAATCATGTAAACTTTTATTCGAAGCCATGAAATTTTTCAAATGCATGAATATATTCAAACCCATGAACTTTTTTCAAAATCCAGACTTTATTTTTCAAAATCAGTATTCTTTCAAATTCGTGAACTTTTTATCGAAATTGACAATTTTTTATTTGTGAATTAAAAAATACGCAAGCTTTTTACAAACTCATGATTTTTTTTCAATTACATGAACTTTTTCCAATTTGTGACCATTTGTTTTGGCATATTTAAGAACATTTTAAATACGGGAACATTTCTCGAGTTTGGAAACTTTTTTCAATTTTTTTGAATCTGTTAGCATTTCTTGCGTACATGAAATTTTTTAAAATTTGTGATTTTTTTTATGAATTCATGAACTTGTCTTAACTTCGTGAAAATTTCTTCTGACGTGTCCTGATTTTTTGTATGGTCTATGATCCATTCCGGTCAACTGGTCGATCGGTCAACCTCTTCACTTTTCATTTGATCGAGCGACCTTGCATTGTTGGGCCGGACCAGGCAAGCATGCACGTGAATGCTTGTTCACTAGGCGGCGCAACAAACACTTAGGAGGAGCCCTCGAGGACGTAACATAGGACGAGATCACTTTTTCTGAACAATTTTTGAAAACCTTGAATATTTTTGGAAATTTCTATTTTTTTAATGTGTGAACAAACATTTGAAAACCTGAATGTTTTTGAAAATTATGATTTTAAAAAAATGCTGTCATTTTTTGAAATTTCCTAACACTTTTTGGAAACACGGATATGTTTTAAAATTTTAAATAAAACTTGAACTTTATAAACATTTCACAAAAAGACGAACATTTTTGCAATGGAAATGTCTAGGGTACATCTAGATGTGCCTAGTTATTGCACATCTAAGTGAGTCAATCAAGAATAAAGAGGAAAAGAAAGAGAAAAAAAAGGAAATACCCACACAAATCTCCCCGTAAGATCAATGACATAGGATTGAGATGTGCAATACTTATGGCACATAAATTTATCAACAAATTTCGGAAATAAGAACATTTTTTTAAGAAGAAAAATATACTTTTAAAAGGAAAAAGGAAAGAAAAGCAAAAAAGCAAACAGAAAAAAGAAAGAAATATATAAAAATAAAGCAAGAAAAACTAAAAAGACAGAAAAACCGGTTCAGGAACCTTATAGAAGATTCCAAATACTGCTGTGCGTTTCACTACCCAGAAAATGGGCCGGCCCGTTTTAGATCCCCCGAACTGCTATCTGTGGGTTTGGTCGCCTCTTTGACGCAGAGAGCGCCATATACGATTTCCAATAAGGATCTCCCGCCTCGCGCGCTATGACGGTGCTGACGTGCAGACACCAGTTGCAATCACGAGCCAGTTTTTTAGGAGGGGTGGAAATCAGGGGCCAGATTTTTAAGTAGGTTGTACCGCGTGATCCACCCTTTACTTACCGCGACGCGCGCCTCCCTCGGCCTCTAACTCCCGCCACAAAGCCTAACCCTAAGCGCCCTTCACCATGGATCTCCCCGACGAGTTGCTCCACGAGGTCCTCCGGCGCGTCCCCCCGCGACGCCTCGCCGCCTGCCGGCGCGTCTGCAGGAACTGGCGGGACGCCATAGACGGCCGCGGGCTGGTGCTCGAGCACCTCGCGCCGGGCCCTCTGCGCGGCATCTTCGTCAACTTCTTCGACAACAAAAGGCACGGCTTCTTCTCCCGCGCGGCCACACCGCCGATCGACGGTTCGCTCGGATTCCTGCCGAACACATCGCGGGCGTGGAGGGTGTGGAATCGTCATTGTAACATCTCGGATCACTGCAACGGCCTCATCCTATTCCGGAACGGAAGGGCCACGTACGTGTGCAACCCGTGGACACGGCGGTGGGCGAAGCTGCCGTGGCCGGCCGCAGGCTTCCCCCACGGTCGTAAGCACCTCGTGTTCGATCCAACCTTGTCGCTGCACTACCGCGTGATGTGCTTCCCCGGGGTGCCTAAAAGGCCATCGCCACCCGTTTATCCACCGCCTGCCAAGAAACCCCGCGGCAGATGTTCGTTGGTGACCTGGGATAGTACTTATGTTGAGAACCTGCCCTTATCTCTAAGGGAGAGCTACGAACAAGAAGTGGAGAGCATGGGCTCGATGGAGTGGCCGCCGTACTCGTATGCCGTGCAGATGTTCTCGTCGGCAACCGGCCAATGGGAGGACAGGCACTTTGTCCGACTAGGCGATGCAGTAACTACCGTGGCTGGGATGTGGTCCAATCCGCAGCTGGTTTCCGGTGTGCATGGGTGCCACACCGGCGTGTGCTGGCAGGGAGCATTCTACATCGTACGTTTTGATGGATTCATCATGAGGTAAGAAAGGTGCCATAACAAGTTGTTGACTCTTTTCTTTGTCCCCGGACCTTCTTCTAAGAGCAAGTACAATAGAGCTGAGTCAGTAGGCTATAAGGAATAAACTAGTACAGTATATTTTTGTTTAGTTAGAGGAAAGAGAAGAAGAGAGAAGGTAAGCGGACTTTTCGTCAAGAGTCAACTCTAGCACGTGCTCCTTGGCACTTTGTGAGAATAAAATGTGGGCCACAAAATAAAAAAGTAGTACACTCTTTTGATCTACTATCAGTACGCTTGCTTATAAGATTTTATTTGTAGATGAGATAAGATTCGGCTTATAGCCAAAGAAAGCTGGCTATACTATTAACCATGCCCTAACAACCTTCCATTCTTTCTACTCCGCAGGTTTTCATTGTTGGAGGACAAGTATGTAACGATCAAAACACCAACATTGGCACATAAATTAGCATCACATACTAATGACTACGGGTATCATATTACGCCCTATCTGTATTTGGGGAAATCCAAGCAGGGACTCTACCTCACAGCTCACGGGGGATATGAACTTCGGATATGGATAATGCACGGAGTATCAGAGTCATGTCATATGCCAGAATGGGAGCTGAAGCATCAAGTTGACTTCAAGCCCTCCTTTTCACGATTCTACACCTCAAATAACACCGGAAAGGAGGTTGAATCATGGATTTTAGACATTTCGGAGGAAGGATTAAACGACAGAGTAGACCAGGGATGGGACTCTGGAGATGATAGCATCATTGACACGGAGGGAGGGACTGGTAACAACCTGCGGGGCGAGACAAAGAAATGCTATGGTGTTCACTTGTTGGGGTATCATCCTTACAAGGAAATTATTTTCTTGGGAAACCGTTACAACGGGTTTGCTTACTACCTTGGAAGCTCCAAATTGCAGTACTTGGGTAAACTTTACCCAGCACGTGATACTCTTCTCATCATGAACTCAGATATCACCTCGTTTACCTATACTCCATGCAAGGATGATTTGCTTCCTGCTCAAAATGATTGATGAGGACCATATATTTCGTTTAATTTGTAATACTTGCAAGAGGCGTGTAAATGGGACATTATATGTTGGGAACCGAAGATGTGTGCAACTTTATGAAATTCTGCCTTCAAGTGAATAATTTTGTTACTCCCTGATCCATATCACCTGTTGCTAGCTTAGTACAACTTTGTACCGAAGTTGTACTAAACCAACAACAAATAATATGGATCGGAGAGTGATAGCACTTCAGTTTTTTTGCCGTCAGATCCTTAATTTTTTTAGTAGCAATATTATGTGTTTGTGTGTGCCTTTGCATGCACATTCTCGTGTGTGTGTGTGTGTGTGTGTGCGCGCGCGCGCGCGTGTGTGTGTGTCGTGCGCCTCTGTGTTGATTCACCCCATCGGTCCTACGACATCCGTGTGATTACTGATTTCTAAGCTCTGCTAGAGTTTTTTTTTGTTTGAAGGTGTGACACGCTTTATTAAACTCAAATGGTGGTTACATATTGAACCAAATCAGCTAGAAGAACCCTAGGGGGATCACCGTCCCAACAGATTACAGAGTTTGAATCAAAAGATTTCTAGCTAAATAGTGTGCCATTGTGTTTCCCACCCTCGGACAATGAGTAAATTGAACATCACCAATTCTGTGAACTAAGTGAAAACAATAAAAAAACACATCCAATATATACAAGCAATTAAATACTCTCCGTGCACCTATATTATTTAGCCACTTAGAAGTAGTTATAAATTAACCCTCGGGGCTTCAGTGAGATCCGGGAGCTCATACGGATTTTTGGGGTTACTTCTGGGTTGGAGACCAACTTCTTCAAAAGCTTGGCTACCCCCAATCCGTTGAATCCCTGCCCTCCCCCCCTACCGATTTAGCGTAGGGACCATATGTGGCCCAATCTTCACGAATTGGAGGGTTTTTTGAGGAGGGACACAAAAAACACAGAGGAAAACATGGAGAAATCAAAGAGGAAAGCACTCTATTGGACAAGATCCACACCACATACTCCTCATATCACGAGCAATACAGAGGTGCATCAAGATCCAAGAACAGCAAAGGAAAAAAAGATACAAGGGTAGTTCATCCAACTCATGGAGGGATGAGTCTTAGAGATTCACTTGGAATCCTTCTCCCTTAGGAGATCTTGATGATTCACTTGGGGAATCCTTCTCCCTTAGGAGGCCTTGGCAACCATAGATGGTTCAACTCCCATAGGAGGAATCCCGCAAGGGGTGATACATGAGCTAAGCTATGTGATTTGGTTTCTATTCTTAGCTAACCCTAGAAATGAGGAAGGGGAGCACTACTAGGGAAAAGCCTAGCAGCAGCGCGGGTTTTGGGCCTATCAAGAGCGCTTGAGGTGAGCGCCATCGATAAGGCGCCATAGACTAATGCTTAGCAATAGCGCGTCTGGACCCACGCTACTGCTAAATTGACTTAGTAGTAGCGCTTCTTTAGAACATCGCTACTGGTAATTAGTAGTAGCGCTTCTCTCCCACGCTACTAATATTATTTAGTATTTTATTTCTTTTCTATTTCATGTTGTATTCATACACCTTTACACAAGTTTTCATACAACAGGAATTTAGAGATTGTTTTTACATCATAATGAGTTATTACATCATGGGGTGAAAGAACCATGGACTAGTTTCAAGTGGATGTCCATCCACTTGAAACTAATCCGCAGTTCTTTCACCCAATGATATAATAATATCATCATCGTTATCATATCATGAACAACTTATCATCATAATACATCATTGTCATATAACACCTCCTCAAGATCATCGTTTTCATCATTGACATCACATAACACCTCCTCAAGATCATCATTATCAACTCTAACACATTACCACATAATAAACATATTGTACCTCATCGGACCTATTACATTCGATTAAGACCTACTACATTTTCTAAGGTAAAATAACAAAAAACAAGATAACCCCTGACTCTCCATTATGGAGAATGGAGATTAGCCTGTCTCCAATTCTTGCCTTACACTAAATGTTACTTCCAAGAACCTCCTTGCGAATGTCCATACATTTCTTCCATTCTTTGATGAACATGTGTTCACGGGTTTTAGAACCGATATGCACAGTGAGCTCCGTAGATTTACCGGCAAGATGTTCGAATTGAGAGGCGACCATGCAGAGACATCAGATGAGGCACACAATCCATCGGGAGTTTCTGTTGAAAAACATAATAATAACTTCGTAGTTAGCAATGATGTACTAGTTTTAGAAGTATGCAAAAGATGCACAGATGTCATAATAGTAAAAAATCTTACCAGGGTATCTCCAGAGAAGTTATCGTGGTTCAACACATGCACTAGTGGCACGATTCACCATAATTTGGAGGAGTTCGATAATAGTCATTGTAATTCTCAAGAAGAGTTCAAAATGCGATCGATGATTTTTCTCCTTATACGCTAATTCGTGCCATCGGTGTAGTGGGTTTTATCTACCATCTTCCGCATATCTTTGAAGAATCAAAATAAGTGTCAATGGAAATAAGCTATCAACTATTTTGAAATAAACAATATAAATTAGTTAATAACTATGTTTGAGAAAGTCACATAGCGGTACAATCGAAGCGTATCAACAAGAACCCAAATGTCCATATTGTCTTCCTCGATGTCGATCACCAAGATCCATGGTGACAATCATACCCTCATAAAAACCATACATTTTGCAAAGTGCTTCCCAATTTTGGCAACCAAAATGGGTTACGCTCGAGGATTGCACAGATTTACTTCAAAATCCATATCATGATGGGTCCTTAGGTGTATTTTCTTTGTTTCGAAATTTTCATGGTCTTCAAAACCCATCCTCTCCAAGACATAGCGTCTTGCATGGCATGGGATAAGCTAGTCGAATTGTAAAATATGAAAATTAGACGTTGAAATAGTTGAAGTCATGCTTAATTATGAAAAAAACACTTGTCGTTGTTGTGTACCGTTTCACAATCGAAGGTCTCCTTGAGCTTAATCTTTGAAGCGCCGATCTTCGCCCACCGAACGAACTGTCACACATACCTCGATCGTCGTGGCACCAGCTACACTCCTCAGAGACTGCTGTCGTCCGAAAGTACGACATTTCCTACAATCATAATTCAAAGATTAAACTTGTACATATTCTAGCACAAGTCATGCCAGAATTCACGAAAAATCTGGCATGACCTTTGCTAAAAAGGACATATCGAGCGCTGAAATTTGCGAAACGGAAATAATCAACACTCCGCAAAACATAGGCCACTCGGAGATGTAAACTGAACATGAACGGCCACTTGGGCAACCACATATCCTATTTGAGCAACAACACAAGATATACAAGGATATTTGGCTGGTCTCACCTCGATGTCGGAGGGGTCGGTGATCGACGACGACGCGGGATGTCGGAGGGGTCGGTGACGGGACGACGGTGGTCACTGAAACCATATTAGTTATCACTAATACATCCCGAATAATTGCTTAAACTAAAAATAACAACAAATATGACATGTTCAACTAGTTTTATTAATTCAACTAGTTCTTACTAAATATAAACTTACTATAAATAGAAAAAAACTAGTTCTTTCTAAAAATAAAGTAGTTCAACTAGTTATATTAATTATCTTACTAAAAATACATTAGTTCTATTAATTCAACTAGTTCAACTAGTTTATTAATTTACTTACTAAACTAGTTCAACTACAACTAAAGTAGTTCAACTACCACTACTACTACTAAAAATCTAGTACTAACTAAGCAACATCTAGTACTAGCTATGAACCCTAAATTAACATCTACTACTACTAAATCTAGTACTAACTAGTGGTAGGGGGTGGGGGGCGACGGAGAGGTAGCTAGGGGCGGCGAGGTCAAGGGCGGTGGGAGGAGGGATGCCGGCGGAGGAGGGAGGAGGGGCGGCCGCAGGCGGAGGGAGGAGGGCGGCGACGGAGGAGAGAGGGGCGGCCGCAGGCGGAGGGAGGATGTGCGAGGAGGAGGGAGGAGGGACGGAAGGAGGGGAGTACCTCAGCGGCGGACAGACAAAGGTGGCGGCGGCGGCGACGCATGACGATGGTTACGCGGGCGAGAGTGAGAGTGTGAGTGAGAGGGCCGGTCGTGCGCGTGGGGATAAGGTAGGGATAGTTGTAGCGCGTTTACCAAAATGCGCTACAGCTAATCTGAATAGCAGTAGCGCTGTTTAGTATATTGCGCTACTGCTACAACTAGCGGGGAGGTCATGGCAACTATAGCAGTAGCGCCAGTATGCGGTGGACGCGCCATCGCTATTTTTTCGTCGTCAGCAGCGTTTTGATAACACGCGCTGCTGCTAAATAGTAGTAGCGTGGTATTTTGAAGGGCGCTACTGGTAAGATTCTGTGTATAGGCTTTTCCCTAGTAGTGGAGGAGTATATATAGTACAAGTCACGAAGGGGTAAGTGAGGGGCAAAACGGTACATGGGCTGCGCCGAACACACTACTCGCCCGCAGGACTGGAAGTTCTGGGAGCGTCCAAAAGTTCCGGACACCGGACATTCCGAGCAAGCTTCTGGGCATGATCTGTGGTTTCCAGAGAGTTTGCACTGGTCGAAGTCATTGTGCGTGGAAGTTCTGTGGTCGGGCGGAAGTTCTTGGGGACAAAAGTTCTGGCCCGGTTTTGGGCTAACCATAAGGTTTGCACGCGCTGGAGCAGTTGAGGCCGGAAGTTCCGGGGTTGGCCGGAAGTTCAAGGCTTCATGGACGGCCCAAAAATGTCATGCAGGTGTGTCTCCAGCCCACCTAGGATGAAAAGCCCATTTTCTGTCACAATTTTTTTCATAGAAGTAGGAGCCCACCATATCTATGATGACACGTGTTTTTGTCACAATTATCGTCATAGAAGTGTCACATCCATGAAAGAAAAAGTTTTTGTTCGGGCCATAATGTCATGGATGTGTCTTTTTTCTAGTGACTTCTATCAACTACAGGGCTGATAGTCAAAATCATCTCAACTTCTTGCTGCTACTACTTGTGAGCTGCGTTGGGTTTTTCTCGGAAGAGGAAGGGAGAAGCAATATAGTAGCGGATAGTATTTCCCTAGTAGAGAACCAAGGTCGACAATACCTACACACACAAACAAAATACTTGCACCCAACATGGGCAAGAGCGTTGCCGATCTCCTTGTACTCGTTAATTGCAAGGATTAATTAATTCTGATGGTGATAGATATATAAATTGCAAAAGGAAATACAAGTAAATAAATTCCAGCGGGCTTTTTAGGGTTTTAGTAAATATGGTGAATAGACCCGGGGGCATAGTTTTCACTAGAGGCATCTCTCTCAAGAACATAGCATACAGTGGGTAGACAAATTATTGTTGGGCAATTGATATATAAAAGAGCATATTATGATGTTATTCATGGCATGATCAGTACATAGAGATTAGGTACGTGAAAAGTAGACCATGCATTAAACTTACTGGAGCCTATTACTATTACTCCACTTCGAGAACGTTTCTATGCTTGCCTCTCTCGGTATTAAGTTCATGAAGTATGATGACATAATGTAGATAGAATAAAACCAAGCAATATGATTAAACCCCGTTTTACCCTTAGTAGCAACAATACAAATACGTGCCTCACTACTCCTTCTATCACGAGGTGAGGATGCCGCAAGATTGAACCTACTACTATGCACCACTTCCACTGAAGATCTAATCATCAACTTGGACAAACAAAACTCGTAGACCGTAAAGCATTGCATAGCTATAATAATCACACTATCGGAGTAATGGGCCACGGGTAGGCTAACCCAGGACCCAGGATCTTTCAAGACATCGGGGCAGGCCACGCCCCTCCAGCCGAGTCCCAGCTGGCGACCTCCAGAGAGGCCGAGTCCCGGCTGGCGATCTCCAGAGAAGCCGAGTCTCAGTTGGCGATCTCCAGAGGAGCCGAATCCCAGATGACAACTTCAAGGCAAGCCGACTCCAAGCTGGCGACCTCCAGGGGAGCCGACTATGGGAGTCGGCCCATGACACTTCACGAAGCCCGATGCGGGGTACGGTCACGACGTGGCCGCCCCTCCCTGCCTACGAGGGACTGGCATGGCTACAGTGAGACGTATCGCCGGAAGATCTCCGGCGAGGCGCGGCACTGTTGCCATGCCTGCCCTGACCTCAGCCATAGTGCGCGATGCACTGTGCCCACGACGCCGGCCTGTAAGGCCCGAAGGCTGCGGGGCCGCCTGTCAGTGGGTGGACCGAAGGCGGCCAGAGCGCCTGAAGACGGCCCTGTGGGAGTCGGCCTCCCCGGAGTCGGCCGTCTCCCCTCCAGGGCCCCACAAGCCATTAATCAGATTGGACGGGGAGTGGCGACAGTGATCGCCCGGTAGACGGCGGCACTATTGCCACGCTGTAGGATCGAAAGTATGTCTAGAGGGGGGGTGATTAGACTACTTGACAATATAAAAATTCTGCCTTTTGACAAAGAACAGTTTTTGGCAGATTCACAATTATGATCAAGTCAAGCATCACCCTACACATGCAATTCTAGAGTATAGGCAGCGGAAAGTAAATTGCACATGTAGTAAAGAGAGGTGGAGAAGAGCAAACGCAATTTTGGAGACACGGTGATTTTTCTCGTGGTTCCGATAGGTGGTGCTATCGTACTTCCACGCTGATGGAGACTTCAACCCACGGAGGGTAACGGCCATGAGTCCACGGAGGGCTCCACCCACGAAGGGTCCACGAAGAAGCAACCTTGTCTATTCCATCATGGCTCACGCCCACGGAGGGCTAGCCTTACTCGGGGTAGATCTTCACGAAGTAGGCGATCTCCTTGCCCTTACAAACTTCTTGGTTCAACTCCACATCTCGACGACGGAGGCTCCCAAGCGACACCTAACCAATCTAGGAGGCACCACCCTCCAAAAGGTAATAGATGTTGTAGATGATGATGAACTCCTTGCTCTTGTGCTTCAAATGATAATCTCCCCAACACTCAACTCTCCTCACTGATTTGGCTGTGGTGGAAGAAAGGATTGAGTGGAAAGCAACTTGGGAAGGCTAGAGATCAAGCTTCATATGGTGGGAGTGGAGCAACTTGATCTCAACACAAGGGTAGGTAGTTCTCTTCTCGTAAATGTAAGGTAGGAGTGGTAGTTCTTTCGATGGCTCTCTCTACGAATGAAGAGGGGTGGAGGGGTATAAATAGCCTCCACACAAAATCCAACGTTACACACATTTGAGCAATCTCGGTGGGACCGAAGTTGACAACTCGGTGAGACCGATAGTTCAAATAATGTGAACGTTGGGATTTTCGGTGGGACCGAATATACAATCTCGGTGAGTCCGATTCGTGCAATGACAAGAGCATGCCAGTTTCGGTGGGACCGACTTCATCATCTCGGTGACACCGATTTGATGACAGAAGGTTACATAAGCTTGGCAACTCATGTTTCGGTGAGACCGAGTTCAGAATCGGAAAATCCGAGTTTACTAGGGTTTGGCTTATGGCTGAGGTGGTTCATCTCGGTGTGACTGAGTTTGGAATATCGGTGGGACCGAGACTACTTATGAGTGTCTATGGCGTTGAAAGTTGCCGATAGTTTAGGAGATGTATCACTAAGCACTTGAGCAACCAGATCATCATCATAACCTCATCCCCTTTAATAGTATTGGCTTTTCCTATGGACTCAATGTGATCTTGGATCACTAAACCAAAATGGAGTCTTGAGCTTTTGCCAATGCTTGCCTTAGCATTTGGGGGTCCACTTCTTCATCCTTGCCATACCCATATCCTTGAACTCTCTGAAATGATTCTCAAGTAACTATTAGTTCAATGATATATATGTTGTTATTAATTACCAAAACCACCCGGGATTAGTTGCACTTTCAATCTCCCCTTTTGGTAATTGATGACAACATATAGATCAAAGCTCGACAAAGGATATAATCAATGAATAATATCGTCGCTTTGAGAAGTATGTGATAAGTAAGAGCTCCCCTAAATTTGTGCATTATTTAAGATTTGCGCTTGAATGCAAATGCACAATCGATTAGGATCATGGGTCACTCTTCCATGTCACATACATCTTGGTGGAGCGCACAAAATGATAAGAATGAACAGATGCACCCAATCACCAAGACATGAATAAATGGTCATACGAGATAGGAATGGCATATGATAAGCATTAAGCACACATTAAAGCATAGTACGACCAAGCACTCATTAAGGTAGAATCAAACGGAGTATCAAACACACTGAATGTCTCAAAACCAAAAGTATCTCAAAGAAACCGCAAAAGAACGAAAGAGCAAAAGCGCAAAGACAACAAACTCTCTCTCTCGAAGTCCTATGATCTATACAATTTTCCCCTTTGGCAACAAGTTACCAAAAAGTTGAAAAAGCATAGAGCTAAGCGCCACCGAGGACTCTTTGGCGGCTCCGTGCAGGTTGATGTCGGAGTGGATATGACAAGATCGGCGAAGACTTCACTGATGTCTCTTTGGAGGAGTGGACACCGGAGCTGGAGCTGGAGTAGGAGCAACCGCTGAACTGTGGAGGTGTCAAGTCAGTAGTCCCGTGTCACCATCGAATAGCAATGATCGGGATCCTTTGGGAACCGGAGCGATCTGTCATTGAGAATCTGGACTAAGTCATCTCGCAACTCACGATAAGCTCGCCTTCTCCCGCTTTGATTCCTCAATGTCCGCCTCGAGCTTGTTGGACGGTCACTTGTACTTGATCGACTTCACGCCCGAGCGTAGATCTTCTCGTCAACAATCCTCTCTAAGCTCTCCGAGACTGCATAATGCTGGCCAGCGTTGTTCAATCCTTTGAGTAGCTTCAAGAATTTGCTCTCTAAAACTCTTTGGTTTAGCTGCTGCTGCTCTGCCGCTTCCTTGTCGACTTTGGCTTTCTTAGCAGTGCGATCTTGGCTTGACCTTCAACAGATGTCGATCCTCCTCATCCATCACAACAACATTGTCTTCATGCTTTGGCTTCAACGGTAAATGTTCTCTATCCAACAAGAATGTTCCGTGCCAAACTTGGCATTGATAAGCATCTGAATCTGGGCAAATCCACACGACCTTTGTGGTCATTGCAGTCCTCTTAATGGTCTCTACCATCAAGTCCATCACCTTGAAAGGTGCTCTCTCATCAAGTATGTGCAGCATGTTGATAGAGTATCCTCTCGATCATGCGATCATCTCAGATTTGGGCATCAAGGTATGCCTCAAAATGGTATTAGTGGTAGGTAAGCCCGCTCGAGATAGTAGATCGAGCCGAGCTTCCAGATTCCCAAATCCTCTCTGGAATCTCTTTGTACATGTTTTTCATGGATTCATGATTCTTCTTTGGAATCCCATATACATCAATATCATCTTCTCGCAGCCCGAGCATTCAGAATTTCTGCCCATTCTTCAACGAAGAAGAAAACCTTTGACCTTCACCATCCACATAATCTTTCAATCAGGTAGAAGTGAGTGTGGCATAAAATTGCATTATCATCTCATCGTTCCAACCGGTCAATTTCGACCTACAAAATCTGCAATTCCACATGCAAGTGAAACTTTCATGCACATGTGGAAAGAAATCTCGTGCTCTTCATTGTCAATGTACTTCCAATCAACATATCGGTGTCTCGCGACTATGGGCTTCTTGTCCATCAAGACGGTCTCATAGAAGTCCTGCTGCTCTCGGTGTGAAATCTGGGATCTACAAGCAGTTCTTCTCCTCACGGCATATGGGTCGCTTTGTCTCCATAGCCCGAGACCTTTATCTTTCCTTGCCTTCATATCCTCGGCTTGAGGATGAGCATCATTATGGAGTGGCAGTTTTGGACGAAGTTTCAAAGAAACTGGTCCTTCACCGTCTGACTCACTGGTGGCACATCATCCTTGTTCTTTTCAGACGCTGGAATGTTTCGACGGTCCTCTTGGCTTGGCAACAGCTTTGCTGGAGCTGCCTTAGCTGGAGCAGATTTCTTGGGCTTTGATGTGGCTCCGGCCTTAATGGCATCACCCATGAGCTTGGCTTCGAGGAGGAGGCTGGGGTGCTTCCTCATCCTCATCCTCATCGCTGCATCATGCACTATCCTCTTTCTCTTGGTGGTTTTCTTCACTTTGCTTGCAGTTGCCTCTCCCAAATTCAGCTTCTTAGCAACAGTTGATCGCTTGACTTTGTTGGTGCCCTTCTTAGATTGTTGATCTTGTTGCTCTTTGGCAACAACCTTCCTTTAGGCTTTGAGGTCACCTCTTCCTCAACGACAAAATCTGAATCCTCATCATCTGAATTCCTCTTCTTTCTAGCTCTGGTGGCTGCAGGAGGCATGCCACTTGGTGTACTCCTCTCACCATCATCGATGAGCTACTAGGATCGGGACTAGTGCCCGCCTCGAATGTCTGCAATAGGTGTCTCGACTGTTCTCACCGCCACGGCATCCGACATGGCCGACAACCTGTGAATAGATAAGGTGTAGGCAGAGAAGAAGAGTCATCACAAACTGCAGAAGTTTTTGCAAAAAATGAGTTCAAATTCTAGTATTAAGTTTTCACAGAAGACATTTGGTCGACGAAGTTTAAGGTTCGTGAATCCAAGTGTTAAACAGAGCTTGGCACACCACTTTCGGTTTGACAAGTGGGTTTCGTCCCGCCGAAAACACTAGGGTTTCACAGAATTTTCATTTCGGTCACACCGATTTTGCACAACTCGGTTGGACCGAAGGGCAAAGGTAATGGCTATAGGCCAAATCGGTCATACCGAAAATATTAAATCGGTCTCACCGAGATGTGTTCCATGAAACCTAACCCTAAAACTTTTACTCGAATCTAGTTCAAACGAACCAACTGTGTACAGGAGGATTTCAATCGTGGCAAGATACTAGGCAATCCAAACGTGCATTGAATCGGAGATGGGAGCACGAGTGGGATCAAAACTCACCCTAACTTGGTGGAGTTTTTCTACGGCGGCAACGGCGCGGAGGAGATGGCCGTTGACGGCGACGGAGACCTGCGGCGAGGGCGCACAGGCGACGACGGCGACGATCCGGAGACCAAGGCGACGGCAGCAAGGGGTGTGGGGGCGAAACGTTTGAAGGAGGAATCAACGCGCGCCCTCGGAATATATACCCCTTCGCCGGTGGGACCGGTTGTAAAACTCGGTGGCATCGAGATGGATAATCTGCTAGGCGTTATACACTTCGTCACGCCGAAATCACAACTCGGTTTCACCGAGATGAAAACCTAGATCAGTTCAAATGCTTTCGGTTCGACCGAGTTTGAGTGAGTTGGTCCGACCGAAATCAATTAGAAGGTTTTGGAAATTAGCCCTTGACGGATCGGTGGCTCGAAAGTGCTCCTCACCCGAGGGTCCGAAAATGACTTGTTCAAAATTTGTGATGTAAGCATGAATAGAATTTGAGACAAGAAAGCATAGATAGCTAGGGAGGTATTTAGGCATTCTTGTCCATCCATTTGGTCGAAAACTCAAAACGACCAAAACAACAAATGGATGTCCTCGAATGGATAAAATCATGCATCCAACATGCTCACACAATAAGATAGCAAATGAAATATGTGTCAAACATGCACAACCAAAACTCTAGCCACTAACACACAATTTGTCGATGACTAGGTCATCTTTATATGAGTATATTGACTTAGGAGCCAAATGAGAACATTTGATCATAGGTCATACTCATCGCTTAAGCACAAGTGGGGTTACCACTTTTACGTAAAGCATTGATGTGTTCACATCATTTGAAGATGCTTTAGCTCAATTTTTAGAGCAAAGCTCCCCTAGATGTGAGAACCCCTTTAAAGGGTCAAACTAACCTTGGGTTGTCGAGAAGACTTCATGTAGATGTTGAAGATGTGGATGCTCAATGTTGATGAAGATCATCAAGAGTTGGGAGCTATCCTTTGGATTCGGGCACTTTCAATACCTACATGGGTTAGTCCCACAAGGAACAAACAAGGATATCCATGGACATAGATTGAAGTTCACAATAGATGATGTCCATGAAAGCAATGATTACCTTGTCCCTTGACTTACCAACAAGAGGGTTTGTGACTCCATGAACTAGTGCACAATGTGGAAGTTGATTGCACAAGTTTTTGCCAAAATGAATGTGAGTGAAGTATGTTGGCGGAGTCACCCTCAAGAACTTTCTAGTTCTTCTTCTTCGGGATCCACATTATCTTGATGGGAATCCTTGGGGTTGTAGTTGAGCTTGACGAAGTAGAACTTGACGTTTCCTTGGGAACCCACTTGACCATGGCTTGAGGTACTTCAACAAATGCATCAATCTCCTCTTGAAGCTTGTCCTTGCCTTTTAGCTTGTGGTCTTGTGGTGGAAGGTCATCTTGAGCTTGTTCCACATTTGAGGAAGTAGGATCATACTTCTCCTTTTGAGAAACAAACTGTGGAGTAGGATATTGACCTTCTTCCCACTCAACGCCTTCGGCGTTGAACTTTCGCTCAAAACCAATTCCTTGATTCTTCCGGTGCCTTCCTTGCTTTAAGTAACAATTTCTCAAAGTTCTTGCTTCCAGCAAGGCTCTTGTAGACACCTTTCTCTATGATCCCTTTCAATAAACTATTCTCTTGCTCAAGTGTAACTTGGCTTGAAACATTGTTAGTGGAATCAAGAGAACTACTAGAAGCAACAACATTGGATTTAGCATGGTTATTGTTACTGCTAGAGGAAGAATTTTTCTTATGCTTGTCATGCTTAGTCTTAATGGGTGGCAAGAAATTAGACAAGAGAAGTCGTTTGGCAAGATATGAAGAACTCTTCTTTCGAAGATCGTCATTGATTGCTTTTAGAAACTCATGTTCTTGCTCTAGAGTGAGCTTCTCGAAGCGTAGCTTCTCATGAGATCTTAGGAGCTCTCTATGATCTTATTGAGTTGTTTCATGAGATAACTTAAGAGTGTTTAGTTCTTCAGTTAGACGCTCAATCTCCTTCATAGCATTGTCATTCGACTCTTCTCGACTATAAAGACTACTAGCATGTTCATCGTTACTAGGCTCACTGGATTTATCATGCAAGAGCTCATCTTCACCAAGCAAGTCATCCTCATCACTATCGAAGTCAATGAATTCAGGGTGTGATACCTTGGGGCCTTTAGCCATGAAGCATCTTCCAATTCCCTCATTTGGTGAATCAAATAAGTCGTAGGAGTTGGAGTTGGAGGATACGAGAGCAAGACCGGCAACACCTTCATCTTGACTGTAGTCGGAGTCGGAGTGATAGCTTCCTTCGGATTGATTGTCGGAGTCGGAGCCGGAGACCCATTCACCTACATGAGCTTGATGTTTTCTTCTTGTGTAGCTCCTTGATGACTTGTCTTTCCTCTCCTAATCCTTGCTTCTCCGAGAGGGTCTTCGCTCATAACGATCATCTCTACTCCTTCTCTCTTTCCGAGGTGACTCATCTCTTGAGCTTCTTCTTCTTGGAGATTCTTCTCTTCTCTTGTGGGGAGCCGACACTCATTTGAGTAGTGTTCGGTCTTCCACAATTGTAGCAGATTCGATCACGACTAGAAGATCTCTTTTCATCATATGATCTAGACTTTGAGCTTCTCTCTTTGCCTCTATTCTTGTAGAATTTGTTGAAGTTCTTGACCATTAGGCTTATCTCTTCATTGGAAACTAACTTGTCACTTGAGGTTGTGGGAGGATCACTTGTAGCTTTGTAGGCACCACTTGACTTGTTGTGAAGCTCTTCCTTATCCTTAAGTGTCATCTCATGAGCAACAATTCTTCCAATGACTTCGGTTGGCTTGAGAGTCTTGTAGTTTGGCATCATTTGGATCAAAGTGCACACGGTGTCATACTTTCCATCCAAAGCTCTGAGAATCTTCTTGATGATGAATCGGTCGGTCATTTCTTCGCTTCCTAAGCCGGCAATCTCATTTGTGATGAGAGCAAGCCTAGAGTACATTTCAGCGACTCCTTCACCATCCTTCATCTTGAACTTGTCAAGTTGACCTTGAAGAATATCTAGCTTTGATTCCTTCACGGACTCGGTACCTTCGTGCATTTCAACCAAAGTATCCCAAATCTCTTTTGCATTCTCAAGACGGCTGATTTTGTTGAACTCCTCGGGACACAAGGCATTGAAGAGAATGTCACAAGCTTGAGCATTGTTTTGCAACATCCGCAATTCTTCCGGTGTAGCTTCGTGATCCGGAACTTTTCCTTCCTTGAAGAATTCACCTTGCATACCAACACAAATAATGCCCCATGCGGCTGGGTTATGACCAAGAATATGCATTTTCATTTTATGCTTCCAACTAGCAAAATTTGTACCATCAAAGTAAGGACCTCTACGAAAATTACCCTCACTAGACGCCATACTCTCCTAGGTTGTGAAACCAAGCTTATGGAGTCCAATGCAATGGAAACCAATACAATGGAGACCAAAGCTCTGATACCACTTGTAGGATCGAAAGTATGTCTAGAGGGGGGGTGATTAGACTACTTGACAATATAAAAATTCTGCCTTTTGACAAAGAACAGTTTTTGGCAGATTCACAATTATGATCAAGTCAAGCATCACCCTACACATGCAATTCTAGAGTATAGGCAGCGGAAAGTAAATTGCACATGTAGTAAAGAGAGGTGGAGAAGAGCAAACGCAATTTTGGAGACGCGGTGATTTTTCTCGTGGTTCCGATAGGTGGTGCTATCGCACTTCCACGCTGATGGAGACTTCAACCCACGGAGGGTAATGGCTGCATGAGTCCACGGAGGGCTCCACCCATGAAGGGTCCACGAAGAAGCAACCTTGTCTATTCCATCATGGCTCACGCCCACGGAGGGCTAGCCTTACTGGGTAGATCTTCACGAAGTAGGCGATCTCCTTGCCCTTACAAACTTCTTGGTTCAACTCCACATCTCGACGACGGAGGCTCCCAAGTGACACCTAACCAATCTAGGAGGCACCACCTCCAAAAGGTAATAGATGTTGTAGATGATGATGAACTCCTTGCTCTTGTGCTTCAAATGATAATCTCCCCAACACTCAACTCTCCTCACTGATTTGGCTGTGGTGGAAGAAAGGATTGAGTGGAAAGCAACTTGGGAAGGCTAGAGATCAAGCTTCATATGGTGGGAGTGGAGCAACTTGATCTCAACACAAGGGTAGGTAGTTCTCTTCTCAGAAATGTAAGGTAGGAGTGGTAGTTCTTTCTGATGGCTCTCTCTACGAATGAAGAGGGGGTGGAGGGGTATAAATAGCCTCCACACAAAATCCAACCGTTACACACATTTGAGCAATCTCGGTGGGACCGAAGTTGACAACTCGGTGAGACCGATAGTTCAAATAATGTGAACGTTGGGATTTTCGGTGGGACCGAATATACAATCTCGGTGAGTCCGATTCGTGCAATGACAAGAGCATGCCAGTTTCGGTGGGACCGACTTCATCATCTCGGTGACACCGATTTGATGACAGAAGGTTACATAAGCTTGGCAACTCATGTTTCGGTGAGACCGAGTTCAGAATCGGAAAATCCGAGTTTACTAGGGTTTGGCTTATGGCTGAGGTGGTTCATCTCGGTGTGACTGAGTTTGGAATATCGGTGGGACCGAGACTACTTATGAGTGTCCATGGCGGTGAAAGTTGTCGATAGTTTAGGAGATGTATCACTAAGCACTTGAGCAACCGGATCATCATCATAACCTCATCCCCTTTAATAGTATTGGCTTTTCCTATGGACTCAATGTGATCTTGGATCACTAAACCAAAATGGAGTCTTGAGCTTTTGCCAATGCTTGCCTTAGCATTTGGGGGTCCACTTCTTGATCCTTGCCATACCCATATCAATGAACTCTCAAATGATTCTCAAGTAACTATTAGTTCAATGATATATATGTTGTTATTAATTACCAAAACCACCCGGGATTAGTTGCACTTTCACACATACGGTGATGACTCAAGCTGCGTCACGGGAGTGCCGCTGATGTCGCTTGTCGCTGGGCCCACCAATCGGCGGGCCCTGGTCAAGGGCGGGAAGGACAAAGAAGATGAGAGATGACGGCAGTGGGACCCGCGCCCAGCCGGATTACCATTGTATCCCCGGGGGGTAGGCCTATATAAACTCCCCGGTGCACCCATGCAAAGGGTTTGGACCTTGATAGAGTTAGACCAGATAGCCCAGGGAGGAGAGAACTAGCCTTGCTCTCTCTTGCCTCACGAACAGCTCTAGGAGCACCATTGTAGCCTTTTCACTTGAGTGATCATGCGGAGACCCCGCAGAGCAGCAATAGGGGTGTTATCTCCCCGGAGAGCCCCGAAGCTGGGTAAGATTCGCCGGCGTGCATGTCTACGCCTTATCCCGTTTCCAGGCACCGGCGACGTTCTACTCGCCCCCGCCATGATAAGCCATCAATTGGCATATGTCGCACCCAACCCCCGACATTTGGCGCCCACCGTGGGGCAAGGTGCACCGTCGTCCGGAGATCTGTTCTGGACGGGAACCCTCTTCTTCCCAGGCGAGCGCAACCAGCCAGGCTCGCCTAATGGAGTTCATCGACGACACGCGCAAGGCGCTGAGGTCGCGCTGCGCGCATGAAAGCGACCTCGCCGAACTTGTCGGCAAGGTGCGCCTCTCCGACGAGCCTGCATCCGACGCAGACATAGGTGGCCCCGAGAGCCTTCTCGCGGGCCTCCTCGACCAGCTCCACGTCGCCGGCGAGCCTGCCGTAGACTTGGAGTCCGTAGGCTCCACCGACCCGATGCTGGTCGACTCCGACGCCGTGTCGCTTAACATTTTCCCCACCAACGTGGTGATCTACGACGAGCCGCTTCCGTACGAGGAGAGAGGCGGAAGCGCTGTCACGGAGGTGCTCGTCATCAGCCACGGCGACCACTCCGGCGAAGAAGCCCAGGACCCGCTAGCTGCGGCCCTGCAAGACCTAACCGCGCCCATTCCAGAGGATGCGGACGCCGAGACACTTGAGGCGCGCCGCCTTCAGATCATCGAAGGCGCCAAGAAGCTGGCAAGCATGAGGTGCTTGTCAGAGGCATACCAGCGCGAGATGGATCGCGCCGTAGGCGGCTCGCCGGCTCCGACTGGGCCGAGCCGTCTAGGTGCGGTCCGGCAGCGTGGCGCAGCCATCGCCGACTTGCTCGGGGCAAAACGCCCCATGTAAGCCACCCCAGCGGAGAACATTCGCGCCGCCCAAGCGGCGACTGACGAGCTGAAGAACTTCGAGGGCGAAGAGTGTCATGTGATGATGGAGTGAGTCCAGCAGCTCCTTGACGCGGTTGCTGCGCAAAATGTGGCCGGCGGCCGCGCAGATGCGTTGCAGCAGCCGAACGACGACTTGCCTCCCCGCCGAGATCAAGGCGCGACCTCTCGGACGCCGACTGGCGGAGTCCACGGAAGGAAGGAGAAGGAGCCGGCTGTCAGTCATAGTCGGACTCACATTACCATCGAGCGCGACCAAGACGGCCGCCCGAGAGCAGTAGAGCGGCGGGACGACTACCTGCCTCCCCCGCCCAGAAGAGAGCGCCGAGTTTCCCCGCCGCCTGTTGAGCATCCGACTCTCGGAGGTCGCCTTGGCCGCCGAGAGGGAGTCGGAGAAAATGACGCCCGCCATCGGATCGACCGACTCCACCGGTCCCTGGCGCTGGAAGAGGAAGACGTGCTGGGTCCGCCTTGCTTCGGGCCCCGCATCAGAGACGAGCCCTTCCCCAAAGGGTTCACACTCCCCCGAGATACACCCAAGTACACCGGCTCCGTGAAGCCGGAGGACTGGCTAATAGACTATTCCACAGCCGTCAGCATAGCGAACGGCAACAAGCGAGTTGCCCGGAAGTATGTTCTCTCGATGCTCGTGGCACGCCCGACATGGTTGAACAGCCTGAAGCCCCGCAAAGCATCAATAGCTGGGTCGACTTCACTGAAGCCTTCATCCGCAACTTCACGAGCACGTACAAGTGACCTCCCAAGCCGCACCAGCTCTCCTTGTGCGTGCAAGGCCTCGATGAATCAACACGCGACTACCTCACGGCCGGGCGAAGCCAAACTCCTGCGAGCGTGCACGAGGTGCAAGCCATCGAGTATTTTCACCGCCGGGTGCCGAGAGGGCACCTCCTCAAGCTCTGTGCTCCTCGCGACGAGCCAAGAAACCCATGACGAATCGCTAGTCATAGCGCATAAGCACGCCACGGCCGACTCGCCCATGAAGACAGAGATTCAAGTCAACGCTACCGCAAGGTGATTCCCTCAGCTCCCGTAACTCCGGCCGAGAGACCAATCGGCGACAAAGAATGTAACGACAACAAGCGCAAGGCCCAAAGAGCCGACTCCCAACGATCGCAGGTCGCGGCGATTGAAGATCAACAATGGAGAGGGCAGCCTCGGCCAAGCGGCAGAAGGGCGGCAAGTCCAATTGGTTGCCAGCTTTCTCCTATGAGCAGACTTTGGATGGTCCTTGCAAGTTCCACAGCGGCGCGAAGCCGTCAAACCACACCACCAGAAAGTGCCACTGGCTCACCAGGATCGCCAAGGGAGACGACCTTGCTCCACCGCCGCCTGCTGGACCGCCGCCTCCACCGCCGCCCCAGCAGCCGGCGGCTCGGCCAGTCGGCGCAGTGCAAGACGAGTTCCCAGAAGAGCACGGAGCCTACGTAGTGTTCACCAGTGTGGCAGATGACCGGCGCAGCAGGCGCCGATAGCAACAAGAAGTAAATGCAGTAGCAACAGATGCCCCAGAGTTCATGCATTGGTCCGAGAGGCCTATCAGTTGGAGTCGGGCGGATCACCCAGAGGTGATGCCGAGTCCAGGCTCCTATGCCCTGGTCCTAGGTGCAACCTTGGCCACTGATAGGCGGGCCGCCCGTTTCTCGCGAGTCCTGATAGACGGAGGCAGCAGCATCAACATCCTGTACAAGGACACCATGGAGAAGCTAGGAATCAAGCGAAGACAGCTGCAGAGCAGCCGGACCGTGTTCCATGGAATTGTACCCGGCCTCTCCTGCTCGCCGATCGGCAAGATCCTGATAGACGTCCTCTTCGGAGACAAAGATCACTTCCGCCGAGAGCCGGTCTGATTTGGCCGACCTGCCTTGGCCAAATTCATGGCGGTTCCCCACTACGCCTACCTGAAGATGAAGATGCCGAGTTCCAAGGGGATTCTGACCGTAGCCGGCGACTACAAGAAGTCGTCCGCCTGCGCGACCGAGAGCAGTCGGCTGGCCGAGTCCCTGGTGATCGCAGCCGAGAAGCGGCTCCTTGACCGGGTCGTGGCGATGGCTGGAAAGCAGCCAGAGATGTCGCCCGACCCCAAGGAGTCGGAGGCAGAAGGATCATTCAAACCAGCCAAAGAAACCAAGAAGATACCCTTGGACCCGGAGCACCCAGAGAGATACGCTGTCATGGGCACGGGCCTTGACAGCAAATAGGAAGGCGAGCTCGTCGATTTCCTCCGTGAGAATCGGGACATCTTTGCATGGTCCCCCAAAGACATGCCGGGTGTACCGACGGAATTCGCCGAGCACAAGCTACACGTCAGGCCAGATATGAAACCCGTCAGGCAGCCCTTGCGCTGCCTGCCAGAAGAGAAAAGAAGAGTTGTTGGAGAAGAGATAGCCCGGCTCCTGGCAGCCGGCTTCATCATGGAAGTATTTTTCCCAGAGTGGCTGGCGAACCCGGTTTTGGTGCTGAAGAAGAACAAGCAATGGCGAATGTGTATCGACTACATGAGCCTCAACAAAGCCTGCCCAAAGGACCCGTTTGCTCTACCAAGAATTGATCAGGTGATAGACTCCACAGCCGGATGCGAGCTGTTGAGTTTCCTAGACGCATATTCAGGATATCACCAGATCAAGTTGAACCCAGCAGACAGACGGAAGACCGCCTTCATCACGCCGTTTGGAGCCTTCTGCTACCTGACGATGACGTTCGGCTTGAGGAATGCCGGCGCCACCTTTCAACGTTGCATGCAGAAGTGCCTCCTCAAGCAACTCGGCAGGAACGCCCACGTCTATGTGGATGATGTAGTGGTGAAGACGGAGAAGCGTGGGATGCTGCTGGAAGACCTCAAGGAGACCTTTGAAAATCTGCGCCGATTCCAGATCAAGCTCAACCCTAAGAAGTGCGTTTTCGGAGTACCAGCCGGCCAGCTCCTTGGTTTGCTGGTCTCCGAACGTGGCATAGAGTGCAACCCCATGAAGATCAAGGCCATCGAGAGAATAGAGGTACCCAGCCGACTGTTGGATGTGCAGAAGTTCACCGGCTCAAGCGCCCATCACCGGTTTATCATCGGCTGGCGAGAAAGCTCGCCCTTGTATCGCTTGATGAAGAAGACCACCTTTTTTGAGTGGAACCACAAGGCGGATGAGGCATTTCTCCAACTGAAGAAGATGTTGACTACTCCCCCCGTGTTGGCGGCTCCGACTCCCAAAGAACCCATGCTCTTGTACATCGCCGCCACCAGCCGAGTAGTCAGCACAATTATTGTAGTCGAGCGCAAGGAGGAAGGCAAGGCGCTCCCCATCCAGAGACCGGTATATTACCTGAGCGAGGTACTATCGACCTCCAAGCAGAACTACCCTCAATACCAGAAGATGTGCTACGGTGTGCATTTTGCTGCCAAGAAGCTGAAGCCCTACTTTCAAGAGCATCCAATCACCGTGGTTTGCACCGCTCCACTCGCCGAGATCATTGGAAGCCGAGACGCCTCCGGCCGAGTAGCCAAATGGGCTATAGATCTAGCTCCTTACACCATCTACTACCAGCCCCGCACCGCCATCAAGTCGCAGGCGCTCGCCGACTTCCTAGTCGACTGGGCCGAGACCCAGTACCTGCCGCCAGCGCCTGACTCCACCCATTGGCGGATGCATTTCGATGGCTCCAAGATGCGCACCGGCCTGGGAGCCGGCGTCGTCCTCACCTCCCCTAAAGGCGACAAGCTCAAGTATGTGCTGCAGATCCACTTCGCCGCCTCCAACAACGTCGCTGAATATGAGGCGCTCATTCATGGGCTCCGGCTTGCCAAAGAACTCGGCATTCGCCGGATCCTGTGCTATGGCGACTCCGACTTGGTGGTTCAGCAATCATCCGGCAACTGGGACGCCAAAGACGCAAACATGGCGAGCTACCGCTTCCTGGTGCAGCAACTCAGCGGATACTTCGAGGGGTGCGAATTCCTTCACGTGCCAAGAAACGACAATGATCAAGCAGATGCCTTGGCACGAGTCGGCTCCACTCGCCAAGCGATACCTTCCGGCGTCGCCCTTCAGCACCTCCTTAAGCCGTCTATAAAGCCTTCACCGGAGTCAGACTCCATCTTTGTGCCGGCTCCTCCAAAAGTAGTCGGATCCGACTCCAAAGCCCCAGCAGACAGCCTCAAGAAAACCACAGTTGAAGCCGGCCCGGGGACTTTAGAACCCGGCCCGGGGACTGTGCCAACCAGCCCGGGGACTGCGCCAATCGGCCCGGGGACTTCAGAGCTCGGCCCAGGAACTGCGCCAGTCGGCCCAGAGACTCTGCCAATCCAGCAAACGGCCGCAGACTCCAACCCGCCGCCTCCCAGCCCAGCCACCCTTGTCCAAGTCGCTGTGGTAGCAATCGAAGAGATAGCAGCACCTTCATGGGCACATCCCATCCTCAAGTTTCTAGTGAATAGAGAGCTGCTGACAGATGAGATCCTGGCTCGGCAAGTGCAGCGCCGAGCGGCAGCATACACCATAGTCAATAGAGAACTAGTCAGGCGCAGTGTCACTGGTGTCTACCAGCGCTGCGTAGAATCAGAACAAGGCCAAGCAATTCTCAGAGACATCCATCAGGGCGAGTGCGGCCACCATGCGGCTTCAAGGGAACTCGTCGCCAAAGCCTTTCGGCACGGTTTCTTTTGGCCGACTGCCCTGGAAGAAGCTAAAGAGCTAGTCCAAAAATGGAAGGGGTGCCAAATGTTCCGCTCCAAACCACTTCAGCCGGCTTCCGCACTGAAGACAATCCCCATCGCCTGGCCCTTCGCAGTTTGGGGCCTGGACATGGTAGGACCATTCAAGACGGCCCGAGGCGGCCTAACTCATCTGCTTGTCACGGTGGACAAGTTCACAAAGTGGGTGGAAGCAAAGCCCACCAAGAAGTTGAACGGGCCGACTGCAGTAACCTTCATCACCGACATAACGGTGCAGTACGACTGTCGGTGTACTAAAGTAGGGGTACCTTAGTACCCCAAACTTGTGCACGGGCAGTCGCAGCGCCCCACGGCAAGGCTTGCCGGGCATCCGCCAGGGCCCTCCGCCATTCACATTTACTGCCATTCAAGAACAAAGCATTAACTAAGAAGACAAGGCCCCAGCAAGAGGAGCTTGCCGGGAAGGACAAGGCCCCGGCAAGAGGAGCTTGCCGGGAAGGACAAAGGCCCCGGCAAGAGGAGCTTGCCGGGAAGGCCAACTAAGGCACTTCAAGAGACTTGCCGCGGCGCCCCGCGCGTCCCGGCAAGACCCAGCGAGCGGCAAGCTTGCTGGTACGACAAGATGAGGGCCACGGCAAGGCGCTTGCCGCGGCAAGGCTGCCACTCTGCACCCGAGCTCCAGTGCATCCAACGACGTGTCACCCCAGGACTATCCCAGGAGCACGTGGCGAGGCGCTGTGCAGCCATACGGTGCGAGGTGGCAAGCGAAGCTGACAAGGAGGCCATCGTGGCGATCGGTGGCGCCCCTAACGGTCGTTTCCTTGCTTTGTTAGGCGACCGGACGGGCATTAAATGCCCTTGTCCCTTCCGTCGAGTTAGGTAGGGACATCTTTGGTAGCATGATTGTACCAACCCGCGTTTTTACTCTTTTACCCCTCTTTCTACGCCGCCACCTGTCGGTGACCCCCTTAGCCCATGCGCACGTAGAAGGGGTTCGGTTCATTCGACGCATTCAGCACCACTACACGCTCACGCTCTCGAGCAAGAACAAATACAAACACAAAGCAGCAGTAGGAGTTTTATCTCTCCGGAGAGCTCCGAAGCTGGGTAAAAACCCTCCCGCGTGCTCCCGCCTCGATCTACTCTGGTACGCCCTCCGCTCCCTTGCCGGACAAGAAGGGGCCCCCTGCCCCATAGGTGCTCGTGCTCCCAAACCACCACGACATCTTTGGCGCGCCAGGTAGGGGTGCGTCGAGGCCGTGCGTATCTGATCCAGCGTCTGCGCGCGCTACATCAGCATCTTCATCAACATGCCACCGAAGAAGAAGATTTCGGAGGTGGCCGCTCCGTCTGCGACCGTCCTACCGCCACCGGAGCAAACGGGCGGTGGGGTGGACACTGGCGGAGGAGCGGGCGCCAGCGGGGGGACTCACATCGTCACCCGGTCCAAGGACAAGGCCCCGCAAGGTTCAGCATCTGCACATCCGCCGCACCCCTCCCAGGAGGTGCAGGATCGACAACGCCACGGTGCTCCTAGCACCGTACTCGCGTTAGAACAAGGCCAAGCTGGTGGGTCGTGGGACGTTCAAGGCCAGCATGCACGCCAGCACGCTGGCACGAGCGCAGTGCGGTCGCCTGGTCGAGATGATGCTCCTTCTAACACTATCAGAAGTTTGAGCATGTCCCGCACCTCGCGCCGCTCACCACCGCCACCCAAGACTCCAGAGGAAGCGCTGGCCCGAGCCCAGCTGCTTCTAGATTACCCTCCAGCGCCCGACAAGATCGACGACTGGAGGGCAGCCATTTACAGCCTCATCGACTTCGCCAACGGCGACAAGCCCCGGCAAGATGCCCAGGCGGAAGCTGACGCCGACAAGACCGCTGGGGGTGCCACCACCGTGCACTCCCTGCCCCGAAGGCCAAGATCGCCGACTCGCCGGGCCAAACTCGACGCCGACTCCACCGCGTCGTTGGACCCGCGAGCTCGCCGCGATCAACGCCAAGTTCTTCAAGAACGACGGCACAAAGACGCTCGTACTCGCATCGACCGCAGAAGAGAAGCGCGGCGTCAATCTGACCAGCGCGCTAGGCCCTCTGTCGATATGCAAGCGCCAGGGGAACCAGCGACTTGTCAGACGCTGCGAGTTGCCTGCGTTCACCCGTGAGCTGCGGCAAGTCCAAAGGCCCAAGACCAAGAACTTCAAGCCGACGCGTGCCGAGAAGTACGATGGCAGGATACATCCGTCGGAGTTCCTCAGCGTCTACACCATCGCGGTGTAGGCTGCCGGAGGGCGCGACGAGAAGATCTGAAGAAGAGGACCAAGTCCGGCAAGAGTAGCTCTGATGCCTACTCCGGCAAGCGCACCTCTTCGGAGTGCTGCGCTACCGTCGAGGACGCACCATCGAGCTCCACCGGCAAGTGCAAGAAGACAAAGGCAGCTTCACAAGAGACCAAGTCCGGCAAGCGTAGCTCTGATGCCTACTCCGGCAAGCGCGCCTCTTCAGAGTGCTGCGCTGCCGTCGAGGACGCACCATCGAGCTAGAAGCACAGTCGTTCTTAAATTCTTATGTTATATTCCTTGAATGGCCGTACCTTGTATGGAAAACCTATGTGCGGAGGAACCGGCTCGTGGCTGAGTTGCACCCTTACTTTGTTTCGAGTCCGCTCAACAAATGAAAGCGCGTTGCAACTAGCCCCGACAAGGTTTCTTGCCGGAGGCAGCACCGCCAGCGGGCTGCTGATGTTCCGCATTCAGCAAGCGTGTGTGCACCGACAAGTTCCCTAAAAGCATAAGGGTAAAAACATACAAGGGATGGAATCAAGTAAAGGAGATAACATAACAGTTGGCGCCGTTCAAAGAAGCGCAGCCTTGCCGGGACACAGACGACAGAAAAGCTAAGTTGCCCAAGTCTGAGCACAGAGCCCAGTCAGTTTCAAATTCTTATGTTATATTCCTTGAACTGCCGCGCCTTGTGTGGAAAACCTGTGCGCGAAGGAACTGGCTCGTGGCTGAGTTGCGCCCTTACTTTGTTTCGAGTCCGCTCAACAAATAAAAGTGCGCTGCAACTAGCCCGACAAGGTTTCTTGCCGGAGGCAGCACCGCCAGCGGGCTGCTGATGTTCCGCACTCAGCAAGCGTGTTTGCGCCGGCAAGTTCCCTAAAAGCATGGGGTAGAGACATACAAGGGAAGCGACAGAATAAAGGATATAACATAGCAATCATTGCCACAGAGCGCAGTCAGTTTTAAATTTTTAAGTTATATTCCTTGAACGTCCGTGCCTTGTATGGAAAACCTGTGCACGGAGGAACCAACTTGTGGCTAAGTTGCGCCCTTGATTTGTTTCGAGTCCGCTCAACAATACAAGTAGAGCTGCAACTAGCCCCGATAAGGTTTCTTGTCGGATGCAGCACCGCCAGCGGGCTGCTGATGTTCCACACTCAGCAAGTGTGCTTGCGCCGGCAAGTTTCCCTCAGAGCGTAGGGCGAAAACATACAAGGGATGTAACAGAGTAAAGGATATAACATAGCAAGCTTTGCTCAGAATAAAGTTATATATTACAGTAAATAACTTACCGCGCTCTAAGAGATTGTTCCTATGACACGTCTAGCAGCGGCAAGGACAAGGAAAGAGAAGAAAGGTGCGCCGGCACCTGGGTCCCGGCAAGCCAGAGTTGCTGGGGGCTGCGAATACCAAGATTCATCCCCGACAAGCCAGGGTTGCTGGGGGCTGCGATATCAGATAAGTTTTTCGTCCCTCATCATGCATCCTCTTATGGACTGGGAAACGCGAAGCCGCGTCCTTGAACGGCCGTGCCTTGTATGAAAAACCTGTGCGCGAAGGAATCGACTTGCGGCTAAGTTGCACCCTTGATTTGTTTTCGAGTCCACTCAACAATACAAGTGAGATGCAACTAGCCCCGACAAGGTTTCTTGCCGGAGGCAGCACCGCCAGCGGGCTGCTGATGTTCCGACTCAAAGCAAGTGTTTGGCCCGCAAGTTCCTCAAAGCGTAGGCTAAAAACATACAAGGCATAGAGTCAAGTAAAGGATATGGCAAAGCGAGCTTCCCCTTTTTCATTAAAAAACATCCCATTCGGGTACAGTCCATAGAGGATGAAAAACATGAAAGAGAGGATTACAAGTTTTAAATGTAGCTAAGGCCCGAAGGCTTACAAGTTAAAAAGATAAGATGCCCGTAATCCCTTTCCTGTCCCCCTTTTCAGGAGGTAGGTCAAGGAGGCAAGAAGGGCAAAAGGGGCGCCTAGGCGAACTACGGGTGCCAGAAGACACCAAGAGAACATCCCGGAGGCCGTCTGGGGGCTGGACGGTGATGGCGGTGCCGGAAGCAGAGCTCGAAGACGGGGCGGCAGGACGTCAGCACGCTGTCGAGGGCACCACGCCCTCGTACTCCGACTTGACGGCCTTGCCGCCAACCCTCTTCCTCTTCCGCAGCCTCCCTACGCCAGCCGCCCAAGGAGACGACCCTGGGGAGTTCAGGAGGCCGGCGACCCGGATGATGGGGTTGCCGGTGACGCGCGAGGCGACGCCCGACGCCTAGTCGTACCCGCCGCCCTCGTCGTCGCTGTCGCTCTCCTCCTCGTCACTCCCGCTCGAGGGGGAGTCTTCGCTATCGGAGGAGCTGTCCACGCAGCATCTCGCCCGGGTGCCGGAGTCAGATCTAATCTGGACCCAGGCCGCGTGTGCCCGTGCCCTGTTTTGGGCCTGGCCCAACAGCGCTCGGCACCGTGTATGGCCCAGGCCCGGGGGCTCCTGTCGGTGTACTAAAGTAGGGGTACCTTAGTACCCCGAACTTGTGCACGGGCAGTCGCAGCGCCCCACGGCAAGGCTTGCCGGGCATCCGCTAGGGCCCTTCGCCATTCACATTTACTGCCATTCAAGAACAAAGCATTAACTAAGAAGACAAGGCCCCGGCAAGAGGAGCTTGCCGGGAAGGACAAGGCCCCGGCAAGAGGAGCTTGCCGGGAAGGACAAAGGCCCCGGCAAGAGGAGCTTGCCGGGAAGGCCAACTAAGGCACTTCAAGAGACTTGCCGCGGCGCCCCGCGCGTCCCGGCAAGACCCAGCGAGCGGCAAGCTTGCTGGTACGACAAGATGAGGGCAGCGGCAAGGCGCTTGCGCGCAAGGCTGCCACTCTGCACCCGAGCTCAACAAGATCCAACGACATGTCACCCGGGACTATCCCAGAGCACGTGGCGAGGCGCCATGCAGCCATGCAAAGTCGAGGTGGCAAGCGAAGGCGACAAGGAGGCCATCGTGGCGATCGGTGGCGCCCCTAACGGTCGCTTCCTTTGCTTTGTTAGGCGACCGGACGGGCATTAAATGCCCTTGTCCCCTGTCGTCAGAGTTAGGTAGGGGACACTGTTGGTAGCAGTTGTACCAACCCGCGTTTTTACTCTTTTACCCCTCTTTCTACGCCGCCACCTGTCGGTGACCCCCTTAGACTATAAAAGGGAGGCCCATGCGCACGTAGAAGGGGTTCGGTTCATTCGATGCATTCAGCACCACTACACGCTCACGCTCTCGAGCAAGAACAAATACAAACACAAAGCAGCAGTAGGAGTTTTATCTCTCCGGAGAGCTCCGAAGCTGGGTAAAAACCCTCCCGCGTGCTCCCGCCTCGATCTGCTCTGCGTACGCCCTTCGCTCCCTTGCCGGAAAAGAAGGGCCCCCCCTGCCCCATAGGTGCTCGTGCTCCCAAACCACCACGACAACGACATACTGCACAACATCATCACCGACAATGGCACAAACTTTGCCAAGGGCGCCTTGGCCCGTTTCTGCGCGACGCAGGGCATCCGGCTGGACATAGCGTCCGTTGCCCATCCGCAGTCAAACGGCCAGGTGGAACGAGCCAATGGCCTCATCCTGTCCGGCATCAAGCCTCGACTGGTCGAACCACTCGAGCGTTCGGCCGGCTGTTGGGTTGAGGAGCTGCCAGCTGTCCTCTGGAGTCTGCGCACGACTCCAAACAAGTCAACCAGCTTCACACCTTTCTTCCTCATCTACGACGCCGAAGCCGTCATCCCGACGGATATAGAGTTCGACTCTCCACGAGTCACCATGTACACCGAAGAGGAAGCTGAAGAAGCGCGCCAAGACGGCGTTGATCTGCTGGAAGAGGGCCGGCTATTGGCACTCAGCCGGTCCAACATCTACCAGCAGAGTCTGCGCTGATACTACAACCGCAAGGTCAAGCCGAGATCGTTCCAAGAAGGCGACCTTGTGCTCCGGCTGATTCAGAGAACAGCCGGCCAACACAAGTTGTCGGCACCTTGGGAGGGTCCCTTCATCATCGACAAGGTGCTAGGGCAGCGCCTACTATCGATTGGCCTTCGAAGCCTCAAGCACTCAAGAGGGCGACTCGGAAAAAGCAGGCGCAGTGGGCATAAACCTTCTTTGAAGATTTTACGATTGATGCGGTATGTATCGCTTTCGCCTTTTGTATTAAAGTACTAAGACCTTAGGCCCCCCGAGGCGAGCTCGGGGACTGCCTTTTTGTTATCTGTATGATAAGAATTACGCTTCCGAATATGCTACTCTTTTTATCATACCATCTGGTACCGGGTCCGATTAGTCGGCCCGGGGACTTGCCGTCTTGCGCTATGAAATGCTTCCTGCAGTCAGACAAGTAATGTGTTGCGCTCAAGCCATCTCCCGTCGAAAGCCGCAGCTCGCAGAGCGACTGCTGGCAGGCGGAGAACAAGCAAGAACGAGCGCACACATGAAAAAATGGCTAAGGACCTAAAAGCTTATGCGTAGCGCAAGCCGGCTACCAGCCTCCCTCCATAGAGCCGACTCGTGAGTAGTCGGCTCGCCGTCTTAGCTTTCATCAAAGACGGCCGACTCTTGGATAGTCGGCCTATCGCTTTCTAGCCGACTTCCTAAAGAAACTCTAAACGGCCAAGTACTTGCCTTCCCGAAGTAGCCAAGCACTTGACCTAGCGACAGTCCGCAGAGCGGCTGTCCAGCCGGCAAGATGGCAACTAAGGGAAGACGGCAAAGGAAAAAGCCTAAGGAGCAATAAGCAAGGAAAGGCGGAAATCGGATAAATATTTACATAGGCCCTTGGCCGAATTTTCGAATAGAAATTCAGGATACACCCCGCGGGTGGAATTGTTCGAACCTAACAAGTCTTTCAAAAGATCACTAAAAGACAGATAAACAGAGACGGAAAAAGCAGTCTAGGAGGCGGCCTCCGGGGCCGGAGGATCGGAGGTGACGACGGTGTCGGGTGCCGGGGCAGTCGGCTGGGCGGTCTCAGCTTGGTCGCCTCCGGCGGCAGTCGCCTTGTCTCCGCGCGGCTCGTTGCTGGAGGTGCGATCGGGCTGAGGCTGGCCGCCTGCTTCGTCTTCTGGCGCCTCCTCCTCGCCTCCGTCCTCCGCCTCGTCCTCCTCCTCGGCGCTGGAGTCGATCACCTCTGCCGAGTCTTCGTCATACTCCGGGTCCATCCCGAACCAGTCCGGCGGTACTTCCTCGCCGCCGTCGGCCCGCTCGGGCACAAAGACGTTGGTGTCCGTGTACTCGGCGATGGCTGCTGCGTGCTCGACAAGGGCGCCCTCCACGACCTCCAGCTCGGCCTGGGCTTCTGACCGGAACGCGGCCAGACGGTCTAGGTCCAGCCCCGGATACCACGCCTTGACGAACTCCAAGGCCGGCGTGCTCGCCGGCCGGGCGAGCCCTTCCGAGCCTCAAGGCGGCGGCGGCGACTTCCGGCCGGTCGGCGGTCCGGTCGGCGGTCGCAGAGCGGCATGTCGGGCCCGGCGGCAATCGCTGGACGCCGGCACGTTGAAGCCGGCGCAACAGCCGGTGAGCCGGACGAAGACGGGCCCCAATGCTCAGGAGCTGCTCGTCGATGGTTCGGGGGGCATTGGCGGCGATCACCTCACCCTTCGCCCTTCGCGCCTCCCGAGCAGCCTCGATGGCCAGAGGGACTATCTGTGAATGACCAGGAAAGAAGTCTGCCAAGACAAAAAGAAGAAAGTCAGAAAATCAGAAGTCGGCCTGACGCATAGTCGAAGCCCAAAGAAACGAAAGGGACTCACCATCAACGATGTCCTCGAGCTCGTGGTAGCCAGAGGTCAGCATCGCCTCCCTATCAGTCCAGGGGAGCGCTCGATCTCGAACTCGGCCATGAGAGTGGCCTCCCGCGACTTGGCCTCGTCCTGCGCCTTCTGGAGTAGCTCCTTCTGCTCGGCTAGCTGCGTCACCAGCAGGTCGCGCTCTTTGGCGAGCCTGCCGCACTCCTCCTCCTTGGCACGCCGAGCAGTGTTGGTCTCGCCCAGCCGCTCCTGCAGGGCGGCGTTGGTACCTGAAGAACGAAGAAAGAGACATGCAAGTCGTCAGTAAAGTAGATCGCCGGGGAGATCCGGCCCGACTGCTCAGCAGTCGGCCCGAATCTCGGGGACTACAGCCCGCGGGTGCGCCAGCGCGCCCCCGCGAAGAAGGAAGAAGAGAGCTTACCCCGGCTTTCCGCCCAGTCGGCGGTCCGCTTGTTCAACTCCTCGACATTGCGGTTGAAGGCAGTGGCGCGGAGGTTATGATACTCCTACAAAGAAACCGACAAAGGCAAAGTTAGTATTCGGAACTCGTCAGAGGGAGTTCCGAACCGCCTGCTCAGCAGCCGGTCCGGAACTCGGGGACTACACCCAGTGGGTGCGTTGGCGCGCCCCCACGGAGTAAAGCAAGAATCAGAAAAAAGAAGGAAACTTACTCGGATGGATATCCGCGCGGCCAGATGCGCCCTGTTGCAGACTTGAAGGGCATCGCTTTCCGCGCGCAGCTTCGCCTGGACGTCCAGGAGCGCTTGGTTCAGCGGTCCGTGCAACCACCCGGTGGGCGCGGCACTGGAGGCCTCGACGTCCAGACTCACCGAGCTGGCGGTGCCGATTTCCCTGGCTCGCGGCGCCGAGGTCGTCCTCTCAAGCCGGCGGCGCACCGGCTCGGCGACTTGAAGAAGCAGCCGCGCCTCGGCCTCATCCGCGATCGGCGGGTCCGAGTGGCCCGCCGGCTGTTTGCCGTGCGGCCTCCCAGACGGTGGCGGAGGCGGCGCGAGGGTGTCCGAGCCCGAAGCCTCGCCGCCCTCCTCCACGAGGGGGTTCTTGGTGCCGACCTCTCCGGTCTGCCCCGTGAACTCCGGAGCCGGCGGCGCCGACGACAATGGGGGGACGAGCATCGCCGATCGGCGACGCGCGGCCTCCTCGGCCGCCGTTCGAGCAGCAGCGTCGGCGTCGTCCAACTTCTTCTGGGCATTGGCGGCCGCCTTCTCGGCCTGCGCATTCTCCAGGCGGTCGGCCTCCTCCTCGTCGCGCTTCTCCCGCGCGTTCCGCTCTGTCGCCTCCCAGAGGTCAGCGGCGGGGTCGACCCGCCAGGTGTTGGCGGACGTCTCTACCGACCCCATGACGGAGGGGACGGCGACTCTTTCAAGGGAGAGGGGGCCCTAGAGAGGGGCAGAGGAAAAATCAAAGAAGACTCGGACAAGATCCAACGAAGAAAAATAAGAGAGCGTAAAAGACTTACGTGGAAACTAACGGCGGCCTTCTCACTTCCCTTCGGAAGCGGTTGGCCTTCGCGGCCACCTCCTCCCGTTTGGTTGCGGTGGCCGCCCCCTTGAACTTCTTCGGCTTGCTGCCGGGCACACTCGGCCCGGCGTGACGCCTCTTCGCGCCGCCTTGGCCGGATTGGCCGGCCCTCGGCTGGTGGCATGGGACGACTTCCACGTCGGCGTCATCTTCGGGCCAGTCGGTGAAGGTGGCCAAGGGCCTGAAGCCGCCGTCTGCCCCTTCCCCGCCGCCTTCGGTGTTGGCCTCCAATGCCGCCGCCCCCAGGTCGGGGTCGTCAATGTCGCTCTCCGCGCGGTCTGGGACGTAGTCGCGGGGCTCTCGCGTGGCGCCGGCTGCGGGCTCCATGAGGGGGTTCTGCCCAGAAGAGACCAACAAGAATTAGAAGCCGGAGTCGGCCGCAAAGAAGACAAAACTACATAAAGATACGACTTACCACTGGAGGGGGTTTGTCGCGTGAGTACGGCTCCTTGCCGAAATGCCAGTCCTCCGTGAACTCGTAGTGCGCGATGTGGTTCACCAAGTTCGCCACCTCCCTGCGAGGCATCTCCTTAGTGCACAGCCGGCTCGGGTCGTGGCGGCCACTCATCTGACAGATTAGGTGAGGCCGGCCTTGGAGTGGGAGGACTCGGCGCGCCACGAAGACGGCCAGAAGGTCGGATCCGACGAGGCCCTCTGACTGCAGCAGGACTCGGAGTCGCGCTACGGCGGCTGCTCCGGAGGGAGTCAGCGACTTGGACCGGTGAGACCAACTGGGGAGCCTCCCAGTTAGGGGGGCCGGGTTGAATGGCGCCAGGTTGACCCAGTCGCCGTCGGTGGAGAGGTTCTTCACGTAGAAGTAGGAGCGCTGCCACATCTTCACCGACTTTATCAGCGAGATGGGAGGAAAGGGGTTGTCGGCTGTCGTGCGCCGCTTTTTGATGTCGGTGCCATAGCCGAGCGGCGTGCCGGGCGGCCTGTGTACCAAGCTTGAAGAAAATTCTCCCCACAACTCGAGGTGGGGAGAACGCTGAGGAAGCCTTCGCCAGTGGAGTGGCGGCGGAGAGAAGCACCACCGCATTTGGAGTAAGGTGGTGCGGTTGGAGCTGTGGAACTCGTGAACGAGCGGAAGAACCCGCTCGCCCGGCGAGTCCAGCCGCGCATGAAGTGCGAGCGGAAGGCGACCCTTCGCCTTCCTCCGCGCTGGGCAGGTCTCTCCCGGCGTGGGGCAGGCGCCCACGAGGTCCGCGCTGGGGAGACGGCGGGTCCGGGGGAGGAACTCGATATGTTCCGCCTCCACATCCGAACCGTCCCACACGCCGGAGCACGTGGCGGGAGGCGCGGCGGAGGAAGAACTCATCGCCGTGGTGCGGGGTGCTCTTGCTCGCGGCGGAGGAAGAAGAGGAGAAGGCAAGAGAGTGGGGGAGAGGATGCGCGTGCGGTGCCGTCCTGCTCCCCCTGCCTATTTATAGCCCTGTGGGCTGAGGAGCCGAGGGGGCGGGCGTGGGATTAACTGCGCACGAAGACCCACGCCGCCCCACGATTTACCCCATGAAGTTACTATGCGCAGTAACGACGTGGGGAAGCCAACCATTTGTGACCGCAGCAGATCCGTTCGGATGCCGAGGCGCGGTAGTGGCGGGCCCCGCCTGACAGCCCGTCCCGTCGCGCGCGTGGGTGAGCAGACTATCCTCCCCACGTGGCGCCACGTGATAGGACCGCCTCGTTGGCAGCAGGCAAGCGTATCCAATACGCTGCCTGATTTCCCGCCGCGACTTACAAACAGCGGCCCCTCGCTGAACGAATCCGACTTCACGAGTCGGCCAAAAAGAAGACAACGGCCGAATCTCAGAGTCGGCGCTGGGAAGTTTGAAACTGTTGAAGCCCCACGAGGCGGCGTCCGCAGGCTTCACCAGCTTCGGGACTCTTGTCGGATAATGGGCCCTGGTAGGGTGACCCAGACCCGGGATCTTTCAAGACATCGGGCAGGCCACGCCCCTCCAGAAGAGTCAGTGGCGACCTCGGAGAGGCCGAGTCCCGGTGGCGATCTCGAGAAGCCGAGTCTCGGTGGCAATCTCGGAGGAGCGAATCCTAGATGGCGACTTCAAGGCAAGCCGACTCCAAGCTGGCGACCTCGGGGAGCCGACTATGGAGTCGGCCCATGACACTTCACGAAGCCCGATCGGGTGCGGTCACGGCGTGGCCGCCCCTCCCGCCTCGAGGGGGTGGCATGGCTATAGTGAGGCGTGTCGCGGAAGATCTCCGGCGGCAGGCTTGCATTGCCATGCCGCCTGACTCTCGACCACAGTGCAGGCGGCGATCTGTGCCCACGACGCCGGCCTGTACGGCCCGAAGGCTACGGGGCCGCCTGTCAGTGGGTGGACCGAAGGCGGCAGGCGCTCAAGGCGGCCCTGTGGGGTCGACCTCCCGGTCGGCCGTCTCCCTCAGGCCCCACAAGCCATTAATCAAATTGGACGGGGAGTGGCGACAGTGATCGCCCGATAGACGGCGGCACTGTTGCCACGCCCCGGTGACCAAGCCTGCGTCACCAGGAGTGCCGCACAGTGTCGGCCTATCCACGGGGCCCACTAGTCGGTGGGCACTAGAAGCCGGCGGTAAGGACAGCAGCATGAGAGACAGACGGCTGGGACCCGCGCCCAGCCGGATTACCATTGTATCCCCGAGGGGTAGGCCTATATAAACCCCCCGGGGCACCCATGCAAAGGGTTCGGACCTTGATAGAGTTAGACCAGATAGCCCAGGGAGGAGAGAACTAGCCTTGCTCTCTCTTGCCTCACGAACAACTCTAGGAGCACCATTGTAGCCTTTTCACTTGAGTGATCATGCGGAGACCCCGCAGAGCAGCAGTAGGGGTGTTATCTCCCCGGAGAGCCCCGAAGCTGGGTAAGATTCGTCGGCGTGCATGCCTACGCCTTATCCCGTTTCCAGGCACCGGCGACGTTCTACTCGCCCCCACCATGATAAGCCATCCATTGGCATATGTCGCACCCAACCCCCGACACACACATAATAAAGTTCATAATATAACTCAATTACTTTCAATGAATAATCTGATCATAAACCCATAATTCATCGGATCCCAACAAACTCACCACAAAAGAAGATTACATCGAATGGAGCTCCGAGGAGAACATTGTATTGAATATCAGAGAGAGAGAGAGAGAGAGAGAGAGAGAGAGAGAGAGAGAGCCTTCTAGCTAATCACTATGGACCCGTAGTTCCGTGGGGAACTACTCACACATCATTGGAGGTGCAACAAGGTTGATGTGGAGGCCCTCCGTGATCGATTCCCCCTTCAGTAGAGTACCGGCGGAGGCCTCCAAACGGGATCATGAAAGAATAGAGGCTTGCGGTGGCGGAATAATTGTGTCGGGTCTCACTCTAGTGGTTTTGGGATTTTATGGAACTTATGTAGTTGGAATTAGGTCAAAAGGACCTATGAGGGGCCCACAAGCTCAGGCGGTGCCCCCTCGGGGGCGCCGTGCGAGCTTGTTGCCCTCTCGTATATCTTCTGGCCTCCTCGTGAAGCTTCCTAGGTTCCTTCTAGTCCAGAAAAAATCACCATAAGGTTTCATCGTGTTTGGACTTCATTTGGTACCGTTTTTTAGTGAAACAGTAAAATAGGCATAAATAGAAACTAGCACCTGGCACTAGGTTAATAGGTTAGCTCCCAAAAAGATACAAAACTGCATATAAAACATACAAGATTGATAATATAATAGCATGAAACAATTAAAAATTATAGATACATTGGAGAGTATCAGCCGCTAGTCGAAATTCTTCAAAGCACAATCTTTAGTTCATGGAAAAGGCAAAGCTGTTATTGATGAAGGAACATGACCCCTTGATGCGTAGTTTCATCAGCCAGCATCTCAATCCACTCATGAAGACATTCCTAGCCACGACACTGCTGCAAATGCTTCAGAGCAAATTCATCAAGGTGAAACACCTCGAGTCATGACAAATCATGAGCTGCTCATTAGTTTGCACCAGAAAGCGGATAGGAACCATGACTGGGTTAAGCGTCAAGTTGCTACTATTCTTGCAAACATGACAGTGGCACAGAACCCAGTAAGTAAAAATCACTGTTACGCCCATGAGATCTTTGATCATAGCTTGGCCATTCTCTCACATCTCAAGACAACCGAAGGACTTGAAGAAATGGAATTCCAACAAGACTTCGATTGGTCGATTCCGCCCAAGAAGTAGTTCAAAAAAGTTCAAGTTCCTCCTCTTGTGCCAGATTCCATGTCTCCATCACGCTCGACTAGCGGAAATGAGGACCTCGAAGACGCTGCATCAGGCCCCTCTGCTTCACGCTGGCACTCCTCCACCTTCATCAAGCTGATATTCTTCAGGGGAGCTAGTCCTCAATTTTGTCTCCTTTTGGTCATGTGATGACAAATGGGGAGAAATCTGAGTTAGTCTTCAAGCGGGTCTATTTATATTGGGTTGTTTTTGTTAAGTTGAAAGTCTTGGTTCTTCTAGTGTGTTCCTATGATGAGTTGCAACTTAAGCTCATTGGTGGTTTGACTCTTTTGAACTGCTTAAACTGCATGCTTTTGTTGGGAAATATGGTAGAAAACAAAAAAACGCGCCTACGATCATCCAAGATCAATATGAAGATGCATAACGGGTTGGGATCACGATCGTTCCTGTCACGGAGTTGCAGCGGAAGAAGAACATGTGGGTGTAGATAGTACTTGGAGTCCCTCAAACCGTGATGAATGATCCCTCGAACCGAAGATCGAAAGCACGACCTCTCTACTTGGTTGCAAGTGTGCATCTTTCACGATTTGGCAGCGCTTCACCATCCAAATCTTTCACGATTGCCGGAGAATTAGAGGGAGGAGATTACAACCACACTGGGCTTCTAAATATGAGGACAATAGGATTAGTCTAGCTCTAATTAGTTAACTAGGACAAACTAGAACTAGAGGAAGCTCCAAAACTTGTATATCCAAAAGGACCATTTCCTCAAGTATATATAGGTCAGAGGGGAGAGGGAGGGCTGCCACCAAGGAGGGAAAACCTCCTTGGGGCGCCAGCCAAGGGAGGAGGAGTTGGACTCCTACCCCACTCCTATTCGGCTCCCTTCCTTAGGGAAGGGAGGCACTTTCCCACTTGGGCCTTTTCGGCCCAAGTTTCCTTCCACCTCTTGGCCTTTTAAGGCATGTTGATATTTAAATTAAATATAAAATGTTCCAAATACTTTTAGACCATTATATATTTTTAACATCTCCGGAAACTTTTTCCACATATATATAATTTATCGGTAATACCAAGTATTACCCGATACTCACCAAAACACTTTCGGTGACCTCGAAACGCTTCCGGATCCTCTCGGAACTATTATGAATACTCATGAAATATTTTCACAAATATATTTTCATGAATCCTGCCCTACTAACACGCAACAGATCATGATTGCCTTAAGGTTGTGACCCCGTAGGTTCAGTAACTCATAGACACAGACGAAACCGTTCGTCCAATGACCGACAGCGGGACGGTGAACATCCATATTGGTCCCTGTGAGTACACGAATGATATTCAAGTGAACCTTGGTTATCATGTGATGTTCCCTTTGCTTGGCGACAGTTCATAAAACCTGGGATGCATCGATATCCTTCTGAGTCATCGACATCCTCTATATACCGAAATCCTTGTTACCGGTTTTGTTCTCCTTTCTCGTTATTGTGTTCCAGCATCCCCGTGATGAAGTCACTTATGTCTGGCCAGATGATGATTGATGCCATCATACCGAGAGGGCCCTAAGAATATCTATCCATCATCGGAGGAGCAAACCCCACTCTTGAGCTACCCGACCACTTGTAAAACTTTCCGATGAACCTATAAGTTGTCGTTATGATCACCATGTTACAGGTGATGTTTGAGCAACCCCAAAGTCCACCATACGGTAAGAAGTGACCACGGCACTCTCATGGTCTAAGGAGCAAGATCACACGTTAACACTCTGTGTTATTACAATTGAATACAGACGATATTAATCCAATTCACAACAAACAAGCTTAGGTCGATTCAATATGATCGTTCTTCCAATGTCATAATCTCAATGTTGTTTTAGGACTATTGTTACACTTAACGATATTCTAATATCCGGAAAACATGATCACCAACAACACTTGAGCTAGTCCGAGATGCAAGACTAGGAACCTTTTATTTAACCTTTATCATTCCACATGTGCATATTAGTTTTCCACTGAATCGCATATTCCAGGATCATAGCAGTTATAGAATGAAATATAAGCTCTTAATTATGAATATGGAAATATAATAATACAAATATTATTGCCTCTAGGGCACATTTCCAACAGTTTTACCTTCAATGTTATATCTGTACATGCATGCCGAATTTCGTCGGACACCAATTTTCATCATGCATCACAATTTCTTCATATCATATGATCAATGCATGATTGGATTCCAAGATATAGGGGGGGGGGTCTCCACAATTTCAACCCGCCATGTGCATTTTCAATCCAAAGAAAATTCATCATATGCACATCTTCATGAGGAGTTCCTTTATCATGTAATCAAATTCTTCATACTCTGTTCCTACACTTCCTATCATTTATCCTCGTTGAAAACTTAATCAATTTGTCATCAATCACTAAAAAGGGGTAGATTGTAAGTGCATCTAGTTCCCCCTTAGTGGTTTTGGAGTAATGAAGACAAATGGGTCAAGGGACTAATGTGTACGTGAGTGTACACATGAGTTTTAGTCCCTGAAGATTTGGTTTAACCCATGAAAGATGACCCCTAAGAATGTATCTCTTCAAGTGAAGAATTTGGTGCGTCCTTTGAAGAATTGGAAGCTTGAAGAATTTGTTTACAAAATTTCTTTCTTTTTATTTTGAGTCATAGGAAACATTGTACTATTAAAGGGGGTCTAGGTGATACATAATTGTATTTCCGAAGTGATGCTTAGAACTTATACGCTACCTATATATTTCTTTGAACTGAAGACTTTGAAAATATCTTGCAGTGCACCTGAGTTCATCAGCGACAATGATGGAGTTCTTCTGGTCATTGACAAAATTGGTTTGACTGAGGGGTTAGGATTTGCTACTCGTGAGGTGTGTTGGCATTTCCTCAAAGAGGAGAGGATGATACAATACAGTGGAGATAAGTATTTCCCTCAGTTAAGAAGCAAGCACTACAAAAAAATACACTTCCCTGATGATACGTGTTTGTCACAGTAGGTCACGTTTTCTGTCATGCATGTACACCCATGACGATTTTATGACAGAACCAAGATAGTCATACATGTGCTGTCGTAGAAGTATTCCATAGCAATAGCAAAATTATCATCACGGAAGTGTTCACTTCCATGACGATAAATGGCACATCATGGAAGTGCTTTCGTCAAGGGTAACCGACATGTGGCATCCACCGTAACGGGTCGCCGTTAAGCTACCGGGTCCGGTTTTGGATCCGATAACCCGTTAACAGCACAGACCAATGGGGATTTTTCACGTGTAAAATTCTCATCGGCCGAAGGAAACACGTGTCAGATCGTCATTGGGTCAGTTAGGTGCCTATGATATGTCGACACGTGCAACGGCCCAACACTGGCCCATTTAGCTTACAAAGGCCGGCCCGTTTGACTTGGTGAAAAGCAAGCGGGCCGGCCCATGAAAAGCGTGTTAACGGTCTGCTCGCATATAGGCCATTTTACGGCCCGGTAACTCACGGCCCGTTAGGGCCTTCCCGAAATTGGCCCGACAGCGTCATGTGGGCCATCGAATATAACACCAGCCCGTTTCACTTTCAATCCATGTATGGCCCACGACGTCTTTCGACCCATATAAGGCCTTTCGTATCTTTGGGCCCTTTAGTGGCCCATGGTGACTCTGGCCCATAATGAACAATAAATTTCTTTGTACCCATTAACGACCCATGATTCACATGGGCCGTTTCCAGCTCGTGTTAGCTTTTGGCCTGCTGACGGCCCATACATTCTTGGGCTCTTCTCCAGTCCTCGATTATTTCCAGCCCGTTACTGGCATGTTCCCCTAATGGGCCAAATTCGGCCTGTGGTTAGAATCGACCCATTTGTGGCTTGTTAACTCGTTGCGTTATTTCCAGCCAATCCTATATTCTAGCCCATTAAGGACCCATTATGCCTGTGATAGAATTAAGCCTTTGCTATCTTCCGGCCTATTAACGACCCCTTACCATGCTGGCCCGATACCAGTTATGCCCATTTACGGCCCATGTGGGCCCATTTATCCGTCAGCCTGAGGCCCACTGATTATACGACCCGTTGGAGGCCCATTTATCCAACGGCCCGTAGGAGGCCCATGGATCCGACGGCCTATAGCAGGCTCAAGGTTACTGTTGGGGATATAACTACTAGGTATGACCTGCCCAGCAGGGGCTGGGTCATCCCATTGGCGGCTTAAAGATGAAGAGGCCTGATAAGGGCCAAGAAGACATGAAGATGGCAGTTCATAGAGCAAGCCTATTGAAGGCCCAAGACCCGGAGGCGACTTGAGGCCCAAAGGGATGATCCGCCATATGTTAACTTGTTCTGTAAGGCAAGTTTAGTTAGAAACCAAGCCGATCATGTTTGTGTGAGCCGGTCGGGACTCTGTAAGCCGCCGGACATCAACCTGTATATAAAGGGGTGATCCAGTGGCGGGTTAACTTAAGAAAACAATAAATCAAGAGCTAGGTCAAGCATATTTGCTCCCTAGTAATCGAAACCCAACCAATACAACCTAAAGCAGGAGTAGGCTTTTACCTCATTGAGAGGGGCCGAACCTGGGTAAACTCTATGTGTCCTTTGTCCCTTTCGACCCCTTCAAGCTAACCTAGTTGCGATGGCTCCACAACTAAGTCCTTTTGCTAGGGCATCTGCCGTGTTAAGTCCACGACAGTTGGCGCCCACCATGGGGCCAGAGTACGCTGGTTTTGAGTTCTTTAAGTGCAACTTCGCAGGGATCAAGGGATATGCCGTCGGCCGGATGACCAAGAGCCGCCGCGGCAAACTCTACATCAACGACGCTGGCTGTGGCCCCGAGGTCGGCTCAATTGAGTATGGGTGAGGGAGTCCTTGATTAGGGGGTCCTTGGGTATCCGACCTATTCGATATGGGCCGGACTGATGGGCCGCAAAGATGGAGCGGAAGATTATCCCCCGTGTCCGAGTAGGACTCCTGTGTGCGTGAACGACAAGTTTTGGTGTCCGGATGCATTATTTCCTTCCTCTGCAAACCGACTTTGTGTAACCCTAGGCCTCTCCGGTGTGTATATAAACTGGAAGGTTTAGTCCGTAGAGGCTATCAGAGTTCTCATAGGCTAGACAACTAGGGTTTAGCCATTACGATCTCGAGGTAGATCAACTCTTGTAACCCCTATACTCATTGAATACAATCAAGCAGGACGTAGGATTTTACCTCCTTTAAGAGGGCCCGAACCTGGGTAAACATTGTGTCCCCATCGTCCCTTGTTAACATTGATCATCAGATGCACAGTTCGGGACCCCCTACCCGAGATCTGTCGGTTTTGGCAGCAACATTGGTGCTTTCATTGAGAGTTCCATTGTGTTGTCGATAGAAGGATCGATGGCTCGCCTTGTCATCAATGATGATATCACTTCTGGAAGGAGCCTAACTTCAGGACAGGTCCTCCAGCTCAGCGGTTTCACTGTGGGCACCCACACGGCCATCAAGCCGATGATGCCCCCCCGCGATCGCCAAACATCACCTCCACATCGGTCTCGAACACTCCAAAAAGATGGGTCCGGCAGATTCATCCTTGAATGAGCTGCTTGATCGCATCGCCGCCTTGGAGCTTTCAATGGATTATGATCAGATCGGGCTTAAACCTGACCAAAGGGAAATCAATCTCTCGCCGATCACTCACCTGGTGGCGGTCGTCGAGGAACGAGACAAGAACACTTCTTCCCCTAAGTTAAAAACCAGCTATGTTCGGATCTCTGAATCCATTGAACCGGACACTCTTCCTTTGGAGGATACCCGACATCCCCCAAACTTAGGGTCGAACTTAAGGTCCGGGGAGCACTTGGATCTTCTCGGACCCGAACCGGTGACCTCGGAGATTTTACAAGCTCCGAACACAATTTTGGGCCGAGATTCAAGTTTTAGCCCACCCGCCCACCACAATCAATACTCTCCAAGCAGTTCAGGCCCTCCAGACATACACGACCTGATGTATGTACGACAGCAACCTCCGGAAATGGTCCATCACTTTTGGGCCAGGTTTCTACTTATCAAAAACAAGATTAAAGATTGTTGTGACGATGATACAGTCTCGACTTTTCATCACAATTGCATCGATGAGGGAATTCAGAATGCCCTCAACCGTCTTCGCATACAGAGTTTCACCGAACTATCACATGTAGTACGGAAGTATTGCGCGATGGAAAGCACATGGAAGGCCCAAACAACCCAATTGGAACCCGCTGCCTTTAAGCAGTGCACTGCCCGGGCAAAACAGGTACACCCTTACGAGGCATTCGATCAATAAGCCCGTTGGCAAGAAAAACAAACCCTTCGCGGGACACATGTCCATCCTTGACAAGCTCCTCGATAAACCCCATCAGATACATGCAACACAGAGCACCGAACCAACTCACAGCCTTCGGGCATGTTGGGTACTCCGGCAAGTGGCTAAAAGCGGTGAGGCTATCCTCAGTACCGCTACTCCAGAGAAGCATTCTCCGGAGGATGATGATCTTAACGTCTTTACGGTCTTCGAGACCTTCTCTTCAAATAATCGGCGTAAAAGGGCACTTTGCGACCTCGCCTAAATTAACCAAGTAACCGCAATGAGCCCATGGAACGATGCGGCAATAACTTTCACCGCAAACGATGAACCAAGGGCCCGATCAGTCCGAGCACCCGCTGCCTTGGTCTTAAACCCAACTATGGATGGCTTTCAACTTACCAAAGTGCTCATGGACCGCGGCAGTGGACTTAACCTCATTTATGAGGACACGATCGAAAAAATGCATATTGACAAAGCACACATCGAGCAAAGTAGTACCACATTTTGAGGCATCATCCCCAGTTGAGAAGCACGATGTTCGGGGAAAATTAAACTTGATGTAGTATTCTGCACGCCTAAGAATTACAGGTCAGAAGAGTTACTCTTCCATGTGGCTCCCTTCAATAGCGGATATACAACCCTTTTGGGGCGGGACGCCTTCTCATACTTCCAAGACATACCCCATTACGGGTACATGAAGCTTAAAATGCCGGGGCCCAATGGAATAATCATAGTTACAAGTGATCCGGATAAAGCACTCCGCACCAAAAAAACCCGCATCCTTGGCCCTTGAGGCACTATCCGAATCCCTTGCGGCCGAAGAACTAACCACCCTGCGATCCACGCTGGACAAGGATGATGTGATTCTCGATAATAGACCCAAATCCACCTCTTTCAAACCAGCAGATGAAATAGTTAAATTTCAAGTGCACCCGACTGATCCTAACAAAACTACGTCTGTTAGAGCACAGCTGGACTCGACGGTCGATGCCGCCCTATGAGCGTTCCTGCGTGAAAATTGGGATATCTTTGCCTAGCACCCTTGGGACATGCCTGGGATCCCACGCAAACTGGCCGAACACAGCCTCAACATAATCAAGGGGTTCAAACCAGTCAAACAAACGTTGCGGCGATTTTCCGAACCCAAACGACAAGCTATGGGGGAGGATCTAGCCAAACTACTCGAAGCCGGGTTCATCAGAGAAATCAAACACCCAGATTGGCTAGCCAACTTGGTCATGGTGCCGAAGAAGGATAAGTCTTGGCGCCTTTGTGTCGATTTCAAAGACCTCAAATATAAGGCTTGCCCCAAAGACCCTTCCGCATTGCCCTGCATTGACCAGATTATTAACGCGACCGTGGGACACGACCCGTTGCGGTTCCTCGATGCTTACTCCAGATATCATCAGATTGAAATGAAGGAGTCCAACCAGGCCGCAACGGCGTTTACTACCCTGTACGGGCCTTTCTATTTCAACACTTACCAACGCATGATTCAAACATGTTTGAAAAAAATCGGCAAGACAGTGGAAGCATATGTGGACGACGTGGTCATCAAGACTAAACACATCAAATCATTGGTGGACAATCTCTGCCTCACATTTGGCAACCTCTGAACATATGACATACGGCTCAATCCGGAAAAATGTGATTTCGGCGTTCCAGCTTGAAAGCTACTAGGGTTCATTGTCTCCAATAGAGGAATCGAAGCGAACCCAGCCAAAATCTGAGCCTTGTCACAACTGGTCATACCAACAGACTTAGAGCAGGTCCAAAATCTAGCAGGGTGCATGGCAGTGTTAAGCCGCTTCATCTCTAGATTAGGAGAAAAAGCATTACCACTTTATAGACTGCTTAGACGCACTGACAACTTCGAGTGGATGGATGCGGCTACAGCCGGATTGGAAGAAATAAAAACATTATTAGCAGGCAACCCAATCCTTGCCGCCCCAAGTGTTCGCGATCCTATGTTGCTTTATCTATCCACAACTCACAAGGCAGTGAGCATTGTACTCGTCGTCAAGCGAGGGGAAGAGGGACATAAACTCCTCATCCAGAAACCAGTGTATTACTTATCAAAGGTCCTTACACCATGCAAATCCCGATACCCTCACTACCAAAAGATAGCTTACACGGTCTTTATGGCATTCCGAACACTCCGGCACTATTTTCAAGAGTGTTCGATCACGGTGGCATCCGAAGTATCACTCAATGACATTATAAACAACAAGGATGCCACCGGCCACATAGCTAAATGGGACATTGAGCTCTTACCATTTGAAATAACATACATGCTGCGCCGAGCTATTAAATCTCATGTGCTAGCCGACTTCATCGCTGAGTGGACGGAAGTCGAGCTCCCTAAAGAGTACAATCATACTCCAACTGGATCATGTACTTTGACGGCTCTAAAATGCTAGAAGGATTGGGGGCTGGTGTCATCTTGACATCCCCTACGAGGGACACAGTCTTCTACGTGCTACAAATCATGTATACAGACTCCAATAACATAGCTGAATACGAGGAACTTCTACATGGTCTCTGAATGGCTGTCTCCATGGTCATACAATGCCTAGAGGTGCGCACTAATTCAAACCTTGCAATATCCCAGATAAATGGAGAGTTCGATGCAAAGGATCCAAAAATGGCGGCGTATCGAAACACCGTATTAAAAATATTGACTCGGTTTGAGGGGCTCGAGTTTCATCATGTTGCTCGAGACAATAACCAGGCAGCGGACATCCTTGCTCGAATGGGCGCCAAGCGTGATCCCGTCCCACCTAATACCTTTGTGGAAAGGATCTTTAAGCCATCCTTGGTCGGGCAGGACGAGAGCGGAAAACACCAGTCCGGACCTGATCATGCCCCCAGCAGCCGAGCACAATACATATATCATTGGGGGTTCGGGCACCGAAATAACACCCTCTGCCCATGAAACCATGGCCGTTATTGCTCCATGGATCGAACCCTTCCTGGCCTACCTTAATAGGCAGGAGCTTCCTAATGATCAAAATGAGGCCCGTCGCATAGTTCAACATTCTAAAGCCTATAAAGTTCATGGAGGTGAACTATACAAGAAAAGCACTACTGGAGTCCTCCAAGGGTGCATCTCTGAAGAGGAGGGACAACAACTCTTGGCTGGAATACATGCTGGTCTAGGAGGCCATCACACCGTAGCTCGGGCCCTCGTAAGCAAGGCCTTCCGGAAAGGTTTCTTCTGGCCAACGGCCCGAGCAGACGCACAAGCCCTCGTGCAACGCTGCGTGGGATGTCAGCTTTTCGCTAATCAAAGTCACATGCCTCCCACTGCCTTGAGAACAATCCCCATCGCTTGGGCTTTCGCGGTTTAGGGGCTAGACATGGTCGAACCCCTTAAAGGGGGAAGCCACAAGAAGAAATATTTACTGGTTATGGTGGATAAATTCACTAAGTGGATAGAGGCCAAACCAGTAAAAACGGCTTAAACAGGGCCAATGATCGACTTTATGTCTGACGTGGTACACCGTTATGGTGTCCCGCACAACATCATCACTGATAATGGCTCCAATTTCACAGCCGATGAGGTGGAAAACTGGTGTGCTAACTTGGGCATTAAACTCGATTATGCATTCTACCACCCTCAAACAAACGGTCAGGTTGAACGGGCCAATGGCCTGATAATAAGCGGCATTAAACCCAGACTGGTGCACTCCCTATGGGAGTCAGATAAGCACTAGGTTGAGGAACTCGATTCCGTGCTCTGGGGGCTGTGGACTATGCCTAATCAAACGACCGGATACACACCTTTTTTCATGGTGTACAGCGTAGAAGCTGTCTTGCCCTGAGACATTATTCATGACTCACCTCGAGTGTGCATGTACGAAGAGAGAGAAGCCGAGCTTGATCGGCAGGACGACCTAGACGGCCTTGAAGAGGAGCGTGATATTGCACGAGCCCGTTCTGCATTTTATCAACAACAGGCTAGGTGATACCAAAGCAGAGAAGTGTGGGCCAAGACTTATAACGTCGGCGAACTCGTTTTGCGCCTCCCAGAGAAGAAGAAGGATAAGCTCAAACCAAAATGGGAGGGCCCCTTCATCATAAATGAAGTTCTTACGGGAGGACTCTATCGCCTTTGTAATGCATCGGATAATCGCCTTGAGCCGAATCCATGGAATGATGCTTGGCTCCATTGATTCTACGGATAGGTCGGCCGCATCCTTTTTATTTTTTCTAGTTTCCTTTTTTCTCCTCTTCTTTTTAGTTTTTCCTTTTTTATATACATCCCAGGGTATGTTCAGATCTGCCGAACTGTTAGGGGTATACATCTGTAAATGTATACACCCCACTATGACTGGGGGCTTCTTTGACGAAGCTTATTACTAAAAGCTTGTGGCTTACATTGTCTATGTCGTTTGTTATATACACTTTTCTGCCATTATATGCACCTCTATGATACGTCTCTGTCGTATCTATAATTTTTGATTGTTTCATGCCAATATTATACAACTTTCACATATTTTTGGCAACAACTTATATGATTTATTGGACTAACCTATTGATCCAGTGCCTAGTGCCAGTTCCTGTTTTTTTGCATGTTTTTTGTATCGCAAAAAATCCATATCAAACGAAGTCCAAATGCAATAAAATTTCACGGAGAATTATTTTGGAATATATGTGATTTTTGGGAGTTGGAATCACCGCAAACGGAGGCCCGTGGTGGGCACAACCCACCAGGGCGCGGTCCCTGAGCCAGGCGTGGCGTGGTGGGTTTTGCCCTCCTCGAATGTTGGTTGGAGCTCTACTTCGGGCACAAGGAATCTTATATCCAAAAAAATCGTGTTAAAATCTCAGCGGAATCGGAGTTACAAATCTCTGGGAATATAAGAAACGGTTTTCGGCCAAATCTGGGGAACGCGAAACAGAAGAGAACATAGAGGGAGATCCAATCTCAGAGGGGCTCCCACCCCTCCACGGCCATGGAGGCCATGGAACAGAGGGGGAACTCTCCTCCCATCTAGGGTGGAGGCCAAGGAAGAAGAAGAAGGAGGGGGCTCTCTCCCCCTCTGCCCCGATGGTGCCGGAGTGCCGTCGGGGCTAGGATCGTGACGGCGATCTACACACACAATCTTGCTACCGTCAACACCAACTTTCTCCCCCTCTATGCAGCGGTGTAACACCTCTTCTCCCCGCCGTAATCTCTACTTGAACATGGAGCTCAACTCCAAATATTATTTCCCAATGATCTATGGTTATCCTATGATGTTTGAGTATATCCGTTTCGTCCTATGGGTTAATCGTGATCTTGGTTGGTATGATTGTATATTTTATTTATGGTGCTGTCCTACCGTGCCCTCCATCTTGCACAAACGTGAGGGGCCCCCGCTGTAGGGTGTTACGATATGTTCATGGTTTGCTTATTATCAGTGTTGCGGGGGATGACAGCAGCCCAAACCCGGATAGGTGGGTTATGGCGTATGGGAGTAAAGAGGACTTGATACTTAACGCTATGGTTGGGTTTCACGACCTTAATGATCTTTAGTAGTTGAGGATGCTTGCTAGAGTTCCAATCATAAGTGCATATGATCCAAGTAGAGAAAGTATGTTAGCTCATGCCTCTCCCTCATATAAAATTACAAGAATGATTACCGGTACTTGTTATCGATTGCCTAGGGACAAATAACTTTCTTGTTGACAAAAGCTCTCTACTAAAATTAACTTAGTTGTGTCTTTATCTAAACAGCCCCTAGATTTTATTTACGTGATCTTTATTATCTTGCAAACCTATCCTATCACACCTACAAAGTACTTCTAGTTTCATACTTGTTCTAGGTAAAGTGAACGTCAAGCATGCGTAGAGTTGTATGAGTGGTCGATAGAACTTGAGGGAATATTTGTTCTACCTTTAGCTCCTTGTTAGGTTCAACACTCTTACTTATCAAAAGAGGCTACAATTTATCCCCTATACTTGTGGGTTATCAAGACCTTTTTCTGGCGCCGTTGCCGGGGAGCAATAGTGTCTGGTGAATATTCTCGTGTGTGCTTGTTTGCTTTATCACTAAGTAGTTTTTATTTCCTGTTCTAAGTTGTTCTCTATCTTTAGTTATGGATATGGAACACGAAACACCAAAAAATTTAGTGGTACTTGCTACTCATGGAGATGGGGAACCTCCTAAAACCCTCGATGCTCGTTATGTGAGAGATATTATGCACTACTTTAATAATCATGAGAAAACCCCATTCAACTATATAATGAGAGTAACATTGGATCAACGTGAATACTTTAGGGATTATCGCTTAACTCATAAAGGGAAATTGTTATGGGATCAAATTCATATGTTTTGGTATGCTCGGGAGCTATGCTTGAGATATGATTATACTTGTTGCTCTAGGATGAACGCTCCACATCTTCCCTTTTCATGTGAATTTAATGATAATGAAACGTTGGCTTCTTATGCTAATGGTATATATGATTATTATGATGTGGAAAGAATAGAAGAATTTGTTGCTTTCCAGGGTGCTTATGAAATTGATTCTTTGTTTGAAAAGTACGAAGCAATGATGTTTACAGATGTGAATTTTTTGCCATCCTTAAATATTGCTATGATAATTATAAATACAATTCCAATATTGATGAATTTATTGAGAAAGTCTCCGATGTCCAAGAAGAGACTAATATTTTGCAGGAGTCTATGGAAGAAGAAAATGATGAAACTGTGAGCTCATTGGATGAAAAAGATGATGAGGAGAGCGAAGAACAAAAGAAGGAAGAGCGGATTGATCACCCGTGCCCACCTTCTAATGAGAGTAACTCTTCTACTCATACATTGTTTATTTTCCCTTCGTTCTTACCGAAGGATGAATGCTATGATAATTGCTATGATCCCGTTGATTCATTTGAAATATCCCTTTTTGATGAACCTAATGCTTGCTATGCTTGTGGCCAAGATGCCAATATGAATTATGCTTATGGAGATGAACTTGCTATAGTTCCTTACGTTAAGAATGAAATTGTTGCTATTGCACCCACACATGATAGTCCTGTTATCTTTTTGAATTCTCCCAACTACACTATATCGAAGAAGTTTGCTCTTGTTAAGTTTTATATTGATGATTTGCCTTTTACCGTTGCACATAATGATTTTGATGAATATAATATGCGTGTGCTTGCTGCTCCTACTTGCAATTATTATGAGAGAGGAACTATATCTCCACCTCTCTATGTTTCCAACATGGTAAAATTGTAAGAAACTGCTTATGCTATGTATTGGCGTTTAGTTGATGGGCATGAATTGTTCTTGTATGACATGCCAATGCATAGGAAGAGAGTTAGACTTCGTCATTGCTTGATATATGTTGCTTTGTGCTCACTACTAAATGCCAAATCATTGTTAATTCAAATTGGCTTTGATATACCTTGGGATCCGGGTGGATCTATTACTTGAGCACTTTAGGCCTAGCTTAATGGCTTTAAAGAAAGCGCTGCCAGGAAGACAACCCGAAAGTTTTAGAGAGTCATTTATTTCTGTTGAGTGCTTTTATATAGTTTAAAAACAAAAAAAATATAAAGGAGAACTTAAAACTGCACAAAAAGAAAAGTGAAAGTGAGAAGGATGAGCACCGTGGAAGCGAGAGCATGCCTTGAACTTTGTTCATGCCCATGGAAACTTTGTGAATCTTGAATTGCAGAAACTTTTCAACAAAAATAATTATCCCTTTGTACGATTCCATTGTATTATCTTTACCTAATAATAAAGCAAATTGGCTTTCTGGTTGTCCGTCATGGCATTTTCAGAAAAGTCCCTCTATTTCAGAGAATTCAACCTGCAATCCTGCTTTAAGTTAAAAGGAATCGTTTTTTCATATTTTACACAAAAGTCCATGTGTTTTCCTGAAATCAACCCGCCGTCTGGATTTAAGTCACACCCGAACCATTATTTTTACATTTATCGAAACCTCCCTGATGTTTTAGGTAATTCATCCGCGGATTATATTTAAGTCACGCAAATGCTTTTTAAAATCATCCATATCTTTTAAACTGTAACTCCGATTTGAACATGTTATATACGAAATTTGGTTAGAAAAATATGTAGAATATGAATATAAGATTATTTTTACCTGTTAAGTATTTTTAAATATTATTTTGGAATATATTTAAGTCAAACAATTGATTTTCTAAATTATCTGTATCTTTTAAACCGTAACTTCGATTTTAACATATTATATGTGAAATTTTAGTAGAAAAATGTGTGGAATCTAAATATGATGTTAATTTTACCATTTAAATATTTTTAAAATATTGTTTTGGAAGCGAACTTATAATTTATAGCACAAGATCTGTTTTCCTTTCGTACCAGCGGCAATCCAGATTGCAAATAAACACCCCACTATAACCATATAGGGAAAAGAAAACATTGATAACTACACATGCATACCTCTGAAAAATGTCGCAGGGGAAAACAACAGATTTCTCATCGCGAGAGTGAGAGAAAGCGAGCGAGCGAGAGAGAGAGAGAGAGAGAGCGCGAGAGGGAGAGGGAGGAGAGAGGGAGAGAGAGACGCCTTAGGATTAACCATATTCAAACACGTTTTTTGTTGTTTTGTGTGAACACCGAGGCCATCACCGGCAAGGGTGAGAAGGAGGATAAACGATACACAAATATGATGCCACGCAAAAATAAAGGAGATGGACCTATTGTGGTCTTGAGTGATGGTTGTTGAGTTAAGAGCGTGTGTTATGTTTTCTCTCCCGTTGCAACGCGGGCTCTTTTCCTAGTAAAACTAATGTGCCAAGGTTTGCCTTTAGGATGTTTAAATTGCTTGTTGATTTGTGCGGTGCAAAACAGAAACTTTGGCTGTAGTGCGAGACTTTACGTTTTTTACTGGAACGTCAAATAGTTATGAAACCTTTTGCACTGTCTTTCTATACAAAATGTTTTTTTCCTAATTTTCAGAATTTTTGGAGTACCAGAAGTATGGTGAATGTTCAGATTACTACAGACTGTCCTGTTTAATACAGATTCTGTTTTTGATGCATTATTTTGCTCGTTTTGATGAAACTATCGATTTTTATCAATGGTATAAGCCATGGAAAAGTTATATTACAGTAGCTACAATGCATAAACAAAATATAATTTGGTTTGCAATAGTACTTAGAGTAGTGATTTGCTTTATTTACTAACGGATCTTATCGAACTTTCTGTTGAGTTTTGTGTGGATGAAGTGATCAAAGATCGAGGAGGTTTTGATATGAGGAGAAGGAGGAGAGGCAAGAGCTCAACCTTGGGGATGCCTAAGGCACCCCAAGTAAATATTCAAGGAGACTCATGCGTCTAAGCTTGGGGATGCCCCGGAAGGCATCCCATCTTTCTTCAACAAGTATTAGTATGTTTTCTGTTTCGTTTCGTACATGTGATATGTGCAAATCTTGGAGCGTCTTTTGCTTTTATTTTTCCCCTTTTTCTTTTAGGTTTTTTACATTTGTGCCCCTGGTTCCTTAGCTCTACTCATCCATCCCCACGCTCTTAACTTTTGCTCAGTTTTCCCCACTCCCTTACTTGAAACCCTCAGAAGAGGTCACAACGGACGTCGCCGTCGGGTCAATGCTTTGACCGTTAACTCTGACGAGTGGGGCTGCGTTGGGGTTGTAGCTGTTCGACCATTGGGTCGTGGTTTCGTTGGGCTGTCCCTTGCATTGAACGCATGCACGCGCCGCCACGACAGAAGCCTGCTATGCATGCACCCAACAAGCCTGCCTGCATGCGTCGATGCACCGACCGAGCCTGCATGCGCTAATGCGTGCCGCCACGATGCACTGACCGAGCCGCTTTCATGCATGCCAGCCACCACGGATGCAGCGATGGTCGCTGCCGCTGGTTCCTCTCTTCTCGCACATTTGTCTCCTTGATTTAGAGCATCATTTTTATGATCAGTTGCAGCCTTTTCGATCCACTTGCATCTGCACCCATGTTTCTACGAAAAATAGATTGAACAAATATGTTGTGGCTGCATGCACTAGCTAGGTGGCTACATATTTGTGGCTTGTGTAAGAAAAGAAGGGTTCGTTGTGGCTGCATGCACTAGGTGGTTACTAACAAAGCGAGCTCTCTAAGAAAACAATCGTAGGGCAACAAGCCCATTGCACGATCACATAGTTGAAACTAGGAAGAACTTCATAGTTGAATAGATAGAAAACTTAATAATAGAACTTGATAAAAGGGCCAACAAGCCCATAGCATCTCTCACATAGTTCAGTGGGATTACAACTTAACATAACATAGACTCAAAAAAATAAAATAAATAGAGGGTTTAGAACCCTAGACGCTGCCTTCTCCACCTCTCTCCTCTGGGAGCCCTTCACTGCTCCTCCGGGGCGTTGTCGATGGGGTACAGAAGAGTGTGCATGCGGGACGCGGTGGGGAAGATGTTGGTGTACTCCGTGAACATGTTGTGGGTGGTGAAAGCAATGAACTCACAGCTACACCAAAACACCCGGCCGAGGAGGTAGAAGGTGTCAAATGTGTTGGTGAAGTGGGCAAGGAGAGCAACCACCACCCCGTTCTGGATGACCTCCTCGACACAGAACATCCTTGGAGATCCCCACGGGAGATGGTGGTAGACGGACGCGAGGAAGAACTCGGTGAAGTTCTTTGCGGTCCTCCACCTTGATATTTCCCACACACGTAGTGTGCGCTCAACGTACACGCCAGGAGGGTAGAGCCTCTCCAGCACGGTGCATGGGAAGTGGTAGGTTGGTTCGGTGTACTGCATGGCTGAGGATGTGCTAGAAGAAGGAGAAGTGGTCGAAGAGCAACAAGTGCATATGGCAGATAGGATGGGAGATGGATGAGGGATGTCAGAGGCAGAGGGTGGCATAAATAGCCGTAGTGCTACATGTTATTTGGCCGTGGCAATAACGGGGTCAAATGTGAAGTAACCCGTTTTCAAACCCACCGCAGCATCAGGAGTGTACACGCGTGGGAAATGGTGGTTTGAAAAAGAAGAAGAAAAAGAAGCTAATTGCACGCATGGGAATCCGTGGTCATATATATTATATGAACGAAAAGAGACAATTTTTTAATAGTTTGTGTCCATTTTTCGTGATAAAAAATAAATTTGGCCCTTAAAAATTTGGTCATTTGCTACACAATGTCAATTGACTTCAAACGATGAAAAAATACAGAGCCAACACGTTCACAAAAAACAGAGCAAATGATGCAAAAGACGACGCAATTCGACAGCCCAACCAGAGCTTGGTTTCCTTTTGGGCCCAATAACAACTTTTTTTTTCGAGAAGTCAGTGGTGGTCGAGCAGCCGAGCACAACCAATAGGATCGCCTCTCACGGATTGCCCCACGATCCAACGATGCAGAGCCGTCCTTGTTATCCAACAATGCGGAGCTTGCACGCAGCCAGCCCACCTAATTCCTTCTAGAAGACCAGATCTGAGGGTTGTTGCTTGGCGTGAGAGTATGATCGGACGGCTGACATTGGGAGCTAGGGTTAGGCCAAACCTCGCGGGGTTTAGAGGGGTTTTGAGCTGGTCAACGGGGTTTCGAAGGCTTTGACTGAGCATAACTAATTTAAAAAAATCATAAAAATATGAAACCTTTGCCATTCGTCGTTTTATAAGACGCACTAACGAGGAAAAATACTAAACTTGGTCTATGGTCATTTTCTTGAAAAAACCCTAGCTAGCACGATCGAGGTCAAATGAGCATCATTAATTTAAAAAAAATCAAAAAATATAACACCTGCGCACAATGTTGTCTTATGTGACATGTTACCAACCAAAAATCATAAACTTGGACTATGGTCATTTTCATGAGAAAACCTTCACACATATGAGCTATCATGTACATGAGTTCATACAGTTCAAGGAGAGGAGGTGGTGTTACCTTCTATTTTTAAAAAAATTAAAAAAATAAAAAAAATCACCAAAGCTTTATTTTAAAGTGATTAAGAAGGATGTGAAGTTAGTTTTCCATTTTCATATTTCAAAATGTGTTTTTAATAGTTTTTATATTAAAGCATATGTTTTCTAAAGCAAATGTAAAAATATGAATATTAATTCAAAAAATAGTGAGACTTCGAATGTACACTATGGAAAGTGAATATGTGATAATAAAAAAACATTTGGCTCATTTAGAGTAGGTCCAAAAAAACTTGATTACAAATGGGCTGTTTACCCTAGCCTGGGAGCTCATTTGGAGCACATTTCTCAAATTCAAATTTCTTTGACCTCCTCTAAATCACTTCAAATTTTGCACACATGATCTCCTACACAAACTTAGATAGTTTGCCAAGGTTTTACTTGTTTTTGCATTTTCTTGAATTTATACTGTCCAGGTTTGCCAAGGTTTACATGATCTCATTTGGAGCATGCTTTTGATTCCCTACACAACATGTGTGATCATTGCAGCACCTAAAATCATAGTTCACAACATCTAAACATAACTAACCATATATTTAGGACATACAAATATACCACATGAAAATTGAAGGACAGAAAAATATAGATAGCAACCAGATTACTAGGATAACCAACGAGATTCAGTTCAATAAACCATAACCAACGAGATTTAGTTCAACAAACCAAAATTAACCCAACAGTTCAACAAACCAAACCAAAAGTAACACAACATCACATCATCGACCACATCACGTCGGAGTCAAGGCCTTCATGAGGGCGGCATGCTGCCCCCTGATCATGTAGTCCTCCCCGCGAATCGCTACATCCTCAGCATGAGACAGAAGGTAATCGAAGCGTCCATCCCTTGGCTTTGGCTTGGTGGTGCAGTAGGGGTAGTGCCACTTCTTGAACTTGCGGTTGTAGAAGGAAGGAACTCCCTTGGCCTTGATCTTGTCCACCTCCTTGGCTGTGGAGGACGCGACATTGCCCTTGTACACATCATCTCCAGAATCATACTGCACACATGAATGAATTGCATTAATACATTATAGATTCATATACACCATGTCAAAGAAACTAAATGAACAAGGGATAGGCTTACCTCATATTCAGAATAGTCACTAAACGCCCCCTCGTATGGGTCGTAGTCAGCCAACTTCCTCTTTCTCCCCCCAACCATCATCCTCCTGAATATACAATGCCATATACAATTACATCCATCACTAGTAGCCAATTGAAAATTTAGATATGCACACATGGCACATTGATCATAGGGCTAATACACTCCCAATATCAGAAATATTTTAGAAGTGGTTTTTTTATTTTTGTGCCCCTTAGCTCTATGCATTTAAAAACACATCCATCACTAGTATATTAATGTATTAGATTTGTACACACATTGATGAAAAACCCCAATATGACATTCAAATAACACAGTGATCATTGGTCATGCACACACATTGAAGAACAGAGCTAATATAACTACATATTGTGGACAAATTTATATACTAATGAATCAAATAACTTCTTAATCAATGGATTCCATTTGGGCATATGACATTCAAAACCCCAATCTGAGTAGCATTCAAAAACAAATGTAATAGGGACCCAATCTAAGGCAATGAATCTGAGTAGCATTAAAACCCCCAATCTGTAAGCACTAAAAACAAATCTAATAAGCACCATAACATTAAAAACCCCAATCTGTTCACAACATCTAGCATTTTTGCAACGAATTTATCCAAATCTAAAAACAAATCTAAAAACCCCAATCATTGCAGCACCTAAAATCATAGTTCACAACATAGCATTTTTGCAACAAATTTATCCAACAAACCCTAGTCCAAAAACCCCCGCCACCCAACCCATACCCTACAGAAAACCCCAGCCCATCCGTCAAACCAACTACTCTAACCATCTGAACTACCGTATGAATCACAATCTAACCAATGAAACTAGGGAGCAACTAACTAAACAAGCTAAGCAACTGCAAATATCTGCTCCTCCACGGCAGGTGGCGCAACGGGGGCATCTGGATGGACTGTGCTGCTCGACACCGTCACCTTCTGCAGCGATGAGGCGGAGCCCGCCACATATGCAGCGGTTGCGAGTTTCCCCGCACCGCCGTGGACACTGCCGACATCTGCGGTCACCGCGCCCGGACCCTGCAGCTCCAGCACATCTCCGGCCGCTGCGCCAGCGTCGCCACGAGCATCGGCCATCTAACAGATTGAGGCTATGAAGGCGAGGAAGAGGATGTGGTGGGGGAGGGCGAGACGGTGTGGTGGAGGCAGTGGAGGAGAGCGAGACGAGATTGGTGGGGGAGAGGAAGATGATGCGGCAGGGAGGGGATTTGGGGGAAAATGGTAGGGGCGATGGAGGTGGTTGCTGTCTTTATATGATGGAATGTTTTGGGCATGTACATGGACACGTGCTACCCCACGACCGCAGTCTTGCACGCGCCCACATATACATGGCCCCACTCGTTAGCTAACAGTCAAAGGCATTGACCCGATGACAATGTCCGTTATAACCTGTCCTGAGGGTTTTAGGCAAGGAAGTGGGGAAAAGTGAGCAAAAGTTAACAGAGTGGGGATGAATGAGTAGAGCTAAGGAACCAGGGACACAGAAATAAAAATCCCTTTTCTTTTATGCATCATGCTGGAATGAGATAGTCCATGGTTGATATATAAAATGCTCATTGCACTTCATTTATATATTTTGAGTGTGGCTATACAGAATGTTTCATGTGCTTCATTTATATCATTTGAAGTTTGGATTGCCTGTTTCTCTTCACATAGAAAACCGTTATTTGAAGAATGCTCTTTTGCTTCACTTATATTTGTTACAATGGTTTTTTGTAGAAAGAATTAACTCTCATGCTTCACTTATATCTATTTAGAGAGTCAAAAGGAATTGGTCAATTGCATGGTTAGTCATAAAATCCTACATAAAACTTATGGATCAATGAATATGATATGTTTGATTCCTTGCAATAGTTTTGCGATACAGAGATGGAATATGTGGGAGGTACTAGTGAATGGTTGTGTTTAGTAGGAATATTGGTGTTAAGGTTTGTGATTCCCGAAGCATGCACGTATAATCTCTCGTTATGCTATGAAGTTGGAGCATGTTTTATTATTGATTGTCTTCTTTATGAGTGGCGGTCGGGGACGAGCGATGGTCTTTTCCTACCAATCTATCCCCCTAGGGGCATGTGTAGTAGTACTTTGCTTCGAGGGCTAATAAACTTTTGCAATAAGTACATGAGTTCTTTATGACTAGTGTGAGTCCTTGGATTATACGCACTCTTACCTTTTCGCAATTTGCTAGCCTCTATGGTACCGTGCATTGCCCTTTCTCACATCAAGACGTGGTGCAAACTTCGCAGGTGCATCCAAACCCCGTGATATGATACGTTCTATCACACATAAGCCTTATTATATCTTCCTCAAAACATCCACCATACCTACCTATTATGGCTTTTCCATGGCCATTCCGAGATATATCTCCATGCAACTTCCACCACTTCCGTTTGATGACTTGAGCATTCATTGTTATATTGCTTTGCATGATCATATAGCTAACATAGTAGTTGTGGCTCAGCCACCATTCATCATTTTTCATACATGTTATGCTAGATCATTGCACATCCTGGTACATGCCAGAGGCATTCATATAGTCATAGTTTGTCATAGGTATCAAGTTGTAATTTTTATTTCTTGTGAGTTATAAGTAAATAGAAGTGTGATGATCATCATTATTCATTTTTAGAGCAGTGCCCCAGTGAGGAAAGGATGATGGAGACTATGATTTCCCCACAAGTCGGGATGAGACTCCGGACAATGAGAGAAAAAATATATAAAAATTAAAAAATATAAAGAAAGAAAAAAAGAAAGAAAAAAAAGAAAAAGGAAAAAAGGAAAAAAAAATAAACAACGAGAGAAGGGGCATTGTTAGTAGCCTTTACAACACTTGTGCTTCAAAGTAGCATAATGTTTTTCATATGGAGAGCCTCCTATGTTGTCACTTTCATATACTAGTGGGAATTTTTCATTATAGGATTAGATCCACACCCACTTAGTTTTCATATTGAGCTTTCATACACTTATAGCTCTTAGTGCATTCGTTGCATGGCAATCCCTACTCCTCACATTGATATCGATTGATGGGCATCTCCATAGCTCGTTGGTTAGCCGCGTCGATGTGAGACTTTCTTACTTTTTTGTCTTCTCTATATTTACCCCTATCATCATACTCTACTCCACCTATAGTGCTATACCTATGGCTTGCGCTCATGTATTGCATGAGGGTTGAAAAAGCTGAAGCGCATTAAAAAGTATGAACCAATTACTCGGCTTGTCATCGGGGTTGTGCATGATAAATACTTTGTGTTAAGAAGACAGATCATGACAAGATTATATTATTTTGTAGGGATAACGTTATTTAGCATTGATATTTTGAAAGACATGATTGTTTGTTGGGATGCCCGAGTATTGATGTCTTTATGTCAAATTATAGACTATTGCTTTGAATCACTTATGTCTTAATATTCATGCCGTGACTAGACATATGATCAAGTTTATGCTAAGTAGCATTCCACATCAGAAATTATCTTTTTTTATCATTCACCTGCTCGAGGACGAGCAGGAATTAAGCCTTGGGATGTTGATACGTCTCCGTCGTATCTATAATTTTTGATTGTTTCATGCCAATATTATACAACTTTCACATGTTTTTGGAAACAATTTATATGATTTATTGGACTAACCTATTGATCCGGTGCCCAGTGCGAGTGCCTGTTTTTTTGCATGTTTCCTGTATCGCAGAAAATCCATATCAAACGAAGTCCAAATGCAATAAAATTTCACGGAGAATTATTTTGGCATATATGTGACTTTTGGGAGTTGGAAGCACCGCAAACGGAAGCTCGTGGTGGGCACAACCCACCAGGGTGCGGTCCCGGAGCCAGGCGTGGCATGGTGGGTTGTGCCCTCCTCGAACGTCGGCTGGAGCTCTACTTCAGGCGCAAGGAAGCTTATATCCAGAAAAAAATCTCGTGAAAATCTCAGTGCAATCGGAGTTACGGATCTCCGAGAATATAAGAAACGGTTTTCGGCCAGATCTAGGGAACGCGAAACAGAAGAGAACAAGGAGGGAGATCCAATCTCGAAGGGGCTCTCGCCCCTCCACGGCTATGGAGGCCATGGAACAGAAGGGGAACTCACCTCCCATCTAGGGGGGAGGCCAATGAAGAAGAAGAAGGAGGGGAGCTCTCTCCCCCCTCTCCCGGTGGCGCCGGAGTGCCGCCGGGGCTAGGATCGTGACGACGATCTACACCAACAATCTTGCTACCGTCAACACCAACTTTCTCCCCCTCTATGCAGCGGTGTAACACCTCTTCTCCCCGTTGTAATCTCTACTTAAACATGGTGCTCAACTCCAGATATTATTTCCCAATGATCTATGGTTATCCTATGATGTTTGAGTAGATCCATTTCGTCCTATGGGTTAATCGTGATCTTGGTTGGTATTATTGTATATTTTATTTATGGTGCTGTCCTACATGCCCTCAATCTCGCACAAATGTGAGGTGCCCCCGCTGTAGGGTGTTACGATATGTTCATGGTTTGCTTATTGTCAGTGTTGCGGGGGATGACAGCAGCCCAAACGTGGATAGGTGGGTTATGGCGTATGGGAGTAAAGAGGACTTGATACTTAACACCATGGTTGGGTTTCACGACCTTAATGATCTTTAGTAGTTGAGGATGCTTGCTAGAGTTCCAATCATAAGTGCATATGATCCAAGTAGAGAAAGTATGTTAGCTCATGCCTCTCCCTCATAAAATTACAAGAATGATAACCGGTACTTGTTGTCGATTGCCTAGGGACAAATAACTTTCTTGTTGACAAAAGCTCTATACTAAAACTAACTTAGTTGTGTCTTTATCTAAACAACTCCTAGATTTTATTTACGTGCTCTTTATTATCACACCTACAAAGTACTTCTAGTTTCATACTTGTTCTCGATAAAGCGAACGTCAAGCCTGCGTAGAGTTGTATCAGCGGTTGATAGAACTTGAGGGAATATTAATTCTACCTTTAGCTCCTCGTTGGGTTCGACACTCTTACTTATCGAAAGAGGCTACAATTGATCCCCTATACTTGTGGGTTATCGCTATATGACTTAAGTTTTTGCCAAGTTGGGTTGCCTCGTGATGTCTACTACACAACCTTCTTCTTGTAGACGTTGTTGGGCCTCTAAGTGCAGAGGTTTATAGGACAGTAGCAAGTTTCCCTCAAGTGGATGACCTAAGGTTTATCAATCCGTGGGAGGCGTAGGTTGAAGATGGTCTCTCTCAAACAACCCTGCAACCAAATAACAAAGAGTCTCTTGTGTCCCCAACACACCCAATACAATGGTAAATTGTATAGGTGCACTAGTTCGGCGAAGAGATGGTGATACAAGTGCAATATAGATGGTAGATATAGGTTTTTCTAATATGAAATATAAAAACAGCAAGGCAGCAAGTGGTAAAAGTGAGCGTAAAGGTATTGCAATGCTAGGAAACAAGGCCTAAGGTTCATACTATCACTAGTGCAAGTTCTCTCAACAACAATAACATAATTGGATCATATAACAATCTCTCAACGTGCAACAAAGAGTCACTCTGTAACATCCCAAATTTTCAATTTGGAATGTTATACACTAGATCATCATTGCATATCATATTTTATTGCTCTTTGGTTTGATCCTAGAAATTCTACGCAACTCAAGGACCCTCGGAGAGAGTTGGGGATTTCGTTATTTTCATATTTGAGTTTTTCTCAAATTTTCAAAATAGGACCATTCGATTTTATTTATTTTATCTTCAATTATTTTAATTATAAAAATATGAGAGAGGGAATAAAACGACTTTCCCAAAATAAAGAAATATTGAAGAGTTAATAATAAATTGAAATAAGATTTTATTTCGGAGTTTTTCGCTATTTTATTTGAATTTAGGAAAATTGCACGTTTTTCAAAACTGCATTTTAGGGCCCAGAAAATGTTCATCTTGTTCTAAATATTTTATTTAGACGGTGACAATTTGTTTTGGCATTTTTAGATATTTATTTTATTTTCTAGAATGTTTTTTAGTTTGGTGAATTTATTAAAAACAAATATCACATACCGATCTGGCGGAAGGCCCACTGTGTACCACCCATTGCCGTCGTCTCCTTGACCGGATCGAGACCGGAGTCCCAATCGCCGCCGCCGGCGAGTCCGGAAGGACCACGCCTCCCCGCCCCTTGCCCAAGCCAGACGCTCCATAAACCGCCGCCGCCTCCTCACCCGACCCGCCTCGCCTCCCGAGCATTGCCGCCGCCGCCACCGCCGCCAACACCTGTCGCCGGTGCCCGACGAGGCAACCGCCGCCGCCGCCCGGAGCCCCGCTGCCCCACCTGACCCCGCCAGACCTCGCCAAAGCCCGACGAGGTAACCGCCCGCCGCCGCCCCGGTTTTCTAAGAAAAACCGATCCTTTTTTTTAGAAAACCCTAGATTTTTTTTGATCCGTTTATTTTTTTTTCTTTTTTCGGTTTATTTATTTAGTGAGCGTTCGCTCGTTCATCCATTTTAACGAATGCATTCATCGTTTAGTTTCAGTTAACGAACACCAGTTCGTTAAACTGTTTGTCGTTTTTTCTTTTTCTCGGATTTTCCGCGATTATTTTTGATCGTGATTTCTGATCCGATTTTTGTTTTAGTTTCTCTCTTCGCTCGTTTATCAGAATTAGGCGATTCAAGCGCCTAGAGTTTCGTCTCGAAACCCTATTTCCGTTTAACCAACTCAAATAAGTTTTTGCTATTGTAAAATTGGACTTAGGTCCAAATTAGTAAACGAAGCTTGTTTCTTTCGCCGTTTGATTTTCGTTGCTTCGTTTGATTTGATTCTTTTTGCAAACCGGAGTTCTTAAGTTGAACTTTCTGGTTAGATCTTTTATTTGAGTTTTACCTGTGCATTAGATGAGTACTTATTGTATGCTTGTTTGTTTGTTTGCGATAGAGTATCCGGAGTGCGCCGCTTGCTACTTCGAATCTCTAGGTTTCACGAATCATCAGCAAGGCAAGTAACACTTTGATCATACCTCTTTACTACCCAGTTTTATTGCATTAGATCAATCCTCAAACATTGCATGATTAGGATCTAATTAAATGTGGGTTTTGGGAATTAGATGAGGTAGGACCTATTACCTGTTTTATTATCAAACCCCTAGGAGTTACTTCTACGTTTGCGTATACATTGCTATGCTATGCTAGTAGACGTGGATTGGGTGAGTGTATCCATGAAAGATGTGAGATTGTTAAACTAATGGTTTATTTAAGGTGGCAACTTTAACACACATCTGGGTGGATTGAGGCACCTGGGTATTCCAGCGATTGCCTGTTTTTCTTTATGGACCGCCACCCAGGCTCAAAGAGATCATGAGATTATCCATGCTAGAAACTTCCGTGTGCAGCCGCAAGCTACTATGGGCTCTAGCATAATTGATTAAGTTGTGTGACCTCTTACAGTGCTAGACTAGCAGATGTAGGGGATGTAGGTTCGTACTGTCTACCTGATCGTAAGGTGCAAACGCTTCTGAAAGACTATGTCTCGGTCATCCGTTTCTGAAACATCATGTAGTGCGAGAATCCCAACGGAGGAGATCGAGTGTTGTGGGGAAAAGTGCGCAAACCTCTGCAGAGTGTATAAACTAATCATGGTTAACCGTGTCCCCAGTTATGGACATCTTGAGTATCTAGTACTTGGATTATCATGCGAATCTCATCATGTTACTTTAATTTAATTTGTTGGGTTTAATGACGATGTTTAATTGGGATTGAGAGGATGTCTATCTTCTCAATGTTTAACAACCACCATGATAGTTAAATAAAATTTATTCCTTTGCAGTAGGGAAAAATTGGCTTTACGCAAAAACTGTAACCATAGAGCTTTCCACCAGCCATATATGCATGTAGTATAACATATTTCTATTCATTACTCTCTATGTGTTACATTGCCAGCATATTCCATGTGCTGACCCATTTTTGGGCTGCAACGTTCATGTTGCAGACTTTTCAGACGACGAGTAAGGTGTCTTAGGTCGTGGTTCTATACTCAGTGATGCCGTTGGAGTTGATGGACTCACTTATCTTCCAAGCCTTCCGCTGTTATCGTTGTTAGATGGCCTTGAGCCATATTTATTGTGATAAGTTCTCTTTTGAGACAGTCGATGTAATAAGTGTGTGATTGCTACTTTGTTATAAATCCTTCGAGTACTGTGCGTGTCAGCATTACTGATCCAGGGATGACACTGAAGCACAGAGATCAGACTATTTGAGTTCTGGTCGCTACAAGATGGTATCAGAGCACACGCTGACTGTAGGACATGACCACTAAGCTAAAGCCCTAGATCACTACTCACTCTTCCTTTCTATTTCTTTTAGGATGGCAGATGCAAGGAACAAGTTTACGCAATAGGATGAAGATACACCCTTTGGACGCCACTTGAAGGAAGTCACTAGATACCTGAACATCGGAGTACCAAGCTTCACCGGGACCTACATCGCCACTTTACCAGAAGAGGAGCGTTGGATGATTCAAGATCAAGTTCCAGGAAGGACGTTCATGCCCGTCACTGAGCCCAAAGAGTTTTCCTTTGATGCCCCAACCTGGAGTCTAGGAAAGAACATGGTAGCCCACATCAGAATGGCACGCATTGGAGAAGTTTACCACAAGGATCTCAAGGATACTATCTACCAGATTTGTGGGTGTCGAGATGATCAATGGGAGATGATTAGCACCAGGAAGGATAGATCAATTGCAGCGTTCATCCAGGAGTTAAACCAGCACATTCGATGCCAGGAGAACCAAATGTGCGCAGGCATGATAGATCTAAAGAAGGCTATGACCAAGATCACGAAGCTGGAGGAAGAACTCAAGTCTACATGCGATGGATATGAGGAGGAAATAGCAACACTCGTGGAGAAGAACGATGATCTAAAGAAGAAGCTGAAGGTATTCATGGGATTCCCCGCGACTGGAGGAGAAGACGATAATTGCACTTGTCGAGAGAACTACATCATCATTGATGACACCGACTCGGACCCGATGATAGCGATGATGACTATGTTGATGAAGCTAGAGCAGATATCATGGAGTCTTCAACGGAGCAGTTTTTCTAGTCGACCACCATAACAGTAGTAGTATTTCCCCCATGAATATAGTATAGTCTGAGCACTTTGTAACGATAGTTAGATCGATTGTATGCACTACAAAAAAAAATACACTTCCATGATGATACATGTTTGTCACAGTAGGTCGTGTTTTTTGTCATGCATGTACATCCATGACAAATTTATGACAGAACCAAGATAGTCATACCCGTGTTGTCGTAGAAGTGTTCCATGACATTACCAAAATTATCATCACGGAAGTGTCCACTTCCATGACGATAAATCGCGCGTCACAAAAGTGCTTTCATCAAGGGTGACCGACACGTGGCATCCACCGTAACGGAACGCCGTTAAGCTATCGGGTCGGGTTTTGGATCCGATAACCCGTTAACAGCCCCGACGAATGGGGATTTTCCACGTGTAAAATCATCATTGGCTGGAGTAAACACGTGTCGGCTCACCGCTGGGACAGATGTCATCCACTCATTGGACCGAAGGCGCCTATGATATGATGACACGTGGCACGGCCCAACAGAGGCCCATTCCTATGAAAAGGCCGGCCCGTTTGACTTGGTCAAAAGGTGGCCTGCCGGCCCACGGAAAGCCTGTTAACGGCCTATTTGCATATAGCTCATTTATAGCCCGCTAACCCAGGGCCCGTTATGCCCTATCCAAATTAGGCCCAGTAGCGTCATCTAGTCCGTCCAATATGATTCCAGCCCGTTTTGACTTCCGGCCCATGTGTGGCCCATGAGTTCTTTCGGCCCATATGAGGCCCTTTGTAACTCTTGGCCCATTAACGGACCGTGGTGAAACTGGCCCGTAATGAACAGTGTATCACGTTATACCCATTAACGGCCCGTTATTCCATTGGGCCATTTCCAACCCAAGTTGTCTTTTGGCCTTCTCAGGGCCCATTGATTCTTGGGCTCATTTGCAGCATTCGGTTACATACGGCCCGTTACTGTCATTTTCTGCTTGTGGGCCAAATTTAGCCCGTCGTTACAGTCGGCCCGTTTGCGGACCGTTAATACGTTGCGTCATTTTCATATCAAAAAAACCAGTTGGGCTATTTTCATAGAGTTATCAAATACGGCCTATTAACGGCCCGTTATGGTGCACGAATAGTACGGCCCATGATTGGCAAAATGATGATACGCCCCGTAGAAGGCCCATGGATCCTACGGCCCATATGAGGCCCATGGATAGTACGGCCCGTAGAAGGCCCATGGATCGTACGGCCTGTAGAAGGCTCATGGACCCTGCGGCCCGCAGAAGGCCCAGGGACCCTACGGCCCGTAGAAGGCCCATGGACCCTAAGGCCCGTATAGAAGGCCGATGGATCCTACGGCCGGAAGAAGGCCCATGGATCATACGGCCTGCATGAGGCCCATGGTTACAACAGTTCGTGTGTTGGCATGATTATTTTGGCCTAGTTACCAAAAATAGGCTATTGTGACTACAAGCAAACAACAAAACAAGACAATAAGGAAATAAATAAGCAAGCAATTAATGCTAGCCTATTACCTCTATTACACATATTACATCCACTGGGCATCAAAGTTTGCCACTAGTGCAAATATAGGGAACAAAGCAGCACATTACATACATTGGCCATCAAAATTGGCCACCAGTGCAAATAAACGTGGCAGCAAAACAAGAGCATAACTGAAACAACTTCAGAAGAGCTCAAGAAACATTATCCTGGGCATCCACCATGCTAGCAATAAGCTTAGCAAGCTGATTAGCTTTGTCCTATTTGGCGCTAAAATCCTCCAACGCTTGCTGTTACACCAGAAAGTATGCATCTGAATGCTCCAGGGACTTCTGCAGTCCTTCTGCTTCTTGTCACAGCACAACTGATCGATGTCTTTCAGATTGTAGTTGAGACTCAAGAAACCGAACTGATTCAGACAGTGAGTTTGAATAACTTGTGCAAGCGTTAGTGGCTAGTAACTCGAACACTAAACCAAGACAGGACTTTGGGGTTGTCTCGCTGTCTTCAAGATAGTCTTCCTTAGCTATTTTATCAGCTTTGTTGGAGACCAACAAGGATGTGTCACTATCCTGAACCTTATCTACATTACTTCCTTTACCATTGCTTAATAAGGCACTCTTCCCCAATATTCTCACAAGATTCTAAAAGAAGAAACAAGGCACACATAACAAGTTTAGCATGTACTAGTATATGAAACTCATTTCGATGAACCAGTTCATTAGTAAGGTGGACATGATTAAACTACCAAGTCTTCTATTGCCAAGTACTAGTACATAATAAAAGCATCAAACAAACATATATCTATGTCCTATGGTCACTGCATTGTCTTGCCAAATCAAAATAGAGACACAGTTCAAATCATATCAGTTCAAGACAAAGCAGCAGTGAAAGAATACAAAGCGTGGGAAACTACACGACACAACAAGATTTCAGATGGGTACCATGGGTCTACATGTACAACAACACTATTGGCTCTGTTGTGATGCTAGCAATGTGCATGATATGAAAGTCAACTGTATACACAATTGAAATTGAAATCAAAAGAGCTATTGATAAGAGCAAACCTGTTAAAGAAACATGCGTGAATATACCTGTTGTGCCATTGGCGTTTCGATTGGATCCTTCAATTTAAATACAAGTTTGTATGAGTAAATACAGTGATACAAGAGCAAAGCAATCATAGTTAAAAAAGGCGCGCCTAAGTGAGCGCTTTAGCGCGCCTAGGCTCTAGGCGTTGGCAAAACGCATTGCGCATAACTATGCTTAATCTATGCATAATCAAGATAAGCATGCGCTTTGGTCAAGAAGCGCAAAGCGGTGGCAAACGCACAATTAACGCCTAGCGCTTTTTGAACTATGATAGCAATGGAATCTTAAATTAGAACAGTTGTTCTTCGTGTTTAGGCACTTGTTCTACATGAACAGTCTGAGAAGACGCAAGAATATAATACTTAAAAATAGAAAATGAGCTCATAGACCTTACCACATTCTTGGTTCGGTACAAGTATAGAACAAGGTGTTCCCAGTCATCGTCCAGTAAATGTGTCTCAGGAGAACGTAAGGGAGTTTGATGAGTTTCTTTTCCTGTGAAGTACGTTTTCTTTAGGTAATTCCGATACTGCCACCAAGCATTCTTGAAGATAGCAGAGGTATTAGCACAGGTTACCTCATCCTGAGTTTCCAAATTGGTCCTTCTCTATAGAGAAAATGGGAAAATTTGCTGTATTATAACCATCATGGAGGTAGGATGTATGGGACGAAGCAAAGTAATTGCCATGAATAACATTACTAACACATAACTCCTGGATAATCACCTGCAACTGGCATTTTCCTTCATCTTCAGTATAATATTTCCAAGATGGGAAGATACGCACATAGAGATTTAACAACATCAAATGCAATAGATGCTAAACTACGACTAGCTGGTTGTGCTTCCTCCACAGGAATAGGCGTACTAACTGGTGGAGTTGGGGTTCGCCGCGATAGTACTGGCCCTTTGGGCACTAGAGCTACCTTACTAACTACTCTTGTTTGGGAGCTCTGTGGTGGAGATGGTGCTGTATCAACAGGAACTGGGTTACCATCGGCTGGGTTGGGGTTAGATTGGGTGAAGCTGTTTCTCTGTCCATCGCAGTAGGGGTACAATCTGCGAGTGTTTGGGTTATGTGTGGTAGGGATGGTTCTTGTGCATGTACAACCGGGGTGCTATCTCCACCAAGAGGTAGCACTGTTTTATTTGAAGACCGTGTTTTTAGTCTGCTAGATACTGGCATCACCCGCTCCAATTCAAATGGCTGATAAATAGGAAACGTAGTTGAAGGTACAGACATTGTATGAGAGACATATGCAATAGATAGTGTGGGAAAAAGAGGGCATGAAATAGTTGACATGTATATTGTTTAACTAAAACGGATAGCATGACATAATTTCACATATATGATGTCTATCTAAACTGGATAGCATAGCATAACATAATTCAAAGATATGATGAATAACTAAACAGGATCGCATGACATAATTCACCTACATGTTATCTAAGTAATCAGGATCGCATAATTTAATTCACATATGTGATTTATATGCTAAATAGAGGGCATTCGATATGATGTCTGAACTAAGAACATGGTGTTGAATATTGTGTATATGTGGTCTAAACTATGCAATGCAAGACACCGTATGCATGATATGAGCAGTATAACCATGCCAAGTTAGAGCATACACCTCAGTGGGGGAATAGGACTGGTCATCTATCTCTGAAACCATCTTTGAGGAGCTATCGGGACCCAACAAGAGATCTGCTTCGACATGTAGCACTGTCTGCTCTGAAGGCCTTGTTTTCACTCTAGATTTTCCATCTCCCACCCAAATGGCTGATTCACAGGAAGAGTAGTTTAATGTACAAACATTGTCGACAAATGGAAATGTAATGTAGAAAAGGACGGGCAAGATATCATTCAAATATATGATGCCTGGTTAAACAGGATGGCATTGCACATTTCACATATATTATGGCTGGCTAAAAGACATGAGACTGCATAATTCCCATATATGATATAGAAACTAAACAGGTGGCATTACAGAACATGTCTAAACTAAGGAGATGACATATATGATGTCAAAAGTGGGCACTTCAAGGCAACATATGCATGATATGACTAACATCATCATGCCAAGGTAGAGCAAACACCTTGGGGGTAAATAGGAGTGGTCAGCGGTCTGAATCCGCCTCAGAACAGATATCTCCCTCTGGATTACAATCTGGAGAGGGGTGGGGAGGGTTTGCCATTGAACCCACCATGGAGCGATGTCTGCATGACATTGTATTGCTGCGCAAAACTCTTCTCCTTTTCTCTACATGTTCAGCATGGCTGTGTACAATATTTGACATGCATACGAGAAAAATATGGTGAGATTATGTAAGGAGAGCATGCAGAAATTTAGAGTGATGGTAACAACCAGTGGATCAACGTTTTTCCATTGAACTAAAATAGCCCTAATGGATCAACGTGAATGTATAGTAATAAGTGATGCAACAAATGTACAACCTCTTTGCCATAGCCGTGTCGACCTCAGCATCATTGGTTGGTCGCTGAAGCAGTTGAGGCAGGGGTGGCTGTCGGAGGCGTGGAGGAAGATCTGAGGAATCAGAGGCGGCGTCTGTGGCACTGCTGCTCTGTTGTGATGGATCGTTCTGTCATTGGAGCAGCTCCGGTGAGCCGTAAGACGTCAAGGCTGAAGCAGCACAAGACATACATCGTCAATCTCAAGTGGGATTCTAATAGCATCTCGAGTAGATGATGTAAAAAGGATGTAAAATTAACATCACCAAAAACCACCTAACTACAACAGATGAGGTAAAAACTGTTGACTCTGAACTTAACTGTTGAAACTAAAATTTACTATGGAATCTAAATGCTACTGTCGAAATTGAACACAATGGTAGCAGAGAGGCACTTGACATGTAGTTTAGGGAGGGCCTGCAGTTCATCTTCAACCTGCACCTCCCCTGAGCCGCCAGCCACCACCGGCCAAACCGCCAGCCCCAGCGCCGCCTCGCCGCCCCGAAACAACTCACCACCGCCGCCCCGGCCAGCCCTCTAGGCCCCCCGCCCCTCCCTGAACCCTAAGATAGATAGTGGGGTACCTCTCCGGCGAGCCCCCGTCCCCGCTGCGGGTGGTTCTTCCTTAACTACGGCGATCCCCCCAACCCCTGAAAATCGACTGACCCAAAAGTCGATTCAGTCGACTGAAGTGTGGCTTAATCGGAGCAGAGCAGCATCACGAGCGAGGGGGAGAGTAGCAGCAACAGCTGGGCGAGTGAGCGATGGAGCGAGAGCCGGAGCAGCAGCAGCAGCGCGAGCGAGCGAGCGAGAGCCGGAGCAGTAGCAGCAGATCTGGCTGGTATGGCCGCCGCCGCTGAAGGGGCCTCGCACTGGGGGAGAGCCACCGTGGAGATGTCGCTCGTGGTGCCGGCTTCAAGGTAGCCGCTCCATGGGGGTGCGGGATGGAGCACCGTCGGTGCCGGGAGGTCAAGTTAAGGAGAAGGTGCGATGCGATGAGTGTACAACCTCCTTGGTGGCGTCGAGTAGGCCTCGGCTTCATCCGAGGAGTCAGTGAGGATGCAGCAGTTCCGTGGAGCAGGTTAAGGCGGCGCTGTGGGGATGGAGCAGCCGCGATAGACGAGGCGATCGTCGAAGCAGCTCCTTGGAGGTGGAGGATGGGGCGGCTGAACCGGCGGGACAGTGAGATGGACGACGGATCCTCATCCGGGGAGGTGGACGAGGCACGTCGAGCTGTTGCAGTGGACGACGTCGTCGGGGAGAGGCTCCGGCTGGGCAGCGGTGACGTGGTGGACGTAGGAGGGTGGGGTTTCGCGGCTGGAGCGGAGAGGTTATGGCGGCCTGGGATTTCGAATGGCGAAAAGAGGGCGATGGGAGGGGGTGAAGCATGACTTAGGGACGTGCTTGTCAAAAATGTAGGGTGTGTTACAAAAGTACCCCCCACGGATTTGAACTAGCGGCCCTTTCGGCTCAGGGTTAGAAGGGGGATTTCGCGTGTCGGGATTTGGCAGCTGGAGGGAGTTTTCGCGCATGTTGTAATTTCGGGATAGCAAGGCGCGGGTTGTGAAGGCGCCAGTTTTGAGAGCACGATATCTGAATTTTCGGGATATAACAAGACGCGGGTTGAATTTTAGGGACAAGCCTAACGTGTAGTACTATTGTACTTGTGTGTACCAAATCAATTCGCACTTCCCTCAGCCAAAAAGAAAACGAAAAAAATAAAACTATTCACACCACACAAAGAGAGAGTCTTGCCTCGTTTTACTATACAAATGCTATTCAAAGCTATGTCCGATTAAATTTTTTCACTTGCTGTATAATGTATGTAACCTACTCATACCAGCATTTTAGTGCATTCCAAATGTCTATACTACCGCTGCAATTCGAACAAAATTTGAATTCGTTTCTCTATTTCAATAAGAATCTACAATCATGATTGTTGCCAACTTCAACCATCATTCGTGTATTACCTTAATAACACACCACATGATTACTATAGAGATAGATATGAACTATGTGTACTACATGAACTCGAATTCTATTTTTTGAATGCACTTGATGTTGATTCCAAATAATAGTACATTTGATGTACTAACTATATATTCATAATCTAAACCATGTTCCATACGTACACCGTGTTTATCACACAAAGTATAGTGCCCCGGCCCCTACATTATGACAAGTATTTAGACCTGAGTTGCAAAAGCCACACATTAGCCCAAATTATAATCAATGTTCTACATTATGATATATTCTTCAAGTATCCGTATCCACTTTTTTATAATGAATTATGATCGTTGTTCGTCTTTTACACCTTCACGATCCTCTTCTATTTGTAGCTAGCTAGCGCTAACTTTCTATCGTGCATGCACACGCCCACCCCCCTCACACACCCTTAGCGTCCTCTCCATCACGCACGTTCATTATTTCTCTTTAGGTCGTCCACCAGCGGTGTGTGTAGGCCCCCGGCTCCTTTTTGGCACACACCGGTCGATATACCTCTCTAGCCAAGTGTGCCTACAACAAACACATATATACTTACCCTCTTCTCTCCTCACCGTCCATGCCCCCATATGTCCAATACGATTCCACACAGGTGCACACTCCCGCCCCTCTTTTCATTTATCACATGCTCGCACACTCCTCCCCCTCGACATGGTAGGCCTCTCGCACCACCTCCTAGCCACACCCTCTCCCCCTATCTGCCTCTCTGGACCTTATTTGCTTCTAACACATGCAGGCGTGTATATGAACTGATCTCCCTACATATAGCCAGGCCGACTATAATTCGTTTTCACCAAGCACCAATACACTTACCTCGCTAGTTATGTCTCTCCTTTTCTCGGACACACGACGGTTGATCTTCCTATGTAGTTACGCATGCTTACCACAACCATATCTTCTCCCCTCATCATCCTTGAATACCTCCCGACCCGTCTCTCGCACGCACGTGCATAGACAGACAGACATCCCCCGCCCTATCTTATTGATATTGCACTCATACCCTCCATTTGTCTAGCAGGCCTCTCCCACCATTTGTGAGACGCCACTCCAGCACCAACCCTCTGACGCTCTACCTTTGTCTTTTTCCCAACCTTATTCCTCTGCTACACATATCCATGGATGTCAATCGATCTCCCTCAATACATAGCTAGGTCTCTCCCCTTCCCCACACATATACTAGTCGACCGGTCTCTACCCCCCCACCCACACACCGATAGTCGAACATTGTAGGTAGGTATCCATGCCAGGGAGAAGAACTGCACCTCTGCCCTCTCAAATTCCAGTAGGCCAGCCGCCCTGTATCTTTGACGTGGGCAAACACAAATTCGATGGCACTCTTTATCGATCGTGCAGCAACACACTTCATTCCTGTTTTCAATTCTATCGATATCTCATGTCCACGACTCCATTTCACACACATTGCATATGTTACGGTTTTTTGATTGAGATATCATCAACACATTGCCTCTGTTTCACACAAACCTTCTCTCTCAAACCCACCCACGCACATACCTGCACCTAAAGAAGAAGTGCACGCAGGACACACGTACTCACGTCTCGTTCCCGGCCACACCCACGCGGGTACACGGTGGAGTTCGCTTTTGTACGAAAAGGCAGCCCACGTGATAATTTGATGCGTGTAGCGGTTGTTTACTCGAAGGAGGGTCGGGTACCATGCCTAGAATATAAAACGATTACCGTGGGGAAAATGGAAAAATGGGTTTGTCTCTCGTCACACCATCTCACACAAGGCTTCCATGGCCTCTCTCTCTCTCTCTCAGCGTTGGTCAGTGATCCGGCCGCATCCCGTCCGCCGGCGGAAAGGGAGGATGTGCATCGTCTCTCCGTTCGACGGTGTTGAGGCAGCTCGTCCTGATCTGCGGTACCCGCCGTTCTCTCTGACCAAGCTCGGGCGCGGTAGGGCCTTCGCCACTTGCTCGCTGCCGTAGTATGGGCAGATCCTGGCCGCCGGCGCCCTCCTAGTAACATCCTGACAACCCTCAGGTACAGCTTCCTCCGGCCTTGCTCCACTGCCCATCTTCCCACGTTGTTGCATGTGGATCTTCTTTAGTTCTTTGCTTAAATCGTATCTCGGCCGGCGTACTTTCCATCTTGCAATCTCGTCCTCAAACCATTTTTGATAAACCACAATGTGCTATCTTTTCCTTTTTTACATGGAACATGCTTCTTTTTGGTCGGCGTATGTGTCTTCAACTCGTGTTATTGGGCAGTAGTTTTCCTTTCGACCTCCTTTTGCAAATAGGGCTATCCATTTTCACCTCGCTGCTATTGCGACCTTTTGGTGAACTGCACAAATCACTTTTCTGAAGAGTGTTTTGTGCAGTTCCGCCAAAATGTCACATGGGCAACATTTTTACATTTATGTGGGACTACAGAAAGGGAGATTGGTTTTGCTATCCTCCTCATCCAACTCCGTGCCTAATCTTCTCCAACAAGAAGTTAGTCCTAAAGAGAGATCATAGAGGTGATCGGCTTCTATTTATGTGTGTTATGTTTCATCACCTAGTTCCACTATTATTGTAATCACTCTGACTGGATATCTTTGCAAATAGGGATGGTCCGCTCGATTTTAGCGGAGCTGCACAAAATGATCGGATTGTGGTGTCCTTCATACACCTCTTTTTTGGCTACAAAGCTGGGTGAAACTAGCTGCCAAGCAATGAACACTATGCCCAGGAAATGGAGCCATGCCTACGAACAACATCGATCAATTATATAGTTTTTCTTTATTTGTACACCTTCTCACAACTTCATCTTCAGTTGTGATGTGAATATTGGTGCTGATCTGCGAACCATTGAGATGCATTAGCCATGGTAGTTTCATTTGTATTTGATGGAATGTTGTAACGAGATAATATCGAGGCAAGACACATGAATCCTAAGTTGAAACCTTTTTTTCCCGCAGGAACCAAAATTGAAACCTTCATAGCATCACAGTACAATTTCATCAAAATTATGCGTACATATAAACAAATCCTGAAGGTGTCAGGACCCCGACTCAATGTCACATCGATCTAGCCTGTAACACCTGATATCACTTTGCGGCCTCACGCACGGTATCCCCACGGGTGTCGCCTTACCTTTGCCCGGGACCATTTGCGCCTTTTGGCACACGTATATGATAGTGTCGCTAGCATCCATATGATAAGGAGCCCGGGCTGACATGGCTAGTCGTAAACCCAAAGTGGCACAGACTTACAGGACAGGCATCCATGACCAAAGATCGAACGTGTCGGTCATCACGAGTAAGTTCGGGCTGTAGCACTGGGCTAGCAGGACTCCGGTAAACTGGGCTATAGCGGGCTAACAGGACTCCGGTACCCAATGCATGACATTTCCCCGAAGGGACAGACCTGAGAACGAAGAAGGACACATGCCGGCCAGCCTAAGTGTTTGAGCAAGTAGCAAGCTACCATGGCTCGATGGAATCACTAGGAGACATTTCCCGGTAAGAGAGGCTACTAAAGATAAACAACTAGATAGTCAGATCCCACACATACCAAGCATTTCAATCATACACACAATATGCCCGATATGTGCAAATACAAGAAGGCATCACAACTTGACTCTACGACACAAGTACTTTATTTAAAGGCTCAGAGAGCCATACATAGCATACACACAAGTACGGGTCACATGACCCACATTCAAGTCATACAAGCATACAAGCCAACAGCAGAAGTGTTTTGTCTGAGTACAGACAACTGGTAAAATAAAAGAGGCTTGGGTAAGCCTAGCTATAATACATGGTCCTTCACATGCTCAGGATCACCACCTGGGCCTTAGTCTACTCATCGATGTCAACGCTCACGAAGAACACATCGGAAGGGGTTGTAGCATCTTCTGAAAAATATAAATTAAAGCAACATGAGTACAAAGGTACTCAGCAAGACTTACATCAGATCCTACATACATGCACATTATCAAGAAGGGTTGGTGGGGTTATTGCAGCAAGCCAGCTTTGACTCTTGGCTAAACTATCCTACGAGACTCCAACTTGAAATGGTTTTGCGCACTCGAGTCCACTACTCACCACTTCAATACTCTACTAAGGATCCACCTCCGTCTTCCTACGGAAGAGCCATCCTCGGCACTCACGCTTATCTTGAGGCTTTTAGTAGTTTACATTTACTTGTCGATGAACTGTATAGGCAACCAAGTAGTCCTTTACCGCAGACGCGGCTATTCGAATAGATGATGTTAACCCTGGAGGGGTGTACTTCTTCATACATGCTCTCACCACTTACCGCCGTTTACACGACATGTACTCGGCAACCTTCAAGCGGAAGCCCAACATGGGTGCCGGCCACGACCTACCTAGACACTCAAGTCTCTAGTCCAGGTTTATCGCCTATTCGGGTTCCATCCATGAGGAGATCCGGCCGGAGTTTCGCTCACAGCCCCAAACGACGTGAGCAGGGATCCCGAGACACCAAACGGGCATCCGGTACACCGTGCCACGTACCTACCGCATCACAGCCCACCCCTACGGTCAGCGCTGTCCACGGCCTCCAGTAGGCTACAAACACTAGAAACTACTTTCAACTCCTGGACAGAAGACTAGGGTGAATAAGAAGCCGAGATGGTCCATTGGTTTCGGGCCCAATGCATGGTAGTAGCTGAATCTTAAATCACACATACAGGTCTCAGTGCTTAAGGACGGCCTCAATGAAACAACCCACCATGTACTCCTACATGGCCTCTCATCGATACCTTTACCAAATCGTGTTCAACACATTACTCTCACACTGACACGATCATTTCACTCTAGCCCATCACCCAGATGAATCAGACCTGACACGACTCTAAGCATAGCAGGCATAGCAAGGTAGGAATAACACATTCATATGGCTCAATAAACTCCTACACATGCTAGTGGGTTTCATCTAGTTACTGTGGCAATGACAGGTCATGCAGAGGAAATGGGTTCAACTACCCCAGCACACAGCAGTTTGAATCGCGTTGTCTTAATGCAGTAAAAGAGAGCAGGAGCAAGAACATGGGATTTTATCGATATGATCAAATGGTTGGTTGCTTGCCTGATGGGTCGGTGCACTGGTATTGTTATTCGTTGGGGTAATCACGGTACTCCTCGGGGGTAGAACCTGCCGCAGAGAGCACCGATACACAAACATTACCAAATAGTATGCAACAATATGATGCATGCATGATACATGGCCAAATGAGTGTATTGGGCTAATGCAACTAAGAACAGATGGGTTTGAACTAATTTGAACCAATGATTCAAAGTTCAAACTCATAAGTTGCCATTTTAAGTGCTTTATCTTGTTCTGTGGTAAACAGCAGGTTAGCTTGTTTAAACATGCATGAAACCAGTACAGATGGATAGGTTGGATTTTTCTGATTATTTTTCATATATAACACTTTGCATTTGGAGCTACAGATTAATTTCTATGAATTTTTGAAGTTTGTAGCATTTTCTGGAATTTCCTGTGTAAAAGTAATTCCAGTAAATAAATTACTGCGTCAGTAATACGTCAGGATGACATCAGTGGTCAACGGGGCTGGTCAGGTCAAACTGACCAGTGGGTCCTGTATGTCAGTAGTTAATTAAACTAACTAAATTAAGTTTAAGCTAAATTGGGTTAATTAGAAGAGGGGCCCCACATGTCATAGACTCAGTGGAGTCAATCTGGGCCCACCCTGGTCAAAGTCAACGTCAAACACGCCGGCGTTTAGCCGCCGGTGAGGCCGAACACGGTGGCGGAAGTGCTTTTGTGCATTCCGGCAACCAAACGGGCGGCGGAAGGCATCTACGCATAGCTGAGACCGAGCCGCGGCTATTGGTGGTGGTGGTTGAGCTCGGGGTGGCTGGAGACGTCGCCGGCGATGACTTTGGCGGTCGCCGGAGTCGGGTGAGGATGGATCCGACGCTACGGGGCACGGTGAGGCCCGTGGTGAGGTGCGTTGGGCCCCTGGGAACGCGGTGAGTATGTTAGACAAGGTGGGGTGGCCAGTGGTTAGCCGGAGACACGTCGGCGACGAGCTCCGCGGCAGCGCGTGCGGGTGAGCTACGTGTGCTCGCGGTGGTGCACGGGAGCGAGAGAAGTGAAAGTGCAACTAATCCCCGGGTGGTTTTGGTAATTAATAACAACATATATATCATTGAACTAATTATTTCTTGAGAATATTTCAGAAAGTTCAGTGATATGGGTATGGCAATGACTGATGATGTGGACCCCTCAAAATGCTAAGGAAAACATTGGCAAAAGCTCAAGACTCCATTTTTGGTTTAGTGATCCAAGATCACATTGAGTCCATAGGAAAGCCAATACTATTAAAAGGGGATGAGGTTATGATGATGATCTGGTTGCTCAAAGTGCTTAGTGATTTATCTCTCAAACTATCAGCAATCTTTCATTCCAACATAAACTTATAAGTAATCTCGGTCCCACCGATTCCATAAACTCACCACACCGAGATGAACCACCTCACCACATAGCCAAACCCTAGTAATTTCGGATTTTCCGATTCCAAACTCGGTCTTACGAAATTGGTGTTGCCAAGCTTCAGAAACTTCAGACTCAAATCGGTGTCACCGAGATGAGAAAGTCGGTCCCACCGAGATTGGCAAACCCTAGACTTTGGAAGAATCGGACTAACCGAGATTGTATTTTCGGTCCCACCGAAAATCCCAACGCTCACAAGATTTGAACTTTCGGTCTCACCGAGTTGTCAACTTCGGTCCGACCGAGATTGGTCAAATGTGTGTAACAGTTGGATTTTTGTGGAGGCTATAAATACCCTCCACCTCCTCTTCATTCGTGGAGAGAGCCATCGAAAGAACTACCACTCCTACCTTACATTTCGAGAAGAAAACTACCTACCCTTGTGTTGAGATCAAGTTGCTCCACTCCCACCATATGAAACTTGATTTCTAGCCTTCCCAAGTTGCTTTCCACTCAATCCTTCCTCCACCACAGCCAAATCGGTGAGGAGAGTTGAGTGTTGGGGAGATTATCATTTGAAGCACAAGAGCAAGGAGTTCATCATCACCAACACCATCTATTACCTTTTGGAGGGTGGTGCCTCCTAGATTGGTTAGGTGTCGCTTGGGAGCCTCCGTCAAGATGTGGAGTTGAACCAAGAAGTTTGTAAGGGCAAGGAGATCGCCTACTTCGTGAAGATCTACCCTGAGTAAGGCTAGTCCTCCGTGGACGTAGGCCATGATGGCATAGACAAGGTTGCTTCTTCGTGGACCCTTCGTGGGTGGAGCCCTCCGTGGACTCTCGCAGCCGTTACCCTCCGTGGGTTGAAGTCTCCATCAACGTGGATTGACGATAGCGCCACCTATCGGAACCAAGAGAAAAATCTCCGTGTCTCCAAATTGCGTTTGCTCTTCTCCACCTCTTATTTACTACATGTGCAATTTACTTTCCGCTGCCACTACTCTAGAATTGCATGTGTAGGGTGATACTTGACTTGCTCATCATTGTGAACTTGCTAAAACTTGTCCTAATCAAAGGCTAAAATTTTAAGTTGTCAAGTAGTCTAATCACCCCCTCTAGACATACTTCCGATCCTACAAGTGGTATCGAGCTTTGGTCTCCATTGGATTGATTTCCATTGCATTGACTCCATAAGCTTGGTTTCACAACCTAGGAGAGTATGGCGCCTAGTGAGGGTAATTTTCAGAGAGGTCCTTACTTTGATGGTTCAAACTTTGCTAGTTGGAAGCATAAAATGAAAATGCATATTCTTGGACATAACCCCGCCGCATGGGGCATTATTTGTGTTGGCTTGCAAGGTGAGTTCTTCGAGGAAGGAAAAGTTCGGATCGCGGGCTACAGCGGATGAGTTGCGGATGTTACGTAACAATGCTCAAGCTTGTGACATTCTCTTCAATGCTTTGTGTCCCGAGGAGTTCAATAAGATCAGCCGCCTTGAGAATGCAAAAGAGATTTGGGATACTTTGGTCGAAATGCACGAAGGAACCGAGTCCGTGAAGGAATCAAAGCTAGATGTTCTTCAAGGTCACTTGACAAGTTCAAGATGAAGGAAGGTGAAGGAGTCGCTGAAATGTACTCTAGGCTTGCTCTCATCACAAATGAGATGGCAGGCTTAGGAAGCGAAGAAATGACCGATCGATTCATCATCAAGAAGATTCTCGAGCTTTGGATGGAAAGTATGACACCGTGTGCACTTTGATCCAAATGATGCCAAACTACAAAGATCTCAAGCCTACCAAGTCATTGGAAGGATTGTTGCTCATGAGATGACACTTAAAGACAAGGAAGAGCTTCACAACAAGTCAAGTGGTGCTTACAAAGCTACAGCTTGAAGCTCCCACATCCTCAAGTGACAAGCTAGTTTCCAATGAAGAGATAAGCCTAATGGTGAAGAACTTCAACAAATTCTACAAGAGTAGAAGCAAGGAAAGAAGCTCAAAGTCTAGATCATATGATGAAAAGAGATCTTCTAGTCGTGATCGAAACTGCTACAATTGTGGAAGACCCGGACACTACTCAAATGAGTGTTCGACTCCCCACAAGAGAAGAGAAGAATCTCCAAGAAGAAGAAGCTCAAGAGAAGAGTCGCCTCGGAAAGAGAGAAGGAGTAGAGATGATCGTTATGAATGAAGATCCTCTCGGAGAAGCAAGGATTCGGAAAGGAAAGACAAGTCATCAAGGAGCTACACAAGAAGAAAACATCAAGCTCATGTTGGTGAATGGGTTTCGGCTCCGACTCGACAATCACTCCGAAAGAAGCTATCACTCCAACTCCGAATACTGATCAAGATGAAGGTGTTGCGGTCTTGCTCTCGTGTCCTCCAACTCCAACTCCTATGACATATTTGATTCACCAAATGAGGGAATTGGAAGATGCTTCATGGCAAAAGGCCCCAAGGTATCACACCCTGAGTTTATTGACTTTGATAGTGATGAGGATGACTTGCTTGGTGAAGATGAGCTTTTACATGATAAATCTAGTGAGCTTAGTAATGATGAACATGCTAGTAGTCTTTATAGTCGAGAAGAGTCGAATGACAATGCTATGAAGGAGATTGAGCGTCTAACTAAAGAACTAAACACTCTTAAGTTAGCTCATGAAACAACTCAAGAAGATCATAGAGAGCTCCTAAGATCTCATGAGAAGCTACGCTTCGAGAAGCTCAATCTAGAGCAAGAACATGAGTTTCTAAAAGCTATCAATGACGATCTTCGAAAGAAGAGTTCTTCATATCTTGCCAAACGACTTCTCTTGTCTAATTTCTTGCCACCTATTAAAACTAAGCATGACAAGCATAAGAAAAATTCTTCATCTAGTGGTAACAATAATCATACTAAATCAAATGTTGTTACTTCTAGTAATTCTCTTGATTCCACTAACAATGTTTCAAGCCAAGTTTCACTTGAGCAAGAAAATAGTTTATTGAAAGGGATTATAGAGAAAGGTGTCTACAAGAGTCTTGCCGGAAGCAAGAGCTTTGAGGAAATTGTTCGCAAGCAAGGAAGACACCGGAAGAATCAAGGAATTGGTTTTGAGCGAAGGTTCAACGCCGAGGGTGTTGAATGGGAAGAAGGTCAATATCCCACTCCAAAGTTTGTTTCTCAAAAGGAGAAGTATGATCCTACTTCTTCCAATGAGGAACAAGCTCAATATGACCTTCCACCACAAGACCACAAGCTAAAAGGCAAGGACAAGCTTCAAGAGGAGATTGATGCATTCATTGAAGCACCCAAGGCCATGGTCAAGTGGGTTCCCAAGGCAACTTCAAGTTCTACTTCGACAAGCTCAACTACTACTCCAAGGATTCCCATCAAGATGATGTGGATCCCGAAGAAGAAGAACTAGAGAGTTCTTGAGGGTGACTCCGCCAACATACTTCACTCACATTCATTTTGGCAAAGAACTTGTGCAATCAACTTCCACATCTTGCACTAGTTCATGGAGTCACAAACCCTCATGTTGGTAAGTCAAGGGACAAGGTAATCATTGCTTTCATGGACATCATCCATTGTGTACTTCAATCTATGTCCATGGATATCCTTGTTTGTTCCTTGTGGGACTAACCCATGTAGGTATTGAAAGTGCCCGAATCCAAAGGATTGCTCCCAACTCTTGATGATCTTCATCAACATTGAGCATCCACATCTTCCACATCTACATGAAGTCTTCAACGACAACCCAAGGTTAGTTTGACCCTTTAAAAGGGGTCCTCACATCAAGGGGGAGCTCTGCTCTAAAGAATTGAGCTAAAGCATCTTCTAATGATGTGAACACATTAATGCTTTATGGAAAAGTGGTAACCCCACTTGTGCTTAAACGATGAGTATGACCTATGATCAAATGTTCTCATTTGACTCCTAAGTCAATATACTCATATATAGATGACCTAGTCATCGCCAAATTGTGTGCTAGTTGCTAGTGTTTTGTTTGTGCATGTTTGACACATATTTCATTTGCTATCTTATTGTGTGAGCATGTTGGATGCATGATTTAATCCATTCGAGGACATCCATTTGTTGCTTTGGTCTTTTGGATTTTCTTTTTGACCAAATGGATGGACAAGAATGCCTAAGTTCCTCCCCTAGCTAACTATGCTTTCTTGTCTCAAACTCTATTCATGCTTATATCACAAACTTTGAACAAGACTTTTTCGGACAGACCGAGTGAGGAGCACTCGGAGCCACCGATCCGTCAAAAGCCTAAATTCCAAAACCTTCTAAGTACTTTCGGTCAAACCAATATACTCAAATCGGATGATCAAATCACTTGGATTGATCTAGGTTTTCACCTCGGTGAAACCGAGTTGCAAATCTCGGCATGACCGATGTGTGTAATCGCTTGCGATTAACCATCTCGGTGCCACCGAAGTTTTCAACTCCGTCCCACCGACACCGAAGGGTATATATACCCGAGGGCAAGCGCTGATTATTCCTTCAAACGCGACGCCCCAAACCCTTTTTGCCGTCGCCGTGGTCTTCGGATCGTCTCCGCCGTCGTCAGGCGCCCTCGCCATGGTCTCCATCGCCGTCAGCAGTCAATCTCATCGCGCCGTTGCGCCGTAGTGAAACTTCACCAAGTTGGGTGAGTTTCATCCTCTCGTGCTTCAACCTCGATTCAATGCACGATAGGTTTTGCCTAGTTTCTTGCCATGTTTGAAATCTTCCTATCCAGCAGATTAGATCTTAGAACAAAATTCGAGTGAAATTTTAGGGTTAGGTTTCGCGAACACATCTCGGTGTGACCGATTCTACATTCTCGGATCGACCGATTTGGCCTCTGGCCATTGACCGCACTTTTCGGTCCAACCGAAGTTGTGCAAATCGGTAAGACCGAAATGAGGATTCAGTGAAACCCTAGTGCTCTCGGCTAGATCGAAACCCATTTCGTCCAACCGAAAGTGGTGTGAATGGTCTGTTTAGACACTTCGGATTCACGAATTTTTAGACTCGGTCGACCAAATGCATTCTCGTGAAAACCTAAAACTGAAGTTTGAACTCATTTATTTTGCAAAATCTTCTGCAGTTTGTGATAACTCTTCTATTCTCGCCTATACCTACTCTATTCACGGGTTGTCGGTCATGTCCGATGCAAGTGACAGCGAACAGTCTGAATCACCGTTGAATTCCGAGGCGGTCACAAGTCCCGAAGCCAGCAGTTTTTCAGATGATGGAGAGAGGAGCACCCCAAGTGGATTGCCTCCTGCCGCCACTGGGGCGAGGAAGAAGAGGAATTCGATGAGGAAGACTCGACTTTGTTCTCGAGGAGGAGATTACTTCCAAGCCTAAGAGGAAAGTGGTTGCCAAGGGCTATCAAGGGCAACAAACAAAGAAAGGCACCAGCAAAGAGAAGAAGTCCACAGTTGCAAAGAAGCTGAGCATGGAAGAAGAAACCTCCAAGAAGATCAAGAAAACTTCCAAGAGGAAGAGGCTAGTTCATGATGAAGCTGATGATGACTCGATGAGGAAGCACCCCAGCCTCCTCGAAGCAAAAGTTGATGGAGATGCCATCGAGGCAGGAGCACCCACTAAATCTAAGCCATCAGCTCAAAGAAAGGCAGCCCAAGCCAAACCCGCCGCCAAGCCAAAGAACACAAGAAGAAATATTCCTGCTTCAGAGAAGAAGAAGGATAATGTGCCACCTGCTGAATCGATGAAGAGGCACATGTTTCTTCAAGCTCGAGCGAAATTGCCGATTCATAATGATGCTCATCCTCGAGCTGAAAATATGAAGGAAAGGAAGGACAAAGGTCTCGGGCTATGGAGGCAAGTTGATCCATATGCCACCGGGAGAAGAACACATTTGTTGACTCAAGGTTCCACACCCGAGAGCAACAAGATTTCTATGAGGCAGTGCTCATGGACAAGAAGCCAATTGTTGCCGACACGGATATGTAGACCGGGAATACATCGATAGTGAAGAGCACAGAGACTACTTCCCACATGTGCATGAGAGCTTCACCGCATGTGGAGTTCTTTGAGTTCGTTGGTCGGTCGATCGCTTGGAATGATGAAATGATCATGCAGTTCTATGCCACAGCACATTTCTATCCAGATGGCAGAATTGTATGGATGACAGAAGGCCAGAGATTCTCTTCAACTGTAGAAGAATGGAGAGCGTTGTTGAATTCTCCAGTATCAAGAGATGATGATGTAGATGCTATGGCATTCCAAAGAAGAATCACGAGTCTATGAAGAACATGTACAATGAGGTACCGAGACAAGGATGTTGAGATATGGAAGCTTGGATCAAGATACCATCTTGAGCAGGTCTCCCAACCACTAACACCATTACGAGGCATACTTTGATGCCCAAGTCAGAGACCACCGCATGATAAGAGGCTATTCTATCAACATGCTGCACATTCTCGGATCGAAGACACCTTTTAAGGTGATGGACACGATAGTTGAGACTATCAAGAGGACATGACAGCAGACTGTAAGAGGTCATGTGGGTTTGCTCCGCACATTCAGATGCTCATCAATGCCAAGTTTGGCACGAACACCTACCGTTGGATAGACCCCACTTGCCACCGCAGCCCTGAACATGAAGATAATGAAGTTGTGATGACTAAGGATGCTCCCACATCTGTTGAAGGACATGCAAAGTCCGAAGCTGCCAAACAAGCTAAAGTCGAGAAGGAAGAAAAGAGCAGAAGAAAGCCCAAGAGCGTTGGAGAACAACTTCTTGAAGCCACTCGGAGAATTGAACTACGCTGGCCAGATAGTGCGTCTCGGGAGAGTCTTGAGAGGATAGTTGAAGATAAGTTCCATGCTCTGGATGTCAAGTCGATCAAGTGCAGTCACCGTCAACAAGCTTGAGGCGACATTGAGGAAGCGAAGAGGAGAAGGCAGAGCTCATGAAGGAGATGGAAGATGATCTAGTCCAGATGACTATGAGCAGCCTGTCTGTAGTGCCCACAAAGCCCAGATCACTGCAATTCCAAAGGAGACCCTGGCTACAAAGATCAAGACCTCCTACAGCTCCATCGGCCCAAAGACCAGCTCCAGCCTCTACTCCTCCAGCTCCACAGACTTCAGCGAAGCTTTTGCAGATGCAGCTATCTCCACTCCATCGACGCAGACAGAGCCGCCAGCAGAGTCCCTAGTGACGATTAGCTCTATACCTTCGAACTTTTGGTAACTTGTTGCCAAAGGGGAGAAATTGTATAGATCATAGGACTTCGAGAGAGAGAGTGCTCGTTTTTGCTCTTTCGCTTGCGGTTTTCCTTGAGATACTTTTGAGTTCTTCGAGACATTTCGTGTGTTTGATACTACGCTTGTTTCTATCTTTGATGAGTGCTTGATCATACTATGCTTAATGAGTGCTTAACGCTTATCATATTCTATCCATATCTTGTATGATCATTTACTCATGTCTTGGTGATTGGGTGCATGCTATTCATTCTTATCATTTTGTGCGCTCCACCAAGATGTATGTGACATGGAAGAGTGACCCATGATCCTAATCGATTGTGCATTTGCATTCAAACGCAAATCTTAAATAATGCACAAATTTAGGGGGAGCTCTTGCTTATCACATACTTCTCAAAGCGACGATGTCATTCATTGATTATATCATTTGTCGAAGCTTTGATCTATATGTTGTCATCAATTACCAAAAAGGGGGAGATTGAAAGTGCAACTAATCCCCGGGTGGTTTTGGTAATGAATAACAACATATATATCATTGAACTAATTATTTCTTGAGAATATTTCGAAAGTTCAATTGATATGGGTATGGCAATGGTGATGATGTGGACCCTCAAAATGCTAAGGAAAACATTGGCAAAAGCTCAAGACTCCATTTTTGGTTTAGTGATCCAAGATCACATTGAGTCCATAGGAAAGCCAATACTATTAAAAGGGGATGAGGTTATGATGATGATCTGGTTGCTCAAAGTGCTTAGTGATTTATCTCTCAAACTATCAGCAATCTTTCATTCCAACATAAACTTATAAGTAATCTCGGTCCCACCGATTCCATAAACTCAGTCACACCGAGATGAACCACCTCAGCCACATAGCCAAACCCTAGTAATTTCGGATTTTCCGATTCCAAACTCGGTCTTACGAAATTGGTGTTGCTAAGCTTCAGAACCTTCAGACTCAAATCGGTGTCACCGAGATGAGAAAGTCGGTCCCACCGAGATTGGCAAACCCTAGACTTTGGAAGAATCGGACTAACCGAGATTGTATTTTCGGTCCCACGAAAATCCCAACGCTCACAAGATTTGAACTTTCGGTCTCACCGAGTTGTCAACTTCGGTCCGACCGAGATTGGTCAAATGTGTGTAACAGTTGGATTTTGTGTGGAGGCTATAAATACCCCTCCACCTCCTCTTCATTCGTGGAGAGAGCCATCGAAAGAACTACCACTCCTACCTTACATTTCTGAGAAGAAAACTACCTACCCTTGTGTTAAGATCAAGTTGCTCCACTCCCACCATATGAAACTTGATTTCTAGCCTTCCCAAGTTGCTTTCCACTCAATCCCTTCCTCCACCACAGCCAAATCGGTGAGGAGAGTTGAGTGTTGGGGAGATTATCATTTGAAGCACAAGAGCAAGGAGTTCATCATCACCAACACCATCTATTACCTTTTGGAGGGTGGTGCCTCCTAGATTGGTTAGGTGTCGCTTGGGAGCCTCCGTCAAGATGTGGAGTTGAACCAAGAAGTTTGTAAGGGCAAGGAGATCGCCTACTGTGAAGATCTACCCGAGTAAGGCTAGTCCTCCGTGGACGAGGCCATGATGGCATAGACAAGGTTGCTTCTTCGTGGACCCTTCGTGGGTGGAGCCCTCCGTGGACTCTCGCAGCCGTTACCCTCCGTGGGTTGAAGTCTCCATCAACGTGGATTGACGATAGCGCCACCTATCGGAACCACGAGAAAAATCTCCGTGTCTCCAAATTGCGTTTGCTCTTCTCCACCTCTTATTTACTACATGTGCAATTTACTTTCCGCTGCCACTACTCTAGAATTGCATGTGTAGGGTGATACTTGACTTGCTCATCATTGTGAACTTGCTAAAAACTTGTCCTAATCAAAGGCTAAAATTTTAAGTTGTCAAGTAGTCTAATCACCCCCCCTCTAGACATACTTCCGATCCTACAAGAAGGAAGGGGGAGGAGGTAGCCAGGCTCACAACGGTCTTGAGGGAACAGACGGCACGGTCGGGGACGAGCTGGTGCGGCGGTGACGGTGAAGGGGATCTCCGGCGATGGCAGTTCGGTCGAGGTCAGTGCGGTGGCTTGGGCACGCGAGGCTGGGCTCGGCTAGCTCGAAGGAGTAGAGGGCGGCGAAGCTCTCGGACACGGTGGTATGGCGTGGAAACGACGGGAGCACGACCACTGGCGGGCGGGCGGGCGGCGGTGGCATCGGCCATGGTGCGGGAGAGCGAGGAGAGGAGCTGAGGCGAATGGGTGTGTCCACGAGGTTCGGGTGCGACGTGGAGACCGCCCAGCCAGCTAGGCGGCGAGGGAGGAAGCAGGGCGACGGGCAGCTGCGTGGCGTGCGCTGGTGCCGCCGTCGAGCACCTGCCTGCCTGGCCAAGCCAAGCAGCTCGCTGGAGCGGTGGCTGGGCTGGGCCGGCAGGTGGGCCTCTGGGTGGCGACAGGTAAGCCTTTCCCTTTTTTGTTTTTATTCTGTAAGTTTGTTGAATTACTAAAAATACCTAGGCAACTCCAAAATTCATCGAACTGCACCTGGTCCTTAGTTGGAATATTTCCAACATGGAACATTTTAGTTTGTGATTATTTGAGCATTTGAAATATTTTTATAAATTTTAAATGCCCAAATTCAAATACTTATGATTTAATTCAAAGACCTTAGGATGACCTAGGAAACTGTGCATCACTTTTGGCAGAGGTTCTGAACCAAGACAAAAATGATGGACATTTTAGAAGGGCATTTCAGGTTCATTGAAAATGTTTTTTAGTAAACCCTAGTTGGTTTCAGAGGGGGCTGGGGGTTCTGTCATCCCCATTTCAAGTTTCTATTGAATGAAATAGACATGATGCAACACTCTAATGCATGAACTAGCTAGGGTGTGACAACTCACTCCCACTCAAAAGAATCTCGTCCCGAGATTTAGGTTCCTCCGGAAAGAAGGCGGGATACTCAAGTCGAAGATGATCCTCCCTTTCCCGAATAGCTTCCTTCTCAGAATGGTGCGACCATTGAACCTTGAGAAACTTGATATTATGCCGTCGGGTGGTGCGCTCGGCTTGATCGAGGATACGAACGGGGTACTCTCGATAAGTGAGATTATCTTGAAGATCAAGCATTTCGTGGTCCACTCCACGGATAGGATCCGAGAAGCAACGCCTGAGTTGAGAAACGTGGAAGACATCGTGGACTTTGGAGAGATGCAGAGGTAGTTCCAATTGGTAGGCAACTTCTCCTCGTTTGGCAAGAATACGAAAAGGTCCAATGTAGCGAGGAGCCAATTTGCCCTTGATACCGAAACGATGGGTTCCCTTCGGAGGAGTAACCCGAAGGTAAGCCTTCTCGTCAACCTCGTAAGTCATAGCCTTATGTTTTCGGTCATAATGACTCTTTTGACGAGATTGGGCTGTTTTCAACATTTCACGAACGATGCGAACTTGCTCTTCTACTTCCTGGATCATATCCGGGCCAAAGAATTGTCTTTCCCCGGTTTCTAACCAGTTAAGAGGCGTTCGACACCTTCGTCCATAGAGAACTTCAAAAGGGGCTTTACCCAAGCTAGATTGATAACTGTTGTTATAAGCGAATTCGGCAAATGGAAGGCATTTCTCCCAATCCATTCCGAATGAGATAACAGAAGCTCGAAGCATGTCTTCTAGGATTTGGTTAACACGTTCTACTTGACCACTTGATTGAGGGTGAAAGGCAGTGCTAAAGGAAAGGCGGGTTCCCATAGCGTTTTGGAAACTTTCCCAAAATTGAGAGGTGAAGAGACTTCCTGGATCCGAGTTAATTTCCAGTGGAACACCATGGAGAGACACTATTCGGGAGATGTAGAAGTCTGCTAACTGACTAGCGGTTATACTCTCGCGAACAGGCAAAGAAATGGGCCACTTTGGAAAGACGGTCGATAACAACGAAGATAGCATTATTCCCTCTCTTGGTCCTGGGAAAACCGGTGATGAAATCCATACCAATTTTATCCCATTTCCATTCAGGAATAGCTAAAGGTGAAGGGTGCCAGCAGGCCGTGGATGCTCTGCTTTTACACGACGAAAGACGTCGCAGTTAGCAATATACTGAGCAATTTCTCTCTTCATCCTAGTCCACCAGAACCTCTGGCATAGGTCCTGATACATCTTGGTGCTACCGGGATGAATGGTGAGAGGAGATTCATGAGCTTCCTTAAGGATCAATCGCCTCAGGTTTCGCACTTTGGGAACTACTAGACGGTTCCCGAAGTATACGACTCCTTGATCATCAATGGAGAAACAATCCGCAACTCCTTTCTTGATGTTTCTTTTGATGCGGGAAATCCCCGGATCTACCTTCTGAGCTTTGATGACCTGATCCGTAAGGGTAGGTTTCGCCACCAAGGTGGAAAGAAATCCTTGAGGAACAATATGAAGGTTAAGCTTCCAAAATTCCTCGTGGAGAAGTGGTTGACTTTGTTGCAACATCAGATTGTTGCAATAAGATTTACGACTTAGCGTATCAGCCATGACGTTGGCTTTTCCCGGGGTGTAAGTTATCCCTAAGTCGAAACCTGTGATCAACTCGACCCAACGTATTTGCCTGAGATTCAAATCTGGTTGGGTGAATATGTACTTCAGACTTTGGTGATCGGTGTAGATTTCGCAACGATTACCGAGGAGGTAATGTCGCCAAGTTTTAAGTGCATGGACTACAACTGCAAGCTCTAGATCATGAGTAGGGTAGTTTTCCTCATGTGGGTGTAATTGCCGTGAAGCATAAGCAATTACGTGTCGATATTGCATGAGAATGCATCCTAGTCCTTGTCGCGAGGCGTCGCAATAGATAACAAAGTCCTTGGAGAAATCTGGTGGTACCAGTACGGGAGCAGAAGTTAAGCGTCTTTTCAGTTCCTGGAAACTGTGCTCACATTGTGGAGTCCACTCGAACTTTTTATCTTTCTTGAGGAGTTCAGTTAGAGCTTTAGCAACTTTGGAGAAGTTCTCGACAAAGCGGCGACAATAGCTCGCTAAGCCAAGGAAACTCCGAACTTGCTTGACCAATTCAGGTGGAGTCCAATTAAGGACGGCTTGAACTCGCTCGGGGTTGACATCAATACCTTTTCCAGAAATTACATGTCCTAGATAGGTCACTTCTGGCAACCAAAATCCGCATTTAGAAAACTTGAAATAAAGGCGATGCTCTCGAAGTTTCATCAACACTAGCCTTAGATGTTCGGCATGTTCTTCCTCATTCTTGGAATAGATGAGTATGTCATCGAGGTAAACCACGACGAATTTATCCAAATACTCTATGAAAATTGAGTTCATTAACCGGGAGAAAGTGGCTGGAGCGTTGGTTAAACCGAAGGACATGACGGTGTACTCGTATTGGCCGTAACGAGTCACAAAGGCCGTTTTGGGAATGTCCCCGTTCCGGATTTTGATTTGATGGTAGCCTAACCTCAAATCCATCTTAGAGAAGACTGAGGATCCCGCGAGCTGATCATACAGATCATTGATCCTGGGGAGCGGATACTTGTTCTTAATTGTGACCAAGTTGACGGGTCGATAATCTACAACCATCCGGTCCGTACCATCCTTCTTCTTGACGAAGAGGATGGGGCAAGCCCATGGAGATGAACTAGGACGGATGAAACCCTTCTTCAAGGACTCATCGAGTTGTTTCTTAAGTTCGGCTAGTTCTAGGGGTGCCATCTTATAGGGTCTTCTAGAAATTGGGACAGTTCCTGGAATGAGATCTATCACGAACTCAACATCTCTGTCAGGTGGGACACCTGGCAATTCTTCTGGAAAGACATCCAGAAAGTCACGGACTACCGGAACGTCTTCGAGGTCTGGCAAGGGACTGGCATTAAGAGAATATAGATGTCGCTTGGATATTCGGGTCAAGACATTGACTATCTTTCCCGAAGGGTGCATGAGTTGAACAGTTCTAGAGAAGCAATCAATTTTGGCATGATGGGCTGACATCCAGTCCATACCCAAGATGATGTTAATATCCGAAGATTTGAGAGCTATCAATGATGCAAGGAAAACAAGTCTGTCGACCTGAATTTCATTCCCATGGCTTACTCTAGAGGTTTGCCATCTAGAACCAGGAGTAGAAATTTCCATGGTAGAAGGCATGTCACAGAATGCGGTGTTATGCAAGCGTGCATTATTCTCGGATATGAATGAATGAGATGCTCCAGTATCGAAAAGAACAGATGTCGGGTGGCAATTAACAAGGAGCATACCGAGAACGATGTTGGGATCCTCTTGGGCCTCTTCAGCTGAGACACAATTCACATGGCCACGTGCAATGGTGACCGGCTTGGCATAGAACACCTTCCCTGCTGGCTTGCCACCGCCAACAGCTTTTCCAGACTGGTTGGGGTTGGTCTGGGGACACTCGCGCATGTAGTGGCCTGATTCCCCACACTTGAAGCACGTCACCGGGCTGGTGCGTGGAGGAGCATTGTTGGTTGGCCCACCATAGGGCTTAGCTGGTGCAAACTGCTGAGCTGGATGAGGCGCCTGATAGGATGGCCTCGGTGTGAATCTGGGTGGCAGGGCAGTGTTAGGCACCCACACCCGGCGCTTCTGTGGTCCAGCACCGGATGAGGAACCCATGTCACGGCCATGCTTGCGTGTTGCTTCGAAATCAGTCTGACCTGTCTTTACACTGATGGCTTTGTTCACAAGCTTCTGGAAAGAGGTGCACTCATGCAGTCGGAGATCTCGGCGAAGCTCGGGGCTAAGTCCCTTGCGGAACCTTGCCTGCTTCTTGGCGTCAGTGGAGACCTCTTCAGTTGCATAGCGTGCGAGGTTACCGAACTCCCTGCTATAAGCATCCACAGAGAGACGACCTTGGGTGAAACTGCAGAACTCCTCACGTTTACGATCCATGAGACCCTCCGGAATGTGATGTTCACGGAAAGCCTCGCTGAATTCTGCCCAAGTAGTGACATGGCCAGCTGGGCGCATAGCCATATAGTTCTCCCACCAGAGGCTGGCGGGGCCTTCAAGATGATATGCAGCAAAGGTGACCTTATCAGCCTCAGCTACGAGTGCAGAACGTAGCTTGTGAGTAATGCTGCGAAGCCAGTCATCAGCGTCGAGAGGCTCGACGGAGTGGTGGAAAGTAGGTGGGTGTAACTTGATGAAGTCACTGAGTGACACCAAGTTATTCCTCTGATGATGTGTTGTGTTCTGTTCGATGCGCTCCAACAAACGGTTGGTCTCCCGCTTGTTTCTCTCGGCCTCCAAAGATAACTTCGCCGAGAAGGAGGGTGAGGCAGGTTCGCTTCCCCAACTCGCTGCTTTCGCCTGCTCTGGCGGAGCAGGGTTGTTATGGTGTTGACCATCCTAGGAAAACAAGACAAGGATTTAGTCCAGATGATAAGATTACGACATAGAAATGTAGAATGTAATGGATAACTCGAATGCAAGATGATCATCCAGATGACATGGTAGATACAGTAAACTGCTTCTTTATTCCATCGTCATACACACCATACAAGGTTTAGTACAAGACCAAACAAAGTACTACTACGGTGAAAGGAAGATTACATCTCATCGGAGGCATTCCAAGCTCCTATACATTATTTTTCATACACCTCCGGAATTCATACACACTAAGTCATATTCCACAAGTCACGCAGGACGGTGGAGATACAACTATTACAATACTAGTGAGACTACTACTAACTCAGACGTCTCCATAGTAGTTCTCATAGAAGTCTCCTCCATAGCCTGGAAGTTCAACGTGAGCGTCCGGAAACAGACGGTCCCGAGGAGCCTGTGGACCATAAGGGCTAGGGTGAGGTCTTGGACCAACAAACGGTGGCCTGCGGGGACCACGAGGTGGGGTGATGCCCCCACATCACGCCAATCCATCATGTCTGGCAGGGCAGATCTAACAGGATACAGATCTCTCGTATCCATATATCCAGCTTGCGGCCAAAGGCAAACCGAGTCAAAGTGGCCCGGTGATCTCGCACGGGCATTGAAAAGCTCCATTCAAGAAGGCCCAACTCTCGGTCCTTATCCTCGAGCAACTCGGCGGTGGTGCGAGTTAGTGAGTCCTCCGACCGAATCAGCATAGATAGCCCGGAGATACCCATGCGCTCCAGGAAGTGAAGCTCGCATATACCGGAAGTCGGTGTTTGGCAAGCAGCGATCGACTCGCATGATGGTCATCATGGAGTAGGAAGCATCTTGCACAGCCATCTCAATGGTAACACCGAGTCCATAGGAACAGTGGAGGGGCTCGGTGGAACCAAGATAAGAGGGAAATATCCTGACAGTGCAGAGATACTGGCTTTGATTAAAGTGTCGGAACTGCTCTTCGACTGTGTATTCGGGATACCAACGGTAACCCGTCTCGATCATTACCCGGACTAACATAGCCGTATGACTGGCCACATCGATGCACCTGGTCAGGCGAACCACTTGGTTTTGGTCACGAGTGGCCATCTGAAAGCATAACCATAATGCAAAGACATTAGAATTTCTAGCAGAATTTGGACAGCAACGGCTGTAAATGCTCAAAAAGGATTTTGAGACATTTTACAAAGAATTGCATAGCCACTCAACAATATCATATCAAGGTTCTGGGTCCATCTTAGCAACATAACAGGATAGTAGAACTGAACTAGGCTTGTAACCATCAAACCTATAAGGTACTACTGATTAGTAACACGTGAACCTGATAGAGAGAAGAGATCCTAATCCTTAACCCCTGGTGGAAGAATGGACTGACTCAGATCAGAATGCCATGAGGTAAAGGAGTAAAAAGAGCCTTACGTACCATCCCATAATCAATTCCCCTACATATAACTAAAGCATTTATAGACTCAACATCGACCAGTTTGGCTTGGAGAACCTACAGGCAGTCCGGCTCTGATGCCAACGCTGTCAGGACCCCGACTCAATGTCACATCGATGTAGCTTGTAACACCTCATATCACTTTGCGGCCTCACGCACGGTATCCCCACGGGTGTCGCCTTACCTTTTCCCGGGACCGTTTGCGCCTTTTGGCACACGTATATGATAGTGTCGCTAGCATCCATATGATAAGGAGCCCGGGCTGACATGGCTAGTCGAAACCCAAAGTGGCACAGACTTACAGGACAAGCATCCATGACCCAAAGATCGAACGTGTCGGTCATCAGCGAGTAAGTTCCGGCTGTAGCACTCGGCTAGCAGGACTCGTAAACCGGCTGTAGCGGGCTAACAGACTCGGTACTAACGCGTGACATTTCCCAAGGGATGATACAGAACGAAGAAGGACACATGCCGCCAGCCTAAGTGTTCGGAGCAAGAGCAAGCTACCATGGCTCGATGGAATCACTAGGAGACATTTCCGGTAAGAGAGGCTACTAAAGATAAACAACTAGATAGTCGATCACACACATACCAAGCATTTCAATCATACACACAATATGCCCGATATGTGCAAATACAACAAGGCATCACAACATGACTCTATGACACAAGTATTTTATTTAAAGGCTCGAGAGAGCCATACATAGCATACACACAAGTACGGGTCACACGACCCACATTCAAGTCATACAAGCATACAAGCCAACATCGAAGTGTTTTGTCCGAGTACGCATAACTGGTAAAATAAAAGAGGCTTGGGTAAGCCTAGCTATACTACATGGTCCTTCACATGCTCAGATCACCACCGGCCTTAGTCTACTCATCGATGTCAACGTCTACGAAGAACCCGTCGGAAGGGGTTGTAGCATCTTCTGAAAAATATAAATTAAAGCAACATGAGTACAAAGGTACTCAGCAAGACTTACATCAGATCCTACATACATGCACATTATCAAGAAGGGTTGGTGGGGTTATTGCAGCAAGCCAGCTTTGACTCTTGGCTAAACTATCCTACGAGACTCCAACTTGAAATGGTTTTGTGCACTTGAGTCCACTACTCACCACTTCAATACTCTACCGAGGATCCACCTCCGTCTTCCTACGGAAGAGCCATCCTCGGCACTCACGCTTATCTTGAGGCTTTTAGTAGTTTCCATTTACTTGTCTATGAACTGTATAGGCAACCAAGTAGTCCTTTACTGCGGACGCGGCTATTCAAATAGATGATGTTAACCCTGCAGGGGTGTACTTCTTCATACACGTTCTCACCACTTACCGCCGTTTACACGACATGTACTCGGCAACCTTCAAGCGGAAGCCCAACATGGGTGTCGGCCACGACCTACCTAGACACTCAAGTCTCTAGTCTAGGTTTATCGCCTATTCGGGTTCCATCCATGAGGAGATCCGGCCGGAGTTTCGCTCACAGCCCCAATCGATGTGAGCAGGGTTCCCGAGACACCAAACGGGCATCCGGTACACCATGCCACGTACCTACCGCATCACAGCCCACCCCTACGGTCAGCGCTGTCCATGGCCTCCAGTAGGCTACAAACACCAGAAACTACTTGCAACTCCTGGACAGAAGACAAGGGTGAATGAGAAGCCGAGAGGGTCCATTGGTTTCGGGCCCAATGCATGGTAGTAGCTGAATCTTAAATCACACATACAGATCTCAGTGCTTATGGACGACCTCAATGAAACAACCCACCATGTACTCCTACATGGCCTCTCATCGATACCTTTACCAAATCATGTTCAACACATTACTCTCACACTGACACGATCATTTCACTCTAGCCCATCACCCAGATGAACCAGACCTGACACGACATTCATATGGCTCAATAAACTCCTACACATGCTAGTGGGTTTCATCTAGTTACTGTGGCAATGACAGGTCATGCAGAGGAAATGGGTTCAACTACCGCAAGACACACGCAGTTTGAATCGCATTGTGCTAATGCAAGAAAAGAGAGCAGGAGCAAGAACATGGGATTTTATCGATATGATCAAATGGTTGGTTGCTTGCTCGATGGGTCGGTAATTGGTATTGTTCTTCGTTAGTAATCACGGTATTCCTCGGGGCGTAACTCGCCGCAGAGAGCACCGATACACAAACATTACCAAACAGTATGCAACAATATGATGCATGCATGAGACATGGCCAAAGGAGTGTATTGGGCTAATGCAACTAAGAACAGATGGGTTTGAACTAATTTGAACCAATGATTCAAAGTTCAAACTCATAAGTTGCCATTTGAAGTGCTTTATCTTGTTCTGTGGTAAACAGCAGGTTAGCTTGTTTAAACATGCATGAAACCAGTACAGATGGATAGGTTGGATTTTTCTGATCATTTTTCATATATAACACTTTGCATTTGGAGCTACAGATTAATTTCTATGAATTTTTGAAGTTTGTAGCATTTTCTGGAATTTCCTGTGTAAAAATAATTCCAGTAAATAAATTACTGCGTCAGCAATACGTCAGGATGACGTCAGTGGTCAACGGGGCTGGTCAGGTCAAACTGACCAGTGGGTCCTGTATGTCAGTAGTTAATTAAACTAACTAAATTAAGTTTAAGCTAAACTGGGTTAATTAGCAGAGGGGCCCCGCATGTCATAGACTCAGGGGAGTCAATCTGGGCCCACCCTGGTCAAAGTCAACATCAAACACGCCGGCGTCTAGCCGCCGGCGAGGCCGAACACGGCGGCGGAAGTGCTTTTGTGCATTCCGGCAACCAAACGGGCGGCGGAAGGCATCTACGCGTAGCTGAGACCGAGCCGCGGCTATTGGTGGTGGTGGTTGAGCTCGGGGTGGCCAGAGACGTCGCCGACAATGACTTTGGCGGTCGCCGGAGTCGGGTGAGGATGGATCCGACGCTACGGGGCACGATGAGGCCCGTGGTGAGGTGCGTTGGGCCCCTGGGAACGCGGTGAGTATGTTAGACAAGGTGGGGTGGCCGGTGGTTAGCCTGAGACACGTCGGCGACGAGCTCCGCGGCAGCACGTGCGGGTGAGATACGTGTGCTCGCGGTGGTGCACGGGAGCAAGAGAAGGAAGGGGGAGGAGGTAGCCAGGCTCACAACGGTCTTGAGGGAACAGACGGCGCGGTCGGGGACGAGCTGGTGCGGCGGCGACGGTGAAGGGGATCTCCGGCGATGGCAGTTCGGTCGAGGTCAGTGCGGTGGCTTCGGGGCACGTGAGCGCTCGGGGCTCGGCTAGCTCGAAGGAGTAGAGGGCGGCGAAGCTCCTGGACACGGTGGCGCGACGTGGAAACGACGGGGAGCACGACTACGGCGGCGGTGCGGCGGCGGTGGCATCGGCCATGGTGCCGGAGAGCGAGGGAGAGGAGCTGGGGGCGAATGGGTGTGTCCACGAGGTTCGGGGTGCGACGTGGAGACCGTCCAGGCGAGCTAGGCGGCGAGGGAGGAAGTGGCGACGGGCAGCTGTGGCGCTGCTGGTGCCATTGCCGCCGTCGAGCACTGCCGCTCGCTGGCCAAGCCAAGCAGCTCGCTGGAGCGGTGGCTGGGCTGGGCCGGCAGGTGGGCCTCTGGGTGGCGACAGGTAAGCCTTTCCCTTTTTTTTCTGTTTTTATTTTGTAAGTTTGTTGAATTACTAAAAATACCTAGGCAACTCCAAAATTCATCGAACTGCACCTGGTCCTTAGTTGGAATATTTCCAACATGGAACATTTTAGTTTTTGGGATTATTTGAGCATTTGAAATATTTTTATAAATTTTAAATGCCCAAATTCAAATACTTATGATTTAATTCAAAGACCTTAGGATGACCTAGGAAACTATGCATCACTTTTGGCAGAGGTTCTGAACCAAGACAAAAATGATGGACATTTTAGAAGGGCATTTCAGGTTCATTGAAAATGTTTTTTAGTAAACCCTAGTTGGTTTCAAAGGGGGCTGGGGGTTCTGTCATCCCCATTTCAAGTTTCTGTTGAATGAAATAGACATGATGCAACACTCTAATGCATGAACTAGCTAGGGTGTGATAGAAGGATTGATAGCAATGCCAGAAACAATTCAACTTCGTTTCGCCGACATGTTGGACATCCTTCATCCGGCTCCACCTGCCTTGCAGCAATATTGAGTGCACAACACAACTTCAGGGAAAGATTCACCCCGGTCGTTGCGCCGCAGTAGTAATGACTAGTGAGCAGTCAAATCACAGAGCCCCAACTTCGCCACAGTAAGTTGCTCTGACGAAGCAACCATCATTTCTCTGCTCCTTGAATCTATTTGGTACTCCCATATTCCCACAAGAATAAGTTGCTCGGGCAAATCAACCATCACTATATCCGCTCACGTGTGATGACCACAGGAGCTATCCATTCAGATTGCATGTTAAAAAATATAAAGGTCGATAACTAATGCGGCAAACTTTCAAAAAAAAAAACTAATGCAGCACCTCGGGCCAACGCGGCCAGATCACATTTTGCGCAAGAAATTACACACCATGTTTCGTTGACATGCGGTCTCGTTCCAACGTATCAGTGAGATGACGGCGAGTAGTAGGAGTATTTCTGAACGGACGTGTAGGCTGAGGCGCCTCTTCGTGAACCGTGGCAAGCTGGCAACTGTCCACCGACTCTTCGCCTTTCCCTCTCCATTTGGAACTGCTGTCGCACGCTCTTCCTCTCGCTCCTCCATTTTCCTTTGGCCCTTCACCCTTCCTTCTGCCATTGTTCGATCGTCTTCTCCATGGAGGGAACAGGCCGGAAACGACCCCGTTATTCTTGCCCCAATCTTAAAGATGACGTGGTGGAGCAACTCATTGATTGGTGCGACGTCATCACCTCAGCTAGCATGGTAGGTTCGTTCAAGCCCATTCTCGACTCAACTAATAACATCATTACAAGGAACCCAAGAGTCAAGGAGCGGTTTGATCTCCCCTATCTTCTTCGCCGTGACCCTGATGACTGGCGCCGGCACAACGGAGGCCTCGCCCTGTGCAAGTTGATGCCGCTTGATAATGATACGTATGATGTTAAGATGCCATCGCTTGAGGGCAAGGCTTGGGCAGGCGCAAATGGAGATTGGGTTGTTTACATTGGGTCCAAGCGAGAGTGGGAACTTGTGAATGTGTACACTCGTGACCGGGTTCCACTTCCAAAATCTCAGCAGACGCCTGAGGTTGAGCACACCGGTATTGTACGCACGTTCAAATACGATCATGGTGACTGTCTTCTACGGAAGATAGCAATTTGTCGAGTTCCCAACCACTCTTGTAATTACAACAACTATGAAGTTGTTGCTATCTTCGACAAGCTTGTTGCCGTCCTTGGTGGTTTGACTCGATGGATATTGCTCAAAAATCAGTTTCTATACACGGATGTGTACTATGATGCAATTCAATACGAGGGCCTTGTGTTTGCTTCCACCACTCATGGCACTGTTTTTGCATGGGATCCTCGTAGTTTCCGTACGTTTTTCTTCCACCGTAATTATAATTGTTTCATCCACATGCATGTGGGTTAGAAAGTCTCCCTTTACTAATTAACCTTCTTCTTGTGTTTCCAAGGTCCTATGAACATTCCACCACCTATACTTGAAAATTTTTATAACCAAGGGGGAGATGGCGATGGTGATGATCACGAGCATGAGGACGAGCAGAACATATATACTTAGTGGCACCTGGCAACTAATTCCGATGGATCACCTCTTCTTGTGTGTATACAGCCCACTGATGATGTTACTACTGAGGGAGCACGTGTTGTCTCCCATGGTCGCACTCTCCGGACCTATTCCAACACCCGTTGCATGGTATTCGTGATGGATACTAGTGTGCTAGCGCCAACACCTTCTCCCTGGTACAGAATTGATAGTCTTGGAGAAAACTCGCTCTTCCTTGGACAAAACTATCCGATGATGGTGAAAGGCGATCCAACTGCTGTTGACACAAAGTTACTAGTACCATTTATGAGAAGAAATTGTGTCTATACCTCGGACATTAGGGTGGTTCCCTACCCTGGTACTAATATAGTAGGCCACTTCAGCCTGGATGATCAGTCCTGCGTTGGTCTCGATATCGACAATAGATGGCCCGTCTCAGAGAATCACTTGTGGTTCAAAGCAAGCGTTTCCAACACCAAGGAATGGTTGAGTTGAAGTTCATTTCATTGCTTGTTATTTGTTGTGTGGTGAAAACTTTAGTATTTATAATGTATCCTCGTTGTCGATGTGGGTTGATGACCTGTTGTATGTAATAAAATGATATGTCTGTGATAAACTTACTAAATTTATGAATGGCTTTCGAGTTGCTTCTGTGAGTGAGTGGTGCGACGAGGCAAAAAATATTTTCCGAATACATAATTGTGCATGCATTGCAACAGGTTATCGGATGAGGCCAATCAACAATAGTAGTACATTATTTGTACTAGCTTCACAGGCTTCGCGCGTCGTGCGGGTGTGTTTACTGTAGCCATATTGTATGTAACCACCACCTCGAATCCTTGATACTAGGTACTATATAAGTAAGTAGTAGGAGTAGTAGGGTGGCATGTGCCAGAACAAGCATTCACGTCCAGGAGTATGGCACACACCACCAACACGACTTCCATCTGACACCATATTTCTTGGAGTCCGTGCTAGAGCAATCTCTTCAACCTCATCGTTTCTCTAACTCAGCCATCATACAAGCAAGCGAGGTGGGGTTTGCCGATAGTCGGTTTCCTCAACTGCGGTCCCACTTGTAAGGCCAATTCCAACGCTCTATCAATATATCGATGTACTCTTGTTCCCAATACAAAAACTTGCATCCATTCTACTCCCTCCGTTGCACAATACATGCCTTCTATTTGTCAAAATATATATGTATCTAGACATGTTTTAGTATATAGGTACATCCATTTTTGGACAAATGGAAGTCAAGTATTTTGGAATGGTGGGAGTACACAATAAAATATTTAAGTTAGCACAACTAGTCTAATCCAAGAGCACAACCGAAGATTTAGTCGGGTTCTTCCTCCTTTTGCCGACACGTGGGACATCCAACATCCAGGTCATGTCATGAAAGAAAATAGAGTGGTAGTTGAAGCCACGAGATGTGCATCTTGGGTTAAACTGTAAATAGAATCTAACAACTCTTGATTAACTCCAAAAGCGGCCACCGAAGATCTTTATTGGATTTGTTTTTCATCACCAGCACGTCGAGGTGAAAGATGTGCAGGTTCAGTGGGTCCTCTTGCGTTTTCACTGACATGTGGGGCCGCACGTGAGCAAACAGACGATGGGCCCCGCGCGTCCGCTGGCTGGTTGAGAAGAGAGATAGAGGAGGGCTCAGCACGGACTGCAGGAAATTTGTTCTACGTAACCAGCACCTTGATATTCGTGTGTGGTTGTTTCTAGAATAAAAAAAAGGAGGTACCCCTACTTATGTTACTCCCACTACGCCTAGCCTAAGGTTAGTAGGTGACCTTGCGCTTGGCTCTTCGCCTCTTTCGGAAGTCGATGGTTCTACAGTAGTGCTTCTGGCAATCTGACACCAAATGAACTGCTAGACGTCCACCGCTTGTAAGCAAAAGTTTCTCCTCATGCTGCGAGCCACCGCGCACGCGTTGGCGAGGGAGAAGGCATAATCAAGCTTCTCGTCGTTCTGCGAGTTGACGGGACACATCAAAGTTATTTACTAGTAGTACATACTCTCTCCAAAAAGGGCTGACCATGTCATTGCTACCATCCTGTGCTCCATCGTTGAGTACGTGCACTATTCACGTGCCATCGAGAAGACAAAATATTGCGTAGGTGCCATCGAAGTGCATGACTCACTTATGAAAAAGGGTTTCCCCCCGCTCCCCCCTGCACGACGCACTTACGCACTGCTTATCTGATTATCTCCATTTTCTTGCATGACACATGCACCTTGATGCTAGATGTCTCGCGTGTTGGGAAAAGGATGAACAAAGCTCACGTAAAAGAAAAGAGTTGAAGAGCATAGATTCCCGACGACCGAGGAGGAGCAAGGAACCTCGCGGTGGAGCGTCTGCAAGGAACCTTGCGCATTTTCCCCTATTTTTTGCCGCCTGCCCACCTATAAAAAAATAAAAGAACATGAACTTTTCGCATGTACAAGGCGCATGTACACAAGCCAATGCACTAACTCCATCCGATCCAACTCATGCACATACGCGCACAGCATGGAGCACACAACGCACGTACACAAGACATGCATGCACACACGCTCGGTCGCAGAATGCATGTGAATAACACATGCATGCGCACACACTCGGCTGCATGGAGGCGTGAGCCATCCGCGGCGACGTCTGGTTTGTCGTGTGTCGGTGTACTAAGGTAGGGGTACCTCAGTACCCCAACTTGTGCACGGGCAGTTGCAGCTCCCCACGGCTGGATCTACCACATGCTTGCCGGAGACCATTCCTGCTCCATGTCAAGCTATTCAAGAACAAAGTGTACGAGAAAGAAGATCGAAGACCCCGCAAGAGGAGCTTGCCGGAAGGCCGTTCTGTGCTCAAGATTACATCGCCACGAAGACCTCGGCGAGAGGAGCTCGCCGGGAGACTAGAAGACTACATCATAGAAGACACGCCCGGCGCTTATACGCGCCCGGCGAGGGCCCGGGAGCGCAAGTTACAAAGCCCGACAAGCTCCGGGTCCGCAAGATCAAGACCCCGCAAGGTACTTGCCGGGAGAGCTGCTGTTGTGCCCGCACTCCAGCTCATCGCCCACGCGCCGCCTTGAGCCCTCTCCGAGAGCAGCGTGGCGGATGGTGTGCAGCCTGGGGTGCGGTGGCACTCCACGGTGGTGGATCCATCGCTGCGGCGGCACGGAGACGCAAGGGCGGAGCTTTTGGGGTCGACGGCGACGGGCATTAAATGCCTTTGTCCCCATCACAAAGTAGGTAGAAACCACTGCTCAAGCTAATCGTAGCTCCACCGCTCCCCGCACTGCTCCAACTACCACCTCTTTTACATTTTTACCCCTTTCTCCCACGCTGACACCTGTTGGTGACCCCTTTGCACTATAAAAGGAGGCCCATGCACAACGTGGAGGGGTTCAACTTGGCAACTCCCACGCCGTGTAGCTGCATCGCAGCTCTTCAAGCTCCCGAGCACAATACAACACAAAGCAGCAGAGGGTTTTACGCGCCCATCGCGCCCGGCTAGGTAAAATCCGCCCGCTGCATCGCCGACCGCTCTTCAGGCCTCCTCCGCCTCGCATCAAGACTTCACGAAGGGCCCCAGCCCCATAGGTGCTCGCGGCGGGCGGGTCTCTCCTCCGTCCCGTCCCGACATCTTTGGCGCGCCAGGTAGGGGGCGTCGAGGTTGTGCGGACCTGATCCGACGTTCGCACGGGCGCGTTCTTCTTCAACCTCTCCAAGTTTCGTCGGCAACTTCATCGGCAACTGCGCCATGGCCCCGAAGACGAGGGCTTCGAGGGTCGCAGACCCGTCTGCGTCTCACCCGCCGCCACCGGAACCAACGGTAGGCGGAGAAGACGCCAGCGGGAGGGTGGACACCGGCGAGGGCTTTTCGCGGCGCCACCGCATCTGTGGACAGATGGATGACCGCGCCTCGGTCTCCGTGGATCCACGTCCATCTCAGCGCACGACGACCCAGCAGCGCCATACCACGGGAGGTGGTATCCGCCTGCTGGAGCAAGAACGTGCCGGAGGCTCGCGGGATGCTCCGGACCGCTGTCCATGCATGAGCAAAGCGAAGTGCCGGCAGGACCTGCCTCCTATCGCTACTAGGAGTCCGAGCATATCTCGCTCGCGCCGCCGCCTCGCTACCCTCCAATACGGCAAGCATATCTCCTCGAGCGCTACATCGCTGCCGAGGACCCGCCATCGAGCTCCAAGTCCGCTAGGACAGCTCGTGCTCACTCCGACAAGCGCCGCCTCGAGCGCCTAAGCCCGGCGAGGGCAGCTCTGGTGCTCGTTCCGGCAAGCGCACCTCCCCGGAGTGCTGCGCTGCCGTCGAGGGCGTGCCATCGAGCTCCACCAGCAAGTGCGAGGAAACAAGAAAAAGAAAAGCTAAGTTGCTCGAGCTTTTGTGCAGAGCACTCCTTAATTCCATGCTTTTATATGTTATATCCCTCGTGCGTTCATCCTTTGTACGCAAAGCTCGCGGCGCTGGAGGAGCCTCGCCGTGAATAGCCGCACTTTATCTTGCTTCGAGCACACTCAACGAAGTTAAAAGTGAGCCGCCACCAGCTTCGCGCCCTTGTTTCGCTTTTCGAGTCCGCCAAGAGAGTTAAGTCGCGCCGCGACCGACACGGCAAGGTTGCTTGCGGGGCGACACCAGCCAGCGGGCTGCTGATGTTCCGCGACTCAGCAAGTGTGTTAGCACCGGCAAGTTTCCCTAGAAGCGTAGGGTAAGGGCGCACAAAGGATGTAAGGTAGAGGGTGTAACGTGGCGAGCCCTGCCGTGAGATGTCCTTCGTATGAGAGACTTGTGCGCGAGAGGAGCTAAGTCGTGGTCCAGCTGCGCCCTTGCCTTGTTTCCGAGTCCGCTCGGCAAACACAAGCGCGCTGCAGCTGGCCCGGCAAGGTTGCTTGCCGGAAGCAACACCAGCCAGCGGGCTGCTGATGTTCCGCACTCAGCAAGCGTGTTCGCGATCGGCAGGCTCCCCGGGAACGTAGAGTGCAAACATACGAAGGGCAAAGCACGGCATCGTGTTGCAGAGTCACATAGAAAGGACTTATACGCACATGCATGTAAATAATGAAGCTGTTGCAGATCTATCTCAGCTGTTTTCATGGCTGAAATTACAGCAACAAGGAGAAACCAGAAGAGCGCGCCAGCACCTGGGCCCCGGCAAGCAACCAAGATTCGTCTCCGGCGAGCCAGCGTCGCTGGGGGCTGCGAGCTCCAAGATTCGTCTCCGGCAGGCCAGAGTTGCTGGGGGCTGCGATATCAGATAAGTTTTTCATCCCTCGTCATGCATCCTCCTATGGACCGGGAAAGGGCTGCGCTTCGAACGAAGCGTGTCTTGTAAAACCCAGACGCGGAGGAGCCAAGTCGTGGCCCGCTTATGCATTTGTTTTGTTTCCGAGTCCGCTCAACAAACACAAGTGTGCTGCTGCACCCTTACCTTGCTTTCGAGCCTGCTCAGCAAGTTAAGCGTCGCAACTGGCCCGGCAAGGTTGTTTGCCGGAAGCAACACCGCCAGCGGGCTGTCCCGCACTCGGCAAGCGTGTTCGCCCCGGCAAGCTCCCCGATAGCGTAAGAACACACAAGGCACAAAGTCAAGATTCAGTCCGGCAAGCTTTCCCCTCTTTTCATTAAAAACATCCTAGTTTAATACAAGTCCATAGAGGATGAAAAACATGATAGAGAGGATTACAAGTTTTTAAATACAGCTAAGGCCCGAGGGCTTACAAATTAAAAAGATAAGGTGCCGTGATCCTCTCCTGTTTCTCTGCTCAGAGTTCAGAGGTAGGTCAGGAGGCCCTGCAAGAGAAGCTTGCCGGGAAGGGCGAAAGGAGCGCCTAGGAGAGCATGGCGGTGGGCGCCCACTGCGGCCTGCGGGTGGCGTGCCCTCAGGAGCTGCGCAAGGTGACGGACATGAGGAGCGCGCCCCCGGAGAGCTACGGGCGCCAGAAGACACCAAGAGAACACCCCGGGGGCCGGCCAGGAGCTTGGCGGAGACGAAGGCGTCGGAGGCAGAGCTTGAAGACGGGGTAGTGGGACGTTAGTACGCTGTCAAGGGCTCCTCGCCCTCGTACTCCGACGTAACGGCCTTGCCGCCACTCCCCTCTTCCTCTTCTGCTGCTTTCACGCCACCGCCCAAGGAGACGGCCCCGGAGTTCAAGGCGGCGACCGGATTACGGGTCGCCGGTGGCGCGAGGCAGCGGTGTCCGACGCCTAGTCGGGCCCGCCATCCCCTCGCCGCCGTCGCCGCCCTCCTCGTCACACTCGCCGAGGAGGGACCTTCGCTATCCGAGGAGCTGTCCACACAGCATCTCACCCGGTCCCGTAGTCCCGAAGACCTTGACGGCGAGAAGGTCGCCTCCATTAACTTGAAATGGAGGGTAAACCCCGCCGCCAAGCTGTGGATCCGGCGAACGCCTTCCACCTCGGTCGAAGAACATCACGCCGGGGCTGGGGACACGACACTCACTCGAAAGTGCCGCTGATCCCGCAGCCCCTCGCGCGCAACTCCATCACGCCGGGTGGATCCGTCCCATCGCGTCCGCAAACGGGCCAGAACCGGAGGCGCCGACGGGTGCTCGGCGCAGCTTGATGAAGAACTCCTGTGGGTCATCTCAGCAGGGACCGTGATCGTGGATAGGAGACGCCGGGGAGACGGGAGGCGTGATCACCACGACCGCCTCTCCCCGACCGCCTCGGCCACGCCCTCGGCCTGCTCACTGCCACGCCTCCCTCTCCTCTCGAGGCGGCCCGCCGCCACGGGAGCAGGATAGGGAGAGGTGCGCTGCCTGGAGGCGACCCTCGCCGCCACCGTGGAAGAACTAGGATTCCCTCCTTCCATGGCGGCAAGAAGAACAGAAGATGAAGACGAAGGGAGAAGAGGATGAGTGTGGCCATTGTGCTCCCCTTCCGCCCCTTTTAAAGGGGCGAGGTGGGGGCTCAACCGCCCGCCGCCAATCAGAAGCGAGGAGGCCAGAGGAGCGGGCCGACTTCGCTTTCTCCGCTGTGGACGGCTCGGTCTCCCACCTTCGCCGCCCGACCCCTGTGCATGAGGGCAGCGTGGCGAAAAAGCGGAGCCGGAGCGACGGGTGAAGCGACCTCGCTCTGCACCACGATCACGGGGCGGATGCCTTAAAGACTGCATGCGCCACCCACGTCTCCCACGACGCCGCAACCGACGCGTGCCGTTACGGGAGGGGGCGCGGCAGATGCAGAAGTGGATTCGGCACGCCGTGGGCCTCGTGTGCCCGTGCACTGTCTTAAGCCTGGCCCAACAGCGCTCGGCACCGTGTGTGGCCCAGCCGGGGCTCTGTCGGTAGAGCTAAGGTAGGGGTACCTCAAGACCCCAACTTGTGCACGGGCAGATTGCAGCCCTCGCGGCTGGATCTACCACATGCTTGCCGGAGACCATTCCTGCTCCATGTCAAGCTATTCAAGAACAAAGTGTACGAGAAAGAAGATCAAGACCCCGCAAGAGGAGCTTGCCGGAAGGCCGCCTGTGCTCAAGATTACATCGCCACGCAAGACCTCGGGCGAGAGGAGCTCGCCGGGAGACTAGAAGACTACATCATAGAAGACACGCCGGGCGCTTATACGCTGCGTCGGCGAGGGCCCGGGAGCGCAAGTTACAAAGCCCGACAAGCTCCCGGTCCGCAAGATCAAGACCCCGCAAGGTATCGCCGGAGAGCTGCGCCTGTGTGCCCGCACTCCAGCTCATCCGCCCATGCGCCGCCTTGAGCCCTCTCCAGAGACGCGTGGCGGGATGTGCAGCTCGGGGTGCGGTGGCACTCCACGGTGGTGGATCCATCGCCCGGGCGACGGAGACGCAAGGGCGGAGCTTTTGGGGTCGACGGCGACGGCATTAAATTCCTTTGTCCCCATCACAAAGTAGGTAGAAACCACTGCTCAAGCAATCGTAGCTCCACCGTTCCCGCACTGCTCCAACTACCACCTCTTTTACATTTTTACCCCTTTCTCCCACGCTGACACTGTTGGTGACCCCTTTGCACTATAAAAGGAGGCCCATGCACAACGTGGAGGGGTTCAATCTTGGCAACTCCCACGCCGGTGTAGCTGCATCGCAGCTCTTCAATCTCCCGAGCACAATACAACACAAAGCAGCAGAGGGTTTACGCGCCCATCGCGCCCGGCCGGGTAAAATCGCGCCGCTGCATCGCCGACCGCTCTCAGGCCTCCTCCGCCTCGCATCAAGACTTCACGAAGGGGCCCCGGCCCCATAGGTGCTCGCGGCGGGCGGGTCTCTCCTCCGTCCCGTCCCGACATCGTGCTATGGCAAAGCTCACACGCAACGGCGCATACACATCTCTTGCAGCACCTCTTTGTCGTCATTGCTCAACTACTAGTCACAGTCGGAGACGAAGACGACCGCAGCCTCGGCCTTAGAGCTAGCACCTATGGAAAAACACGCACGCTGCATGCACACGAGCACATACGGAGTGCCCACGACGTGGTGGTGGTGCATCCCCAGTCGCCTCTACTCCTTCTACGCACGTTGTCTATCAAGGAGGCTACATGCTAATGATGATTTGGGTGAGATCTTCTACATAATGTGACGTACACCGTCAAGGTCCACGGTCAAGGGGGTGCTAGAGCAAGTACAATAGAGCCGAGTGAGCGGGCTCTAAGGAATAAACTAGTATATTTCTACTTAGTTGGAGGAAAGAGAAGAGGAGAGAGAAGATAAGCGGGCTCTTCGTGAAGAGCCAGCTCTAGCACGTGCTCCTACGCACTTTGTGAAAATGAAAGGTGGGCCACGGAATAAAAAAGTAGTAGTACACTCTTTTGATCTACTATTTTTTACATGTTGACTATAAGAGGGGCTGTAGATGACATGGCACTGGCTATACTATTAATGATCTTTAGATGAGGTGCTAAGTGCATTAAATGGCTTAGTAACTCAAGTCTTCAATGCATAGGTGCTTAGTTTATTGGTGCAACATCATATTTTATGCCTACGTGGCAGGCTTAGCAGCTATACATGGTGGAGCACTGGGAGAGGCCAAGGCTGGTCATAGTCGGGAGTAACTTGTACTGTAACATATTACCATGTTACTCTAAACATCTCTATAAACCGGAAAGGAGGGAGTAGTACTCCCTCCATTTACTTATACAAGGCCACTATGGAAAATATACTTTGCATCTATACAAGGCCACCAACAATAATCGAGACAAAAGTTAATGCTATTTTCTTGAACCAGTAGTCTATTTAATACTTGCATGCATGCAGTCATAATGACACTCCAATCAGCTTTCTATCCATTCCTTGCATGCATGTGGTGTGTTAATGATCCCACTAAACGAGAAAAAAGTGAGTTTACAAAGCAAGACATTAAATTTTACCTTGGTACCTGTAATATGAGTTTGTGGCCTTGTATACAAAAATGGAGGGATCATATGCATAGTATGGGAGCACATGATATTTCCCCGTCCGGACCAATCCCAAGTTGGCTTCACCTTCTTGGCCCAACAAAACCGCTCCCCCCTCCAGCGCACGCTTCCCGCCTGGTGCCAGCTGAGCCCGCCACTCCACATTGATGGTAAGTCAGGGCGACGCGACCTCTCACTGCTTCCGCCGTTGAAGCAGCGCGCCGACCGAGGGCACCGCCCGCTGCATGCCTGGCATTTCAGACTACCCGGTGGATAGTAACTTTAGAGCAAGTACTACAATTAGATGACATAAGCAGGCTGTAAGGATTTAAATATAGTATTTGTGCTTAGTTGAAGGAGAGAGAAGAGGAGAGAGAAGAGAAGCGGATTGTAAACGTGTAGCCGGTTGTACTCCAACATACTTTGTGAGACAAAAGGTGGGGCCATTATTAATGATATTGTATTTATACTAAAGGGACTAACGGACGCCTTAATTACTCCGTTTTTTTGAGATAAACCTTGGTGGGGCTATTATTGACTTTTTTTGAGTTATTATTGACTTGGACGTGGGGTTTGGGGGCGAAAGGTCTACTATTATACTCACACGACCGACCTGACATGCTCTACCCTAGCCGATGCTGTATCATATGGTTTAGGACCGTTCCAGATCTTAGCGCCGCCACACAATTCTTCTCCAGCCCTCCTTCCGGCGTGCACCGCGAGAAGGGACAGCAGTCCTCCGAACCCCACCTTTCGTGATCCTGTACGGGAGAGGGGCGATCAGTTTTTGGGGAGCAGACTCCTGTGACTGCTGCCAGCGACGACTTCCTCAACGACAGCCTTCTTTCCCGACCTCGGTAACCTCTTCATCAACGACATGAGTGACAACATCAACCACATCGGTTCTGCTCCCGCTATATAGTATGTGATTCTGTCCTCCTGCTTTAGTCCGCATCATTACTTCGATGTTTGCAATTGTCGTCATGATCTATTTACTGCTGATTCAGATTAAATCTCATACTAAATTGCTCATATATTCAATAATCCAATCCAAAAACCTGATTACAGGCAATTTACTCCGAGTGGTTTTGCTGCTCTTTTGAAGCTGCCTACTTTTAAGTGGGTGCAATATAAAAGGTGGCGCACAAGAGCAGTATATTGGTTTCAGATCATGTACTGCTATGACGCCACTAAGGGTAAGCCTGAGGGCGATCTTAATCCTACACAGCAGGAAGCTTTTCAAAACATGGATACCCTCTTCAAAGCTGCCCTACTGAGTGTTCTTGACGATTCCATTGTGGATTCATATATGTCGTTTGACAGCGGCAAAGACATGTTGGCTGCGCTCGAGGCCACGTTTGGGCCCCGGGCGCTGGCAACGAGTTGTACGTCATGGAGCAATTCTGTGACTACAAGATGAGTGATGAGCGCTCTGTTGTTCAGCAGACTCATGAGATACTGATCACCAGAAGGAACTTGAGTACTTTAAGTGTGTGTTGCGGACAAATTTGTTGCTGGGACCATCATTGCCAAGCTTCCACCTTCGTGGAACGATTTTGCTACTTCTCTGAAAAACAAGAGACATGAGTTTTCGGTTTTGGATCTCATTAGCACTCTTGATTTTGAGGAGAAGGCAAGAGCAAAAGACACACGTGCTCGGGTCGCTGAGGGAGCTTCTAGTGCCCACATGGTAGACGAGAAGAACTTCCAACCCAACCAGCCCCAAAACAACAAGAACAAATCTCAGGGGAAAGGCAAGTTTGATGCAAAGAACAAGCCGTCACATTCTACCAACTTCAAGAAGAATTCTCATAACGGGAAGGGATACAAATCTCAATTTTGGTAGCACCGCACAAATTTTATATGACTGCATCTACATGCTGTTAGCTAACCGCATGGTGCTCCAGGTATTCCTACATTCGTAACTAGGTACAATGACCACCGCAAGATGAAATTAGCTTATTCGTACGTTGACTTGCTGAATGCAGTGCGGAACGATCCTGTCATGTGTGGAGGAGCAAACAAGCTGTGCAGCCAAAGGTGGAAATCAACCAAGGACTTATGAAATTATATGTAATCTTCCTCAGGCAGGTCAGTATCCCCTTCGTCCAGATGATCGTGTTTTGTCATGCCGAGCTATTGATATGTGCTACTGTTTTGCAACACCGTTTAAGTATAGCTACTGTTTTCCTATCTTTTCAGATTCAGGACAATGAATATGATTTCAGGGGAACTCCACAATATGGACCCATGTTGAGTCATCTCTATTGCCTCATGTGTTTGCTGCAAATGTGTTAGCATCAATTGCAAGATGAGGCAGCTAGCTAGCTGTGGAGTTGCCAACATGCTCAAAGTGCTCGCAACATTTTGAGAAGAAACAAGCATGCCCAGGAAATTAATACGTGCGCAGGGAGGCCCTTTGCTTAGAGAAGCATCGATCGATTTTCTTCATTTCCACACCTTCTCACATTTTTGTATATTGGTTATAGTATGGTGAATCATTGAGATGCATGGACATGCTGAACTTTTGTTCTTCTGAATGTTAGTTTAATGTGAGTGTTCAGATCCAGATCAAGATCCTCGAATTTGGTGGATGCACACAGAAAATAAATCTCCTTAATTTACTCCATAATGTACCCTATTAAATAGGCCTAGTAACAAACCAGCGCATGCAAAGGATCAAGGGCACATGCATCCTGCATGCATGGCCAGTCAGCCAAGCCCATGCGCCAGCTCCAATGCAGCAACGCAAAAGAAGAGAGCGATTCTTGGGAAAAGCGAGTAGTTAGTGTAGCGGGCCTTATAAACACGAACAGCTCGCTCTCCCGCTTCGTCTCCCCACCCAATTCCCCCCGCTCCCCAATCTTCTTCACTCGTCCAGAAAACCCCACTCACCTTCTTCCTCACTCATACAGAAAACGCCTGCTCCTCTTCTTCCACTCCTACAGAAATCCCCAGCCCTCCTTCTTCCCCACTCGCACTTCCACTAGGCTCGTCTCTGGCTACTCTGCTCAAACCCGTGAGGTCGATGCGACGCCCACAAGGAAAATGGAGTCGGCTGGCCCCAGAGCCAAGAAGATGAGGCTCCCGCCAGCGGTGACGCCGGTTGTAGATCCCGCACCCGGTAGCACGGGGAGAAGCAACGAGCCCCCCCCCCCACCCGGATCTGAGGAACCGGCAGAATCTCCGGTGGACCGCATCAGTGATCTCCCGGGCGTCATCCTTGAGGAGATCATCTCGCTTCTCCCCATCAAGGATTGCTGCCACACACAAGTCCTCTCAACTCGGTGGCGCCCTCTATGGTGCACCGCGCCCCTCAATCTCGACTGTCATCAGATATCTGTCCTTCCTGAATTTGATCTCCTTAGAGCCATCGTCTCTTCTCACCAGCAGGCCCTGTTCATTGCCTCTGCATCCCGACAAGCTAGCTGCTGTCCATACCCAGCAAGGTGGATGCTTGGCTGACATCCCCTGAGTTTGGAAAACTCCAGCAGTTTGAGTTCTACCATTACCACGAAAGTTTCATACCACGAACATACCAAGAATTTGTGCGCACACCACCGTTGTCCATCTCGCGGTTTTCCTCCTCTCTCCACACCGCCACCTTCGCCCGGTGCCATCTACCAGACGATCTGGTACAAATGCTTCAACTCCCACTACTAAAAAAACTTTCGCTTGTGGTAGTTTATCTGTCGGAGGCCTCACTGCACAACATCATCCACTCCAGTTGCACTAACCTGGAGCACTTGCAGATTGTTTTGGGAATAGAAATCGGTATCAGTTGTCTCCAAATAAAGTCACCTCACCTTAAAAGCATTGGAATTTGTTTTAAAGGACAACAGCTCATCATCGAAGATGCCCCTTCACTTGAAAGGTTGCTCCTTCATAATTGTTATACACCTTCAGAAATAACTGTCGTCTCTGCGCCTAAACTGGAGACCTTGGGTGTAATTCATGACCCATTTAATAATGACAAGGAGTGGGTCTTTGGCTCCTCACTTTTCCAGGTACCGTATATTATCATCTACACATATGTAATCATATGCTGCATTTTTCATTTGTGCGCATAAGTTTTATATCATGTTGGAGTACACTTTGGGTACTAATATTATGTTATATGCTCAATGAAGAGTTCGTCCATTGATAGCCTATTAATGCTGCTGGATTCTGTCAAGATCATATATATCAGAATGTATAGTTTTGATCTGGACATAATTATTGGCTTGCTGCGATGCTTTCGATCTCTGGAGAATTTATACATAGAGGTGATGATTTCATGCACAAGAATTAACTGTTCAGCTGTCGTTATTTTGACTTACTCTTTTTTCAGACCTTAACTGTTTTCAATCTTCATGTCTACTTAGGCAGAACCACATGGAGAAAAACATGTAACCAATCGTTGGCGCAATAAGCACAAGGATTTTCTCAGTTCTCATGACATTCGTTTGAGGACAATAACGATGGGACGATATGCATCCAACTAGGCAAACAGAAGCTTTGTCACATTCTTCCTGTTGAATGCGAGGTTACTATTGTCCATGAGGCTTAATTTTTACAGCAAGAGATTTCTCACGGACGAACATGTTGAACATCAAAAAAAGAAGTTTCAGGTGGACAAATGGGCTTCTAAACGTGCTCGGCTTCTATTTATAATAAGTTGTAGACATCCTGAAATAAATTTTTTGCACAGATGTTGATTTTATGGATCGACCGATCCATTTGTTTGTGACCGCAAAAAGAGTGGTTGGGTTAGATGTTACTTGTCATGTTCAACTGGGTTTTGTCTAAAAATTTGATGAACAATTAATCCTTGGGCTTTTGTACCATTTGTATGCTTGACTTGCATGTTGTTGCCCTCGTATTCTCCACCGCCACTACTGGCGCATCTTCCATGGCTGCCGCTCGCTCCCGCCCGAGGCCTTGCTGTCGTTCTCCGCCTTTGGTTAGCTCATTGTGCCCACCGCCGTCTGGCGTTGTCAACATGGTCAACAACCAAGAATCAGGAGATGATGTACGTGGAGAGGTCGACAAGAGGGACCCACCGGGGTCATTGCATTTTGCAAGGTGTGCCTCGTTATTACAAGCCAAAAAATACTTCCTCCTAATTGTTTGACAACTAGGTTCCGTGCCATTGTCAATGTAGTCAATAAACGAGAAAATTACACAATGAGCGGATAACACCAGGGACCCAAAGAGCTCGCCTAGCTTGTTTTTCAGTTTGAGACGAAGCTCAATCTGCTTGTACTGTGGGGGATGTGGCCCGTCTAGCCCATGCTTACGCTTTTATTAAGCACATGACGAGCCCAGTTGATACATTTTTTCTTTCTGAAATTGGCTAGCCGAGTTCTTTTTTTGGAGAATACCAAAACCGCGGCCTACTTGCTTTTCTCAGCCCTGCTGGGCTGCAAATCTTTCAAGACGAGGAGGGATGTAAGTAGTAAGAAATGGGCTTCCCCAGAAAACAGGCTATAAGTTGTAAGAAATGGGCTGTAAATTTTTAAACCAAAGCCAACCGGCAATTGCATTAAAATATCATTTTTTCAGGAATTCTCTACTGTCTACTCTTATAGAAACCAAAGCCAACTGGCAATTACATTAAAATATCATATTTTCTCCCACAAGATAAACTACTCATACAAATGCATCTTCATGTTAAGTGTAACGAATGGGCATCTTGCTAGTTAAGATTCTAAATTTCATTCATTTTTTTGCGGAGAATTGTTTTTTGAATTTTATATTGATATAATTTTTTGAAAATTATTTTTAATGTGACTCAAAAATTTCGTGACTAAAAGAGTTCGGACCCCACCAAAATATGCAAAATTTCGTTCAAGTTTTTAGCAGTGCCCAGAATTTATGGTGTGTAATGCTAATAAAAAGAATATGGGCTTCAAATATCCTTAAGAATTAGGAAATGGGCTGTAAATTATTGAAAATAATGGCTAATGGGTTGTATGCTGTTTTCTACAGATTTGGAGGCTGACTTCTGGGCCTACTAGGTTGACGATGACGCTGTCCTAATTTTTTTTGACGCGTACGCAAGGCTTTGTCAACTTAGTCAACACATAACAGTGACTGTTGGATGTCCATCCAATGGCCGCCATGCTTCTTCAATCTCTGATCTTCCTGCTCCAGCCACCCAAACCAGCGCCGACGGGACTGCCTGGTCCCTCCTCCCATGGTTGGCTGTGCTGCCGCCAGGCCATCCCTCTAACCACCCACACATCCTGTTATTTTCCGACGATGTCAGTCTCACCCCGCAGCCGACCAGTCAGCGCTCGTTCTCCCCTCAGCGTGGGCATCCGCTGCGGTTGCTTCGCCGGCTCTGGGTGGTTCTCTTCCTGGGCCTCGCCCTCGTCCACCGCGTTTGCGCTCTCGGTGCGGCGAGGTCAACATGGTCAACAAACAACAGCCATCGGAAGAGCTTGACAGTAGGGGCCCACACAGGAAAATGCCTCCTTATTACACGCAAAATAATGATTCCTCCACCTGATAGCTGGGACCCACCGGAAGGGTCTCAGATTAAAAAACGTTCCCCATTGTCACTCGGACCCACCGGAAATGCCTCCTTGTTACGCACAAAAAAATGAATACTCCCCCTGCTAGCTGGGACTCACCTTGGTGGGAGGCTGACTTGTGGGCCTACTAAGTTTACGGGGACGGAGGGCTTTGTCAACTTAGTCAATATGAACGATTCTAGCTCCAGTGACCGTACTATGTCCATCCAACGGCTGTAGTGCTTCTTCAACCTCTGGTCTTCGTGCTCCAGCCTCCCAAATCAACGCCGGTAGTGCCGCATGCTCCTGCCTCCCGTGGCCGGCTGTGATGCTGCGAAGGCCGCACCGCCCCCTATTACTCCCACCGCTGGCCAGGCCATCCCTCTAATCACCCGCACCCCATGTTATTCTGCAGCGATGGCAGCCTCACACCGCAGCGAACCAGTGAACCCTTGTACTCCTCTACGCGTGGGCATCCACTGCCGCGTCTTCTCTGGCTCCGTGTCGTCCCCTTCCTAGGCCTCGCTGTTGTCCACCGCCCTGGTGCTCTCGGCGCGGCGTGGTCAACGTGGTCACAGAACGGCTTCCATCGAACGTCGACTGTACGTGGAGAGGCTGACAGCTGGGTCCACGGCCGCAGCAAGTTAGTGCCTCCTTATTACGTGCAAAATAATTATTCCTCCACCTGACAGCGGGGACCCACCGGACGGGCCACCGTATTTCATGAAAAAACAATTCCCCCTGACTGCTGGGACCCACCAGCTACATCTTCGCACGCAAGGAAGTGCATCTGGGCAAAAAAAAGATTTGCCCCCTGACTGCTGGGACCCACCAGCTACATCTTCGCACGCAAGGAAGTGCTCGACGCTTGGGACCCACTGGTTGAAGCGCACGAAGCGTTGTCATTCTGGTCGCGAACGGTACGCATATATATATCGGTGGATGTAGAGGCACGACGTGTCGTCAGAGAGGCGCGACGTAGCATGTACACGCACGCATAAAGGGCTGTGGTGCAACAAAGAAAATACGGCCATGTATGTGTACATACGGGCGGGGTCTCGAACGCCTACTCGCGCATACATACAGCGAGGGCTCGTGTACATGGCTAAGTCGGAACGGAGAAACAGCGTCGTCGTCGTGTTCATGGGGAGGCAACGGAATGCATCGTATTCATGGGGAGGCAACGAAATGCGTCGTGTTCATCAGGAGGCAACGGAACGCGTGGGAGACAACCGGCTGGGTCGGAACGGAATGCGTAGTCGTGTTCATCGGGAGGGCTTGGACGGAACAGGCGATGGAAACGAGGCCTTGCGTATCGCGAAATGGAGGAAAAACGGCCTTGTGTTCGACCGGCCACGTTCGAAACGAGATCCTGTTCATCGGGAGGGGTCTGGCGTACCGCAAAACGGAGGAAACGGACCTCCTACAGTCGAAACGGGGGTCCTGTTGATCGGGAGGGGTGTGGCGTACCGCAAAACGGACGAAACGGACCTCCTACGGTCGAAACGGGGGTCCTTTTGATTGGGAGGGGTCTAGCGTACCGCAAAACGGACGAAACGGACCTCCTACGGTCGAAACGAGGGTCCTGTTCATCGGGAGGAGTGTGGCGTACCGCAAAACGGGACTCCACGGGATACTGTTCATCTCCACCGTCGACCTCCTCCAGCCTCCACGGGCTACCGTCAACCTCCTCCAGCCTCCACGGGCTCCTGTTCATCCAGCCTCCACCGCGCGCTACTCCACCGCCATCGCTCAACCACCCTCCACGAGCACCCCTCCACCGTCTATTGTTCATCCATCCCTCTACACCACGGGGTCCTGTTCATCCACCCCCCACGGGCAACCCTCCTCCGTTTACTGTTTATCCAGCCCTCCACACCACGGGGTCCTGTTCATCCACCCCTCCACCATCTACTATTCATCCAGCCCTCCACACCACGGGGTCCTATTCATCCAGAGGCAACGCCGCCGTGCACTATTCATCCACCCCCGCAACACTCATTGTTCATTCAATCGATCGACTTGAGTTAGCAGCAGTAGCGAAGGAATCGCTCGATTGAGTTCAGTTAACAGCCATCGATCGATCGCCGGGTTTAGTAATGCGTAGCTCGCAGCAGCAATCGCCGGGTTCGATTAGAGCCCAACGCCCGCCGGGTTCGATTAGAGCCAACACTCGCACACACGCACGACACGTACGAGAGAAACGCGATCGCCGCCCCGACCTCCCACCGTGAATCGAACTCCCAAAATTTTCCTCGCCTCATTTCTACCACGGTTTTTCCCATCATGGACGGCCCAAAGAATGTCATGCAGCTGCATCTCCGCCCGCCAGACTTAAAAGCCCATTTTTGTCATGATTTTTTGTCATAGAAGTAGGAGCCCACCACATCTATGATGATACCGGATTTTGTCACAATTATCGTCATCGAAGTATCATATGTATGACAGAAAAAAAATTTGTTCGGCCCAAAATGTCACGGATGTGTCTTTTTTTGTAGTGATGCCCTTGTTTGATTTGAATGAAGTGATATTGTTTGCTTTTGTCTCATGTGAATATGGGTAGTGTTTTCTCTCTAGACCTTATTCTATTCTACATTCTCATCTTATCAAAACCCTCAGATGCCTACGAGACGTGACAATGGATTTGCTTTCCCACCGGAGCTCACCCAGTTGATCCAGCAGCAGAATGCGTTGATGCAGTTAATAGTCCAAAATCAGAATTCGGGGAACAACAACAACAACAACAACAATCCACCACCTCCACCACCTGTTGATCACTTAACCCATTTCCTTAGACTGAACCCGCAGGTGTTCTCCAGTAGCACCGAGCCGATAGTTGCAGATGATTGGCTCCACAAGACAAGAAGGGAGTTGACCATTGCAGGATGCATAGATGTGGAAAAGGTGCATTTTGCCGCACATCAGCTTGATGGACCCGCAACATCATGGTGGGAGAATTTCACAGCCACTTATCCTATCAACACTGTCACATGGGACCAGTTTCAGCAGGCCTTCCGTACTGCCCATGTTTCAGCAGGAGCTATGGCCATGACGAAGCATGAGTTTCGCAACTTGCGCCAAGGAGGACGTACTGTAGTCCATTATGTGGATGACTTTAGTAAGCTAGCACGTTATGCCCCAGATGACGTTGCTACGGATGCAGCTAAGCAGGAGAAGTTTCTGGATGGACTGAATGATGAGCTGAGCATGCAGTTGATGGTAGCAACCTTCAACAACTAGCAGGAGTTGGTAGATAGAGCCCTCATGATTGAAGGGAAGCAGCAGCAAATTGACAACCGCAAGAGGAAGTATGGACAAGGGAAGTACAATTCTAGAGCTCAGCAGAAGCCATGTTTTACCCCAAAATCGAGAGGACATTTTCAGCACACCCATGGAGGAGGTAGTTCGCACAATCATAATGGCCCCAAGAATGGTAACGGGAATGGAGGAAGCAACGGACAAAACCGTACCAACCCATCAACCCCAGCCAAGAGAGACCTGAGCCAAGTCACTTGCTATAAGTGTCAGAAGACTGGACATTATGCCAATGAATGTCCTGAAGCCCAGAATGGTAATGGCAATGGAAGCTCTGGGAAGAATCCGAACCCTTTCAAGAGGGGACAGGTGAACCACGTTAACTGGAGGAGGTTGAAGCCCAGCCAGATGCAGTAATAGGTAAGTTTTTGGTTAAGTCATTTATTGCACTCGTTCTTTTTTATACTGGTGCATCACATTCGTACATATCAAGGGAATTTGTGGATAAGTATAAACTGCCAACCCAAGCCCTTGGGTCACCCATGTTAGTAACCTCGCCTGGAGCAGAGTATATGTCTAGTTTATGGTGTGATCAGTTACCATTAAGGATTGGTAACTACGTGTTTCCCTCGGACCTAATAGTATTGGAATCGCAAGGATTGGATGTGATATTAGGCATGGATTGGTTATCGAAGTATGGAGGGAACATTGAATGCGCCAGTAAGTCGATTTTGCTTACCACCCCATAAGGAAGAAGGATCAAGTATGTATCCCGGCATGTGCCCAAGAGGACTCGAGTAAATTCCTTATCATGAGTTGTACAGGAGGAAGTACCAGTGGTGAAGGATTTCCCTGACGTATTTCCAGAGAAGTCGCCAGGCATGCCACTGGATAGAGACATTGAGTTTTTGATTGAGCTTATGCCAGGCACTGGGCCAATATCTAAGGGACCGGACAGGATGCCCGCAAAAGATTTGGAGGTGATTAAGAAGCAGATTAAGGAGTTACTGGAAAAAGGCTATATTCGCCCAAGTTCTTCACCTTGGGGATCGCCAGTGCTTCTAGTGGATAAGAAGGACAGATCATTAAGGATGGTTGTTGATTATTGAGGACTGAATGAAGTGACCATCAAGAACAAGTACCCACTACCGATGATCAATGATCTGTTTGACCGATTGCAAGGAGCTAAGGTATTTTCCAAGATCGATCTGCGATCAGGATACCACCAGTTGAAGATTCGAGAGCAGGATATACCTAAGACGACTTTTACCACCAGGTACGGGTTGTATGAGTATACCGTTATGTCATTTGGTCTGACTAACGCACCTGCCAATTTCATGAACATGATGAACAAGGTGTTTATGGAGATTCTGGATAAGTTCATCGTGGTGTTCATTGATGATATTTTGGTCTACTCGAAGAATGAAGAAGAGCATACGAAGCATTTGCGTTTGGTACTTGAGAAGCTCAGAGAACATCAGTTGTATGCCAAGTTCAGCAAATGTGAGTTTTGGTTGAAAGAAGTTGGATTCCTTGGACACGTCATATCCGGAGAAGGAATAGCAGTAGATCCCACCAAATTTGTCACCGTGACAAACTGGGAATCACCCACGTCAGTTGGAGAGATCCGGAGTTTTCATGGACTCGCAGGATACTACCGGAGGTTCATTGAGAATTTCTCAAAGATTGCAAAGCCCATGACGGAGTTGCTGAAGAAACACACCAAGTTCAATTGGACTGAGGAATGTGAGGCCAGTTTCCAGGAGTTGAAGAAACGTTTGGTTACATCACCAGTGTTGATTCTGCCAGATCAGCGCAAGGATTATGAAGTTTACTGCGACGCTTCTCATCGAGGACTTGGAGCAGTTCTTATGCATGAGGGAAGAGTTGTGTCATATGCCTCACGATAGCTTAAAACCCCATGCATTAAATTATGCTATGCATGATTTGGAGTTAGCAGCCGTAGTGCATGCTTTGAAGACAAGGAGACACTTTCTCATTGGAAACCACTGTGAGGTCAATACGGATCACAAGAGTTTGAAATACATCTTCACGCAGAAGGAGCCGAATCTCAAGCAAAGGAGATGGTTGGAACTCATAAAGATTATGATATGAGATTGCATTATCATCCAGGAAAGGCTAACGTAGTAGCCGATGCGTTGAGCCGCAAGAGCCATGTCAACACACTCTTGACCAGAGAGTTACCAAGGGAGTTAGCCGAGGATCTTCGCGAGCTATGTTTGGAAATAGTTCTGAGAGGCTATGTAGCAGCATTGGAAATTCAGTCTACTCTGATGGATAAGATTAGAGAAGCTCAGAAGACAGACAAGGAGATTGCCTCAATAAAGGAGAAGATGAGCAAAGGAAAAGCTAAGGGATTTCGTGAGGATGAGCACGATACCTTATGGTTTGAGGACCGCGTTTATGTGCCTAATGACCCAGAGATCAGGAAGTTGATTCGCGATAGGCTCAAGGTAGCCCAGTCCAGGCAGAAGAGCTATGTAGATTCTAAATGCGAGGAGACAACATACAAAGTCGGAGACCGAGTTTATCTTCATGTATCTCCACTTCGAGGAGTTAAGCGCTTTGGAGTTAAGGGAAAGTTAGCGCCATGTTTTGTAGGGCCATACAAAGTTTTGGAGCGTATGGGAGAAGTTGCCTACAAATTGGAATTGCCTGAAGGATTGTCAGGAGTTCACGATGTGTTCCACGTTTCCCAGTTGAAGAAGTGCCACGCAGAAATGGCTGATATACCGCTGAGAGATACAGTGCCACTGGAAGCGATTCCGTTGGATAGTGATTTGACCTATGAGGAGAAACCAATCAAAATTCTAGAGGATGCCAGCCGAGTCACCCGCAGCAAGGTTATCAAGTTCTGCAAAGTTCAGTGGAGCGACCATACCGAGGATAAAGCCACCTGGGAGCGAGAGGAAGATCTCGCCAAGGACCACCTCACCTATTTTCTAGTTAACCCGAATCTCGAGGGCGAGATTCATCTTAAGGGGGGTAGATTTGTAACATCCCAAATTTTCAATTTGGAATGTTATATAGTAGATCATCATTGCATATCATATTTTATTGCTCTTTGGTATGATCCTAGAAATTCTACGCAACTCAAGGACCCTCAGAGAGAGTTGGGGATTTCGTTATTTTCATATTTGAGTTTTTCTCAAATTTTGAAAATAGGATCATTTGATTTTATTTATTTTATCTTCAATTATTTCAATTATAAAAATATGAGAGAGGGAATAAAATGACTTTCCAAAAATAAAGAAATATTGAAGATTTAATAATAAAATCAAATAAGATTTTATTTCAGAGTTTTTCGCTATTTTATTTGAATTTAGGAAAATTGCACGTTTTTCAAAACTGCATTTTAGGGCCAAGAAAATGTTCATCTTGTTCTAAATATTTTATGTAGATGCTGAAAATTTGTTTTGGAATTTTTAGAATTTTATGTTATTTTCTAGAATTTTTTAGTTTTGGCGGAATTTATTTAAAAATATCACAGGTGCCGATCGGGTCAAGGCCCAAACTGAGCCAGCCCAGCGCCCCGCATTGCCTCTCTGACCAGATCGGGACCGGAGTCCCAATCGCCGCTGCCGCCCGAGTCGGGAAGCACCACGCATCCCCGCCCCTTCCCCAAGCCAGGACGCTGCCCCCCTCCATAAATACCGCCGCCATCGCCGCCCTCCTCACCCCGACCCGCCCCGCCTCCCGAGTCGTCGCCGCCGCCGCCCGTCACCGAGTCTGACGAGGCAACTGTCGCCGCCGCCGAGCCCCGCCGCCCCACTCGACCGCCAGACTCACGGAGCCCGACGAGGTAGCCGCCCGCCGTCGCCCCGGTTTTCTAAGGAAAACCGATCCGTTTTTTTAGAAAACCCTAGATTTTTAGATCGGTTTATTTATTTAGCGAGCATTCGCTTGTTCGCCCGTTTTAACAGATGCGTTCGTCATTTAGTTTCAGTTAACGAACGTCCGTTCGTTAAACTGTTCGTCGTTTTTTTCTTTTTCTTGGATTTTCCGTGATTATTTCTGATAATGATTTCTGATCCGATTTTCGTTTTTAGTTTTTCTCTTCGCTCGTTTATCAGAATCAGGCGATTCAAGCGCCTAGTTTCGTCTCAAAACCCTCTTTCCGTTTAACCAACTCAAACAAGTTTTTGCTACTGTAAAAATTTGACTTAGGTCGAGATTAGTAAACGAAGCTTGTTTCTTTCGCCGTTTGATTTTCGTTGCTTCGTTTGATTTGATTCTTTTTGCAAACCGGAGTTCTTAAGTTGAACTTTCTGGATAGCTCTTTTATTTAAGTTTTACCCGTGCATTAGATGAGTACTTATTGTATGCTTGTTTGTTTTTTTGTTTGCGATAGAGTATCCGGAGTGCGCCGCTTGCTACTTCGAATCTCTAGGTTTCACGAATCATCAGCAAGGCAAGTAACACTTTGATCATGCCTCTTTACTACCCAGTTTTATTGCATTAGATCAATCCTCAAACATTGCATGATTAGGATCTAATTAAATGTGGGTTTTGGGAAGTAGACGTTGATTGGGTGAGTGTATCCATGACAGATGTGAGATTGTTGAACTAATGGTTTATTTAAGGTGGCAACTTTAACACACATCTGGGTGGATTGAGGCACCTGGATATTCTAGCGATTGCCTGTTTTTCTTTATGGACCGCCACCCAGGCTCAAAGGGATCATGAGATTATTCATGCTAGAAACTTCCGTGTGCAGCCACAAGCTACTATGGGCTCTAGCATAATTGATTAAGTTGTGTGACCTCTTATAGTGGTAGACTAGCAGATGTAGGGGATGTAGGTTGGTACTGTCTACCCAATCGTAAGGTGCAAATGCTTCTGAAAGACTATATCTCGGTCATCCGTTTCTGAAACATCATGTAGTGCGAGAATCCCAACGGAGGAGATCGAGTCTTGTGGGGAAAAGTGCGCAAACCTCTGCAGAGTGTATAAACTAATCATGGTTAGCCGTGTCCCCGGTTATGGACATCTTGAGTATCTAGTACTTGGATTATCATGTGAATCTCATCATGTTACTTTAATTTAATTTGTTGGGTTTAATGATGATGTTTAATTGGGATTGAGAGGATGTCTATCTTCTCAATGTTTAACAACCAACATGATAGTTAAATAAAATTTATTCCTTTGCAGTAGGGAAAAATTGGCTTTATGCAAAAACTGTAACCATAGAGCTTTTCACCAGCCATATATGCATGTAGTATATCATATTTCTGTTCATTACTCTCTATGTGTTACATTGCCAGCATATTCCATGTGCTGACCCTTTTTCGGGCTGCAACGTTCATGTTGCAGACTTTTTAGACGACGAGTAAGGTGCCTTAGGTCATGGTTCTATAGTCAGTGATGCCGCTGGAGTTGATGGACTCACTTATCTTCCAAGCCTTCCGCTATTATCGTTGTTAGATGGCCTTAAATCATATTTATTGTGATAAGTTCTCTTTTGAGACATTCAATGTAATAAGTGTGTGATTGCTACTCTGTTATAAATCCTTTGAGTACTGTGTGTGTCAGCATTACTGATCCAGGGAAGACACTGAAGCACATAGATCAGATTGTTTGAGTTCACAAGGTCACTGAACCCGCAAGTTGATCATCAAAACATACATCAAGTAGATCGCGTGAATATCACATTGTCACAATAGATAAGCACATGCAAGACATACATCAAGTGTTCTCGAATCCATAAAGACTCAATTCGATAAGATAACTTCAAAGGGAAAACTCAATCCATTACAAGAGAGTAGAGGGGGAGAAACATCATAAGATCCAACTATAATAGCAATGCTCGCGATACATCAATATCGTGCCAAATCAATAACACGAGAGAGAGAGAGAGAGAGAGAGAGAGAGAGATCAAACACATAGCTACTGGTACATACCCTCAGCCCCGAGGGTTAACTACTCCCTCCTCGTCATGGAGAGCGCCGGGATGATGAAGATGGCTACCGGTGAGGGATCCCCCCTCCGGCAGGGTGCCGAAATAGGGCCCCTATTGGTTTTTGGTGGCTACAGTGGCTTGCGGCGGCGGAACTCCCGATTTAGGTTTCTTTTCGGGGGTTTCTATATTTATAGGGATTTTTAGCGTTGGGAACAAGTCAGGGGGCTCTCCGAGTGGGCCACGAGGTAGGGGCTGCGCCCAGGGGGTAGGGCGTGCCCCGCACTCCCGTGGGTGTCTCGGGACTCTTCTGGTCCATCTTCGATACTGCATGGGCTTCTTTTGGTCCATAAAAAATCATCAAAAATTGGCACGTCAATTGGACTCCGTTTGGTATTCCTTTTTCGTAAAACTCAAAAACAAGGAAAAACAGAAACTGGCACTAGGCTCTAGGTTAATAGGTTAGTCCCAAAAATCATATAAAATAGCATATAAATGCATATAAAACATCCTAGATGGATAATATAATAGTATGGAACAATCAAAAATTATAGATACGTTGGCCCCAAGCTTAATTCCTGCTCATCCTCGAGTAGGTAAATGATAAAAACAGAATTTTTGATGTGGAATGCTTCCTAACATATTTTTCAATGTATTTTTCTTTATTGTGGCATGAATGTTCAGATCCAAAAGATTCAAGACAAAAGTTTAATATTGACATAGAAATAATAATACTTCAAGCATACTAACCAAGCAATTATGTCTTCTCAAAATAACATAGCCAAAGAAAGCTCATCCCTACAAAATCATATAGTTTGGTCATGCTTCATTTTCGTCACACAAAATGCTCCCATCATGCACAACCCCGATGACAAGCCAAGCAATTGTTTCATACTTTAGTATTCTCAAACTTTTTCAACTTTCACACAATACATGAGCGCGAGCCATGGACATAGCACTATGGGTGGAATAGAATTTGATGATGGAGGTTGTGTGGAGAAGACAAAAAGGGAGAAAGTATCACATTGATGTGCCTAATCAGCTAGCTATGGAGATGCCCATCAATTGGTGTCAATGCAAGGAGTAGGGATTGCCATGCAACGGATGCACTAGAGCTATAAATGTATGAAAGCTCAACAAAAGAAACTAAGTGGTTGTGCATCCAACTTGCTTGCTCATGAAGACCTAGGGCATTTGAGGAAGCCCATTGTTGGAATATATAAGCCAAGTTCCATAATGAAAAATTTCCACTAGTATATGAAAGTGACAAAATAAGATAATCTCTATTATGAAGATCATGGTGCTACTTTGAAGCACAAATGTGGGAAAAGGATAGTAACATTGCCCCTTCTCTCTTTTTCTCTCATTTTTTTATTTTTTTGGGCCTTCCCTTTTTTTATTTGGCCTTTCTCTTTTTTTTGGGCCTTCTCCTTTTTTATTTGGCCTTTCTCTCTTTTTCCCTCACATGGGACAATGCTCTAATAATGAAGATCATCACACTTCTATTTACCTACAACTCAAAAGTTACAACTCGATACTAGAACAAAATAGGACTCTATGTGAATGCCTCTGGCGGTGTACCGGGATGTGCGATGAATCAAGAGTGACATGTATGAAAAATTATGAACGGTGGATTTTCCACAAATACAATGTCAACTACATGATCATGCAAGTCAATATGACAATGAAGAGGCGTGACCTAATAAATGGAACGATGGAAATTGCATGGCAATATATCTCTGAATGGCTATGGAAATGCCATAATAGGTAGGTATGGTGGCTGTTTTGAGGAAGATATAAGGAGGCTTATGTGTGATAGAGTGTATCATATCACGGGGTTTGGATGCACCGGTGAAGTTTTCACCAACTCTCGAGGTGAGAAAGGGCAATGCACGGTACCGAAGAGGCTAGCAATGATGGAAGGGTGAGAGTGTGTATAATCCATGGACTCAACATTAGTCATAAAGAACTCACATAATTATTGCAAAAATCTACAAGTCATCAAAACCAAGCCCTACGAGCATGCTCCTAGGGGGATAGATTGGTAGGAAAAGACCATCGCTCGTGCCCGACCGCCACTCATAAGGAAGACAATCAAAGAAACACCTCGTGCTTCAAATTTGTTACACAACGGTTACCATACGTGCATGCTATAGGACTTGCAAACATCAACACAAGTATTTATCAAAATCACAACTACTCAACTATCATGACTCTAATATCACTACCTTCATATCTCAAAACAATCATCAAGCATCAAACTTCTCATAGTATTCAATGCACTTATATGAAAGTTTTTATTATACCCATCTTGGATGCCCATCATATAAGGACTAAATTCGTAACCAAAGCAAATTACCATGCTGTTCTAAAAACTCTCAAAATAATATAAGTGAAGCATGAGAGTTCATCTATTTCTTCAAAACAAAACCACCGCCGTGCTCTAAAAATATATAAGTGAGGCACTAGAGCAAATGACAAAATACTCCAAAAGATATAAGTGAAGATCAATGAGTAGTTGAATAATTATGTAACTATGTGAAGACTCTCTAACATTTAAGAATTTAAGATCTTGGGATATTATTCAAACAGCAAGCAAAACTAAATAATATAAAATGACGCTCCAAGCAAAACACATATCATGTGGTGAATAAAAATATAGCTCCAAGTAAAGTTACCGATAAACGAAGACGAAAGAGGGGATGCCATCCGGGGCATCCCCAAGCTTAGGCTCTTGGTTGTCCTTGAATAATACCTTGGGGTGCCTTCGGCATCCCCATGCTTAGGCTCTTGCCACTCCTTCTTCCTAGTCCATCGAATCTTTACCCAAAACTTGAAAACTTCACAACACAAAAATCAACAGAAAACTCGTAAGCTCTGTTAGTATAAGAAAACAAATCACCACTTTTGGTACTGTCATGAACTCATTCTAAATTCATATTGGTGTAATATATACTGTATTCCAACTTCTCTATGGTTCATACCCTCCGATACTACTCATAGATTCATCAAAATAAGCAAACGACACATTGAAAACAAAATCTGTCAAAAACCGAACAGTTTGTAGTAATCTGGTAATTTTCCATACTTATATAACTCCAAAACTTCTACCAAATTAGTAAAACCTTCGAAATTTGTGTACCAATCCAGAGAAAAAAGAATCAGATCAAAATCACGTTTATGTTAATTATCAAAACTAATTTACTGGGAGAAAAAGTTTCTGATTTTCAGCAGGATCAACACAACTATCACCGTAAGCTATCCTAAAGGTTCTACTTGGCACTTTGTTGAAACAAAAGCTACAGAACATGATTACTACACTAGCATAATCATGTGAACACACAAAAAAGTAATGTTAAATATTGGGTTGTCTCCCAACAAGCGCTTTTCTTTATTGCCTTTTTAGCTAGGCATGATGATTTTAATGATGCTCACATAAAAGATAAGAATTGAAACATAAAGAGAGCATCATGAAGCATATTGCTAAAACATTTAAGTCTAACCCACTTCCTATTCATAGGGATTTTGTGAGCAAACAACTTATGGGAACAAGAATCAACTTGCATAGGAAGGTAAAACAAGCATAACTTCAAGATTTTCAACACATTGAGAGGAAACTTGATATTATTGCAACTCCTACAAGCATATATTCCTCCCTCATAATATTTTTCAGTAGCATCATGAATGAATTCAACAATATAACCATCACATAAATCATTCCTTTCATGACCCACAAGCATAGAAAATTCATTACTCTCCACATAAGCAAAATTCTTCTCATTCGGAATAGTGGGAGCAAATTCAAGAAAATAACTATCATGTGAAGCATAATCCAATTGAAAATTAAAATCATGATGACAAGTTTCATGGTTATATTTATTCTTTATAGCATACATGTCATCACAATAATCATCATAAATAGGAGGCATGCTTTCATCATAATAAATTTGCTCATCAAAATGTTGGGGACTAAAAATATCATCTTCATCAAACTTAGCATCCCCAAGCTTGTGGCTTTGCATATTTTCAGCATCATGGATATTCAAAGAATCCATGCTAAAAACATTTCAATCATGCTCATCATTCAAAGATTTAGTGCCAAACATTTTAATGCGTTCTTCTTCTAGCACTTGGGCACAACTTTCCTTTCCATCATTTTCACGAAAGACATTAAAAAGATGAAGCATATGAGGCACCCTCAATTCCATTTTTTTGTAGTTTTCTTTTATAGACTAAACTAGTGATAAAACAAGAAACAAAAAGATTCGATTGCAAGATCTAAAGATATACCTTCAAGTACTCTCCTCCCCGGCAACGGCACCAGAAAAGAGCTTGATGTCTACTACGCAAACTTCTTCTTGTAGACGTTGTTGGGCCTCCAAGTGCAGAGGTTTGTAGGACAGTAGAAAATTTCCCTCAAGTGGATTACCTAAGGTTTATCAATCCATGGGAGGCGTAGGTTGAAGATGGTCTCTCTCAAACAACCCTGCAACCAAATAACAAAGAGTCTCTTGTGTCCCCAACACACCCAATACAATGGTAAATTGTATAGGTGCACTAGTTCGGCGAAGAGATGGTGATACAAGTGCAATATAGATGGTAGATATAGGGTTTTCTAATCTGAAAATATAAAAAAAGCAAGTTAGCAAGTAGTAAAAGTGAGCGTAAATGGTATTGCAATGCTAGGAAACAAGGCCTAAGGTTCATACTTTAACTAGTGCAAGGTCTCTTAACAATAATAACATAATTGGATCATATAACAATCCCTCAAGTGCAACAAAGAGTCACTCCAAAGTCACTAATAGAGGAGAACAAACGAAGAGATTATTGTAGGGTACGAAACCACCTCAAAGTTATCCTTTCTAATCGATCTATTCAAGAGTTTGTAGTAAAATAACACGAAGCTATTCTTTCCGTTCAATCTATCCTAGAGTTCGTACTAGAATAACACCTTAAGACACATATCAACCAAAACCCTAATGTCTCCAATGTCACCTCAAGTATCCGTGGGTATGATTATATGATATGCATCACACAATCTCAATTTCATCTATTCAACCAACACAAAGAACTTCAAAGAGTGCCCCAAAGTTTCTACCGGAGAGTCAAGACGAAAACATGTGCCAACCCCTATGCATAAGTTCACAAGGTCACTAAACCCGCAAGTTGATCACCAAAAAATACATCAAGTAGATCACATGAATATCCCATTGTCACCACAGATAAGCACATGCATGACATACATCAAGTGTTCTCAAATCCTTAAAGACTCAATCTGATAAGATAACTTCGAAGGGAAAACTCAATCCATTACAAGAGAGTAGAGGGGGAGAAACATCATAAGGTAACTTCAAAGGGAAAGCTCGCGATACATCAAGATCGTGCCAAATCAAGAACACGAGAGATAGAGATCAAACACATAGCTACTGGTACATACCCTCAATCCCGAGGGTGAACTACTCCCTGCTCGTCATGGAGAGCACCAGGATGATGAACATGGCCACCGGTGAGGGATTCCCCCTCCGGCAGGGGGTCAGAACAGGGCCCTGATTGGTTTTTGGTGGCTACAGAGGCTTGAGGCGGCGGAACTCCCGATCTAGGTTTCTTTTCGGAGGTTTCTATATTTATAGGGATTTTTAGCGTCGGGAACAAGTCAGGGGGGGTCTCCGAGGCGGCCACGAGGTATGGGGCGCGCCCCCACCCTCGTGGGTGCCTCGGAACTCTTCTGGTCCATCTCCGGTACTCCGTGGGCTTCTTTTGGTCCATAAAAAATCATCAAAAATTGGCACGTCAATTGGACTCCGTTTGGTATTCCTTTTCTGTAAAACTCAAAAACATGGAAAAAAACAGAAACTAGCACTAGGCTCTAGGTTAATAGGTTAGTCTAGAAAATCATATAAAATAGCATATAAATGTATATAAAACATCCTAGATGGATAATGTAATAGCATGGAACAATAAAAAATTATAGATACATTGGAGACGTATCACCTCGTTCCTGTGTTTATACCCTACGTTCCCTATTGTTCGGCTAGGGTGCAAAGGGAGCACCTCTGCGATTGTTACAACCGGGTAATTCGGACCTATACCTCAGATGGGTGAAGCCGAAAGCTAGCGTTCTTAAGAGAATAATTGGTAGGCAAGCAACAACAAATTGTTTACATTTCTGTAACTCTTCTAAAAAATACAGGATAGGCTTCCTGTAATTCGGATCAAAGCCTAGGCACGCATAATTAAGCATGCCAACCCAAGGAAAGGAACCCTTAACGAAACTATTTTCCTTGGAAGATGTTTCTTATGTTCAATAAGTAATATAACATAACTCCCCGAACAAGTTTTGTCTGTTTGAGCAAAATGACTGGGTTGCCTGGTTTCTGGACAAAATGAATGTTTCTTACATTCCGACATGGTATCCGGAAACACTCCACCTTTTTGGTTCAGAGGTTGAAGCCGAAGGCCTACGATGACAAATTTTGACATGTTCGGTTGGAGATAAGTTCGATGATAAAAGTACAATGATACATAGAATCGAACGCTTACTCTTTATCTATGCCATCTATAAGACTGTCTAAACTACAGTCTTCTTGCAAATATTTCGTAGCTATCATCACTTGGTCATATACCAAGTTCACGGGAATCTCTTTTCCGTCTGGTCCCTAAGGTCCAACTCGGGCCATATGATTCAGATTGATTCCGGTGTAGCGCATTTTCACCATCCCCCATGCCTCTCGTGCACCTTCCCGGCATGTGGACGCCTTCCATAGCTCAAAACGGCACCGGGCACCTTTGAACAAGTTCGCCAACCCCTCCATACAGTGCCAGATCTGCCCCCTCATGAGGATTTGGATGATTCATCATGCTCTCCACCTCGGATTCCATGACGGATAAGTCATCCAAATCCTCATGAGGGGGCGGATCTGGCATTGTATCAGCTCTCGTCCTGGTTGACAAGCCCGGAGCCGGATTAGCTGATATTCGGCTAGCAGGGCGTTTTTCCATAGTTTGCCGCGTGCTCCTCCTGCAATAAAGGTGGAGGAGAAATTTAACGATCTGATCTCATGCTTAGGCACATATCAAAGGACATACCTCTTCGAAGAAGGAGGAAGCTCGATAGCGCTCCCGGTTTCCTTTCGTTTTGAACGATCGCCCTGCATAGAGGCTGCTCTCGATGGAGTGCAGCTTGCCGAGTGCTGATCCTATGAAGCACAGTTTAGTGTGATGGATAAGGTGCAAGTAGGGGCTTCTATTTGAGGAAGCTTTTCGAGCACTTACTATCGGCATTCTGGGAACGGGGGTACCCAGACTTGCCTGCCTGCGGCCTGCGGCGTGGCCCAAGGAGTGGCCCAGTATGGCCCATCTTCATCAACACATGCTCAAGACCCTCACGAGGGGCCAAGCCTCGCGGGGCGGACAACAGGAAGTTTCCTCAGGCGTAGCCTCGTCAGGCTGGCTCGCGAGGAGGCGGAGAGATCAAGGTAGGGTACTTCACGAGGTGCCCATGACGCAAGCCATGACGACCGAAGCCAGGCGGGCGCCGGCCTGCGCAGAGTCCTTGTTTCCTCTTTGGTGCAAAGGGGGCAAGCGCATGTAAGAGTATCAAGCAAAGGCAATCATTTCGGTGCAACAAGACCAAGACCAGCAGCACGACAGGATGGAGGTCATCGTGGAGCCCAAGCCGGCGTCACCGCCAGAGTCTTTGGCAGGCGAGGACTGACTTTAGCCAGGATAAGTGTACTAGATGTTCCCCTTCAAAATGGCCAATTGTTGGTGCCCTTTCCGCTTAATATTTGGGAAGAGGACCAAGGCCTCGCTCTATAAATAGGACTAGCCACCACAGTGGGAAGGCATCTAGAAATCAGGCGGGATCCGGATCCAATCCTTCCCAAGAAGCACCACCACAAGAACTCCTCCCCTTGCGAGGCAGTTCTTCCTCTGTATTGTTCATCACCAGCCCCTGAGGCAATCTACCACACCACAAACTAGAGTAGGGTATTACACCACAATGGTGGCCCGAACTAGTATAAACCCCGTGTCCCTTGTGTTATTCTTCGTGTAGTTTAGATCTTTGCGAGGCGATGAGACGTAGGTAGGTAGGAGGTGTGATCTCTGCGCGCACCCCAGAGTTCGAACCTTGAGGGTCTGCCGGAACCCGAAATCCGACACTTACAATGGAGAAAGGGTAAAGGCGGGGGTAGTCGGCCGCAATATCCACTTCCGAGCCGTCAAGGCTCGCCTGATAAAATACTCCATCATCGAACTCTATGTATATATTCGGATCCTCGCAGAAGCCGGGGTCTTCATTACGAGCGTGATCCTCTGGCTGTGGAGAGGGACAATGAATGTTCTCGACCACGTTCCTCCATGACTATTTTAAGACAACAAGAACAATTTGATTAACATGCCTCGATAATGAGGTAAAATAGTGCTGATAATCAAAAACTTACCCATTCAATGGTGTTGTACATGGAAAAACCTTCCCGGCAATTTAAACGGAGGAAATCTTCTTTCACCCCCTTATAAAGATCGGCCAGGATTATGGACAGTTCGGCTGGGGTATCCGGGCCTTTGCGTCAGTAATGAGATGCACCGTCCTGTCCGTTGTAACACCATAAAGGGGCCACTCTAGACTGCAAGGGCTGAATACATCGCTTTATTGCGATGGCCAAGACTTTAATTATCAAGAGCTCGGAATGAGCAAGTAATCTGACCTTCCTGACCAACCTCTTCACTTTCGCACTGTCTTCTTCCTTGGGACTCCCGAGGTGCTAATTGAGGCGTTTCTTCAAAGGAGCAGTGGAGAATTCGGGGAGACCGTGCTGAACTAGGTCCGGAAGGGGAACATCCTCAATGTAGAACCATTCCGAAGACCATTCTTGGGATACCTCCTTGGGAGTTCCGATCGGATAACTTGATCCGGCTATGTGCCATACTTCGGCGCCACCCTCTTCAAATATGGAACCCCCTCGATGATGAGGGATGAGGCAAAAGAAATTTCTCCATAGTTCAAAATGATCCTCACAACCAAGAAACGGTTCACAGAGAGCGACAAAGCCCGAGATGTGCAAAAATAGAACCAGGGGTGAGGTTGTGCAGCTGGATCCCATAGAACTCCAACAGACTGCTGAGAAAGGGGTGTATCAGAAATCCTAAGCCCTACAGAATAAACCTAACGAAGCACACCCTCTCCTCCTTGTTGGGGTTGGGGAAATTCTCTGCTAGTGCATCGTTGCCAATCGAGGCCAATCCCGCTCGCACAAAGACTAGATCTACAAGAGGGAGATATCCTGACATCTGAAGTCGACTCAACTGAAGGTGAGACACTAAGCAGCTTCGCTAATCACCCTCTTGAGGGCCATGAGGGCGCGAAGATGAGCTAGGAGCGCTGGCCATGTTTTGAGGTTTTTTCGGGGCAGGCTCTGATGATTTCGACGTGATGTGGATGGCATTTGGGGATCTAGCCTCTTTATATAGATGCTACCCCTGCTGGTGAGGGGTTTATTTATAAAAGTTATTATTATTGACCGTTCGCATTCACCCCGCATGCAGAGATCAAGGCGACAACAGAAAGGAATCTTAAAAGGCAGAACATGAAGGTCAGGACCAAACTGTCGTCAGTCCGAAGTATGATGTAGAACCCGCCTTACAAAGCCGAAGACATAAGCCGGATACTACATCGTCATTGAAAGCAAGTTCGGGGGCTAATGAGGGAGTCCTGGATTAGGGGGTCCTTGGGTATCTGACCTATTCGACATGGGCTAGACTGATGGGTCGCGAATATGGAGCGGAAGATTCTCCCGAGTGTCCGGGTAGGACTCCTATGTGTGTGAACGGCAATTTTTGGTGTCCGGATGTATTATTTCCTCCTCTGCAAACCGACATTGTGCAACCCTAGGCCTCTCCGGTGTGTATATAAACCGGAGGGTTTAGTCCGTAGAGGCTATCAGAATTCTCATAGTCTAGACAGCTAGGGTTTAGCCATTAAGATGTTGAGGTAGATCAACTCTTGTAACCCCTATACTCATTGAATACAATCAAGTAGGACGTAGGGTTTTACCTCCTTTAAGAGGGCCCAGACCTAGGTAAACATTGTGTCCGCGTCGTCCCTTGTTAACAATGATCCTCAGACACACAGTTCGGGACCCCCTACCCAAGATCTGCCAGTTTTGACACCGACAATGGGTACCGGTCCCCTTCGGCCGAATCCACGTCTTCATCGGCAAGATCGGCGGGACGGAGCCTGAGATGTATGCCTGCACTGACATCATCGAGACAGGATCAGCGCACACAACCCGCCAAAGTTTAAACCACCATGAAGCACACCTTTATTGGTTTCATCCACGGGGCGATCGTGAGGAAGGATCTGTGTCCGGTGGAGAGATGGCCATCTATTCTAATGGTGAGTCCTCAACCGGGAGAACGATTCAATGTATCAACTGCAAGATGGCGGGCTTGGGGGCTACTCTGATAGCAAAAGTATTCTGAACCCCTATGAGCCGCCAAATAGAGTTGCGATCTTCATGGCAGGCACGCAACCAGTGCAAAATTCATCAACCGCTGCAACTATGACTTCTAGCTCAACGGCCGTGGCGAGCGGCTCTGGAAACCCGTCAGCTCAAGTTTTATCCAAGCTCTTGGATGCTTTCGCAACCTTATTAGCTGTAGAGGTAACATGAGAGACTCAAGCACAGCATAAGGTGGATGTTGCGAAACTGCGAGATGAGATAGCTCAGGCCAAGGAGGAACTAAATGGTGAAAACACTAGGATGGCGACATAATGAGCTGCCCTGGACCTTGAGTCACAACGAATTCAAGCAAACAATTTCTAGTTAAGCCTTGATCAAAATGCAGCCAATGGTGTTCTGCGAAGGAGGCACCAAAGTCGTTTACCTTTGGAGTATGATTTGAGGAATCTTTTCAACACGCATGGGGTTGGACCAAGTAATCTGCCCGAGGTAAACCGGGCTGTTGAGGCGCTCGTGACCAGGGCGACGGCTCAACCACGTGTTGCAGACCCGCTTCATTTGAATTTGACCCCACCTCAGCAAGTGCCCACGCCACCGGGTCATTATTCTAACCCTCTGGACAACATGATTGCTACAGCGTCACGACTAGCGGCTCTCCCGGTGCAAGGCGAGTCTCCTGCAGCGGTCGAGATACAAAGGGCATGGGAGCTTCTTCAAACCACGGTAGCTTAACAACTGGCATATTCATACAACCATGAGCAGATTCATTCGACTCCACGCCCCAGTCGGAGTTATAGCCGGCTTATTGAGTCGCCGACGGTTTCGAGTAGTGAGCTGCGCCGAACTAGCCTTGTGGGCATGACCCGCCACATGCTGATAACCATGCTCAGGTTTTGGTGGACCATGCCAGGGCACGTCGGGAGGCTGAGCTGGCGGCTCAGTTAGTGGCTCATCAGCAACCTCAGCATAACCCGTCGGTGTCTGTGGAGGCTGGGATGACTTCTAGAACCATTGGTGTCCCGTGCCTAGTGCCAGCTTTGCATAATGAGCGCCTGCCCAACGATTTTAAGGGCCCCCGCAAGGTGGCCAATTGCACAGCGGGTCAACCCCCGGAGGCTTGGATTGAGAGCTATGAGCTAGCCATGGAGATTTTGGACGTCAATGACGCTATGCGCGCTAAGTATTTCACCATGATGTTGGATGGGCCAGCTCGCACCTGGCTAAAAGGACTGCCGCCTAACTCCATCAGGTCATGGGCTTAATTGAAGACACGCTTTATTCAGAATCTCAAGGACACATGCAAGTAGCCTCTGTCGATTCTTGATTTAGACACTTGTATCCAGAGTGAGGGCGAGTCAACCACCCATTGGGTACGCCAGATTTCGGCTATTATCCACTCATCAGATAGTATCAACGCCGGCTCAGTCGTCCTAATTTTGGAGAAAATTTGTCGGTTCCTTCCCCTCAAGCAGAAGCTGGGGCGGCTTAAGCGCCACTGCAATGATATGGGAGAGCTCATGGCGGCTCTTATCAAATACGCCGACTCTGATAACACTAAGGACCCTGAGTCTGGTGAGGAGAAGGCTGGCAAAGGGAAGTAGAACGGCAATGCAAAGGGACAGCAACATAATACGGCGGGTCAAGGTAATAACGATAAGCGCAAGCAAACAGACACCAGTTCAGACATTTTGGCTAATACCCAGAATAATAATCAGCGTCATAAGGGGAAATCATCAATGCCCCGGTTTGGCTGTCCAAGATTCAACCTCGAGGCGATAATGAATTAGCCTTGCCCAAAGCATGGTTCTCAAGACAAGCTGGCCACTCATCTCCAGGGACGGAGTCGCCATCAACACAAGCAATACGAGCGCCATGCAAGCCTGGCCAGTGCCCTCCACACCAACCGAACTGCGGGGTTTCCTCGGCCTCACCGGCTACTACCACAAGTTCATCCCACACTACGACATCATCACAAAGTCGCTCACCAGCTCTTGACCAAGAAAGGATTCGAGTGGAGCGACAAGGCCCAGTAGGCATTCGACATGCTCAAACAAGCCATGGTGAGCACACCAGTGCTGGCGCTTCCGGATTTCACATGCCAATTTGCCATCAAGACCGACGCGTGCGACACAGGCGTTGGTGCGGTGCTCACCCAGGGTGGCCACCTCGTCGCCTACCTCAGCAAGGCCCTGAGGGTGAAGAACCAGAAGTTGTCTACGTACGAGAAGGAATTCCTAGCCGTCATGATGGCCATCGACAAGTGGAGGTCCTATCTGCAGCGCGCCCCGTTCGAGATCGTCACCGACCACAAGAGCCTCTGCACACTCGGTGATCAGTAGCTAGTGACTGAGCTGCAGCACAAGGCCATATCCAAGATGGTGGGCCTACAATTCACCTTCCAGTACAAGAAGGGTGTCGACAACGGTGCCGCAGATGCACTCTCCAGGGTTGGACACCTGCTAGCGCTCGACGCACTGTTAGTCTGTCAGCCACAATGGTTGCAAGAGGTCGCCAACTCCTACCACACTGACCCCGACTCGCAAGAACTACTGGCCAAGCTAGCGGTCACCACCTCGGATGACCAAGGACGCACATTTCAGAACGGCGTGATCCGGCAGCGCGGGCGTCTGTGGATTGGGGTCAATTATGCACTACAGACCAAGCTCATTGCAGCTCTGCATCACAGTGCTGTCGGTGGCCACTCGGGCGCAACGGCCACGTATCATCGCGTCCGGAAGTTATTCGCTTGGCCGAGCCTAAAGCGCGCCATGGAGAATTTTGTCAAACAGTGCACCGTTTTTCAACATGCCAAGCACAAGCACACGCATCCCGCAGGCAAGCTCCAACTGTTGGGGAACATAGTAATTTCAGAAAATTTCCTATGCACATGCAAGATCATGGTGATGGCATAGCAACGAGAGGGGAGAGTGTTGTCCACGTACCCTCATAGACCGTAAGCGGAAGCATTAGCACAACGCGGTTGATGTAGTCGTACGTCTTCACGATCCGACCGATCCAAGCGCCGAACGTACGGCACCTCCGAGTTCAGCACACGTTCAGCTCGATGATGATCCCGGGCCCGATCCAAAGAAAGCCGGGGATGAGTTCCGTCAAGACGACGGCGTGGTACGATGATGATGTTCTACGGCGCAGGCTTCGCCTAAACTCCGCGACGATATGACCGAGGTGGAATATGGTGGAGGGGGGCACCGCACACGGCTAAGGAATGATCCGTAGATCAACTTGTGTGTCTATGGGGTGCCCTCGGGAGGGGGAAATCGAAGCCATCGTCATCACCAACGATCCTCTCGTCAAGAGGGGGTCAATCTCCATCAACATCTTCACCAGCACCATCTCCTCGCAAACCCTAGTTTATCTCTTGTATCTGATCTTTGTCTCAAAACCTCAGATTGGTACCTGTGGGTTGCTAGTAGTGTTGATTACTCCTTATAGTTGATGCTAGTTGGTTTATTTGGTGGAAGATCATATGTCCAGATCCTTAATAATAATTATTACTCCTTTGATTATGAACATGAATATGCTTTGTGAGTAGTTACGTTTGTTCCTGAGGACATGGGAGAAGTCTTGTTATAAGTAATCATGTGAATTTGGTATTCGTTCGATATTTTGATCTGATGTATGTTGTCTCTCCTCTAGTGGTGTTATGTGAACGTCGACTACATGACACTTCAACATTATTTGGGCCTAGGGGAAGGCATTGAGAAGTAATAAGTAGATGATGGGTTGCTAGAGTGACAAAATCTTAAACCCTAGTTTATGCGTTGCTTCGTAAGGGGCCGATTTGGATCCATATGTTTCATGCTATGGTTAGATTTATCTTAATTCTTCTTTCATAGTTGCAGATGCTTGCAAATCATAAGTGGGAGGCTTGTCCAAGGAAGGGTAGCACCCAAGCACCAGTCCACCCACATATTAAATTATCAAAGTAACGAACGCGAATCATATGAGCATGATGAAGGAGCCAGGGGGAGGAGGCGGCCGGCCAAGGAGGGCGTGCCAAGGGGGGAGTCCTACTCCCACCGGGAGTAGGACTCCCTTCTTTCCTAGTTGGAGTAGGACAAGGGGGGAAGGAGAAGGAAGAGGAGAAGGAAAGGGGGGGCGCCGCCCCCTCTCCTTGTCCTATTTGGACTAGGGAGGGGAGGGGGCGCGGCCCACCTCTTGCCTCCTCTCCTCTTCTCCCTTATGGCCCATGTAGGCCCAATAACCCCCGGGAGGGTTCCGGTAACCCCCCCGGTACTCCGGTAAAATGCCGATTTCACCCGGAACACTTCCGATGTCCAAACATAGGCTTCCAATATATCAATATTTCTGTCTCGACCATTTCGAGACTCCTCGTCATGTCCATGATCACATCCGGGACTCCGAACAAACTTCGGTACATCAAAGCTTATAAACTCATAATAAAACTGTCATCGTAACGTTAAGCATGCGGACCCTACGGGTTTGAGAACTATGTAGACATGACCTAGAACCATTCTCGGTCAATAACCAATAGCAGAACCTGGATGCCCATATTGGTTCCTACATATTCTACGAAGATCTTTATCGGTCAAACCGCATAACAACATACGTTGTTCCCTTTGTCATCGGTATGTTACTTGCTCGAGATTCGATCGTCGGTATCCAATACCTAGTTCAATCTCGTTACCGGCAAGTCTCTTTACTCGTTACGTAATGCATCATCCCGTAACCAACTCATTGGTCACATTGCTTGCAAGGCTTATAGTGATGTGCATTACCGAGAGGGCCCAGAGATACCTCTCCGACAATCGAAGTGACAAAATCTAATCTCGAAATACGCCAACTCAACATGTACCTTTGGAGACACCTGTAGTACTCCTTTATAATCACCGAGTTACGTTGTGACGTTTGGTAGTACCCAAAGTGTTCCTCCCGTAAACGGGAGTTGCATAATCTCATAGTTACAGGAACATGTATAAGTCATGAAGAAAGCAATAGCAATATACTAAACGATCAAGTGCTAGGCTAACGGAATGGGTCGTGTCAATCACATCATTCTCCTAATGATGTGATCCCATTAATCAAATGACAACACATGTCTATGGTTAGGAAACACAACCATCTTTGATTAATGAGCTAGTCAAGTAGAGGCATACTAGTGATTATATGTTTGTCTATGTATTCACACATGTATCATGTTTTCGGTTAATACAATTCTAGCATGAATAATAAACATTTATCATGATACGAGGAAATAAATAATAACTTTATTATTGCCTCCAGGGCATATTTCCTTCAGTCTCCCACTTGCACTAGAGTCAATAATCTAGATTACATAGTAATGATTCTAACACCCATGGAGTCTTGGTGCTGATTATGTTTTGCTCGTGAGAGAGGCTTAGTCAATGGGTCTGCAACATTCAGATCCGTATGTATCTTGCAAATTTCTATGTCTCCCACTTGGACTTGGTCTCGGATGGAATTGAAGCGTCTTTTGATGTGCTTGGTCCTCTTGTGAAATCTGGATTCCTTTGCCAAGGCACACCAGTATTGTCACAGAAGAACTTCATTGGTCCCGATGCACTAGGTATGACACCTAGATCGGAAATGAACTCCTTCATCCAGACTCCTTCATTTGCTGCTTCCGAAGCAGCTATGTACTCCGCTTCACATGTAGATCCCGCCACAACGCTTTGTTTAGAACTGCACCAACTTCCAGCTCCACCTTTTAATAAAAATCGTATCCGGTTTGCGATTTAGAATCATCCGGATCAGTGTCAAAGCTTGCATCAACGTAACCATTTACGACTAGCTCTTTGTCACCTCCATATATGAGAAACATATCCTTAGTCCTTTTTAGGTATTTCAGGATGTTCTTGACCGCTGTCGATGATCCACTCGATTACTTGGTACCTTCCTGCCAAGCTTATTGCTAAGCATACGTCAGTGTCCGTACACAAGCATTGCATACATGATAGAGCCTATGGCTGAAGCATAGGGAACATCTTTCATTTTCTCTCTATCTTCTGTAGTGGTCGGGCATTGAGTCTGACTCAACTTCATACCTTGTAGCACATGCATGAACCCTTTCTTTGCCTGATCCATTTTGAACTTTTTCAAAATTTTATCAAGGTATGTGCTTTGTGAAAGTCCTATTAAGCGTCCTGATCTATCTCTATAAATCTTGATGGCTAATATGTAAGCAGCTTCACCGAGGTTTTTCATTGAAAAACTTTTATTCAAGTATCCCTTTATGCTATCCAGAAATTCTATATCATTTCCAATCAATAATATGTCATCTACATATAATATCAGAAATGCTACAGAGCTCCCACTCACTTTCTTGTAAATACAGGCTTCTCCAAAAGTCTGTATAAAACCATATGCTTTGATCACACTATCAAAACGTTTATTCCAACTCCGAGATGCTTGCACCAGTCCATAAATGGATCGATGGAGCTTGCACACTTTGTTAGCACCTTTTGGATCAAAAAAACCTTCTGGTTGCATCATATACAACTCTTCTTCCAGAAATCCATTCAGAAATGCAGTTTTGACATCCATTTGCCAGATTTCATAATCATGAAATGCAGCAATAGCTAACATGATTTGGACAGACTTAAGCATCGCTACAGGTGAGAAGGTCTCATCGTAGTCAACCCCGTGAACTTGTCGAAAACCTTTCGCAACAAGTCGAGCTTTATAGACAGTTACATTACCATCAGCGTCAGTCGTCTTCTTAAAGATCCATTTATTCTCAATGGCTTGTCGATCATCGGGCAAGTCAACCAAAGTCCATACTTTGTTCTCATACATGGATCCCATCTCAGATTTCATGGCCTCTAGCCATTTTGCGGAATCTGGGCTCATCATCGCTTCCTCATAGTTCGTAGGTTCACCATGGTCAAGTAACATGACTTATAGAATAGGATTACCATACCACTCTGGTGCGGATCTTACTCTAGTAGACCTACGAGGTTCAGTAGAAACTTGATCTAAAGTTTCATGATTAATATCATTAGCTTCCTCACTAATTGGTGTAGTTGTCACAGGAACCGGTTCTTGTGATGAACTACTTTCCAACAAGGGAGCAGATACAATTATCTCATCAAGTTCTACTTTCCTCCCACTCACTTCTTTCGAAAGAAACTCCTTCTCTAGAAAGGATCCGATTTTAGCAACAAAAATCTTGCCCTCAGATCTGTGATAGAAGGTGTACCCAATGGTCTCTTTTGGGTATCCTATGAAGACACATTTCTCCGATTTGGGTTCGAGCTTATCTGGTTGAAGTTTCTTCACATAAGCATCGCAGCCCCAAACTTTAAGAAACGACAACTTTGGTTTCTTGCCAAACCACAGTTCATAAGGCGTCGTCTCAACGGATTTTGATGGTGCCCTATTTAACGTGAATGCGGCCGTCTCTAAAGCATAACCCCAAAACAATAGCGGTAAATCAGTAAGAGACATCATAGATCGCACCATATCTAGTAAAGTACGATTACGACGTTCGGACACACCATTTTGTTGTGGTGTTCCGGGTGGCGTGAGTTGCGAAACTATTCTGCATTGTTTCAAGTGTAGACCAAACTCGTAACTCAAACATTCTCCTCCACGATGAGATCGTAGAAACTTTATTTTCTTGTTACGATGATTTTCCACTTCACTCTGAAATTCTTTGAACTTTTCAAATGTTTCAGACTTGTGTTTCATCAAGTAGATATACCCATATCTACTCAAGTCATCTGTGAAGGTGAGGAAATAACGATACCCGCCGCGAGCCTCAACATTCATTGGACCACAAACATCAGTATGTATGATTTCCAACAAATCAGTTGCTCGCTCCATAGTTCCGGAGAACGGCGTTTTAGTCATCTTGCCCATAAGGCACCGTTCGCAAGTACCAAGTGATTCATAATCAAGTGATTCCAAAAGCCCATCAGTATGGAGTTTCTTCATGCGTTTTACACCGATATGACCTAAACGGCTGTGCCACAAATAAGTTGCACTATCATTATCAACTCTGCATCTTTTGGTTTCAACACTATGAATATGTGTATCACTACTATCGAGATTTAATAAAAATAGACCACTCTTCAAGGGTGCATGACCATAAAAGATATTACTCATATAAATAGAACAACCATTATTCTCTGATTTAAATGAATAACCGTCTCGCATCAAACAAGATCGAGATATAATGTTCATGCTTAACGCTGGCACCAAATAACAATTATTTAGGTCTAAAACTAATCCCGATGGTAGATGTAGAGGTAGCGTGCCGACCGCGATCACATCGACTTTGGAACCATTTCCCAGCGCGCATCGTCCTCGTCCTTAGCAAATCTTCGCTAATCCGTAGTCCTGTTTGAGTTGCAAATATTAGCAATGTAAACCAGTATCAAATGCCCAGGTGCTACTGCAAGCATTAGTAAGGTACACATCAATAACATGTATATCACATATACCTTTGTTCACTTTGCCATCCTTCTTATCCGCCAAATACTTGGGGCAGTTCCGCTTCGATGTCCACCGCTTGCAGTAGAAGCACTCGGTTTCAGGCTTAGGTCAAGACTTGGGTTTCTTCTCTTGAGCAGCAACTTGTTTGCTGTTCTTCTTGAAGTTCCCCTTCTTCTTCCCTTTGCCCTTTTTCTCAGAACTGGTGGTCTTGTTAACCATCAACACTTGATGCTCCTTCTTGATTTCTACCTCTGCGGCCTTTAGCATTGCGAAGAGCTCAGGAATAGTCTTGTCCATCCCTTGCATATTATAGTTCATCACGAAGCTCTTGTAGCTTGGTGGTAGTGATTGGAGAATTCTGTCTATGACACTATCATCAGGAAGATTAACTCCCAGTTGAATCAAGTGATTATTATACCCAGACATTTTGAGTATGTGTTCACTGACAGAACTATTCTCCTCCATCTTGCAGCTATAGAACTTATTAGAGACTTCATATCTCTCAATCCGGGCATTTTCTTGAAATATTAACTTCAACTCCTGGAACATCTCATATGCTCCATGACGTTCAAAACGTCGTTGAAGACCCGGTTCTAAGCCGTAAAGCATGGCACACTAAACTATCGAGTAGTCATCAGCTTTGCTCTGCCAGATGTTCTTAACATCGTCAGGTGCATCAGCAGCAGGCCTGGCACCCAGCGGTGCTTCCAGGACGTAATTCTTCTGTGCAGCAATGAGGATAATCCTCAGGTTACGGACCCAGTCCGTGTAATTGCTACCATCATCTTTCAACTTTGCTTTCTCAAGGAACGCATTAAAATTCAATGGAACAACAGCACGAGCCATCTATCTACAACAAACATAGACAAACAAAATACTATCATGTACTAAGTTCATGATAAATTTAAGTTCAATTAATCATATTACTTAAGAATTCCCACTTAGACAGACATCTCTCTAGTCATCTAAGTGATCACGTGATCCAAATCAACTAAACCATGTCCGATCATCACGTGAGATGGAGTAGTTTCAATGGTGAACATCACTATGTTGATCATATCTACTATATGATTCACGCTCGACCTTTCGGTCTCTGTGTTCCGAGGCCATATCTGTATATGCTAGGCTCGTCAAGTTTAACCCGAGTATTCCGCGTGTGCAACTGTTTTGCACCCGTTGTATTTGAACGTAGAGCCTATCACACCCGATCATCACTTGGTGTCTCAGCACGAAGAACTTTCGCAACGGTGCATACTCAGGGAGGACACTTCTTGATAATTAGTGAGAGATCATCTTAAAATGCTACCGTCAATCAAAGCAAGATAAGATGCATAAAGGATAAACATCACATGCAATCAATATAAGTGATATGATATGGCCATCATCATCTTGTGCTTGTGATCTCCATCTTGAAAGCACCATCGTGATAACCATCGTCACCGGCGCGACACCTTGATCTCCATCATAGCATCGTTGTCGTTACGCCATCTATTGCTTCTACGACTATCGCTACCGCTTAGTGATAAAGTAAAGCAATTACTGAGGCGTTGCATTTCATACAATAAAGCGACAACCATATGGCTCTGCCATTGCCGATAACCGGTTACAAAACATGATCATCTCATACAATAAAATATAGCATCACGTCTTGACCATATCACATCACAACATGCCCTGCAAAAACAAGTTAGACGTCCTCTACTTTGTTGTTGCAAATTTTACGTGGCTGCTACGGGCTTAGCAAGAACCGTTGTTACCTACGCATCAAAACCACAACGATAGTTCGTCAAGTTGGTGCTGTTTTAACCTTCGCAAGGACCGGGCGTAGCCACACTCGATTCAGCTAAAGTGAGAGAGATAGACACCCGCCAGCCACCTTTAAGCACGAGTGCTCATAACGGTGAAACCAGTCTCACGTAAGCGTGCGCGTAATGTCGGTCCGGGCCGCTTCATCTCACAATACCGCGGAACCAAAGTATGACATGCTGGTAAGCAGTATGACTTGTATCGCCCACAACTCACTTGTATTCTACTCGTGCATATAACATCAACGCATAAAACCTAGGCTCTGATACCACTGTTGGGGAACGTAGAAATTTCAAAAAAATTCCTACGCACACACAAGATCATGGTGATGGCATAGCAACGAGAGGGGAGAGTGTTGTCCACGTACCCTCGTAGACCGTAAGCGGAAGCGTTAGCACAACGCGGTTGATGTAGTCGTACGTCTTCACGATCCAACCGATATCCAAGCACCGAACGTACGGCACCGACGAGTTCAGCACACGTTCAGCTCGATGACGATCCCCGGGCTCCGATCCAGCAAAGCTTCGGGGATGAGTTTCGTCAGCACGACGGCGTGGTGACGATGATGATGTTCTACCGGCGCAGGGCTTCGCCTAAACTCCGCGACGATATGACCGAGGTGGAATATGGTGGAGGGGGGCACCGCACAAGGCTAAGGAACGATCCATAGATCAACTTGTGTGTTCTAGGGTGCCCCCCGCCCCCGTATATAAAGGAACCAGGGGGGAGGAGGCGGCCGGCCAAGGAGGGCGCGCCAAAGGGGGAGTCCTACTCCCACCGGGAGTAGGACTCCCTTCTTTCCTAGTTGGAGTAGGAGAAGGGGGGAAGGAGGAGGAAGAGGAGAAGGAAAGGGGGGGGCGCCGCCCCCCTCTCCTTGTCCTATTCGGACTAGGGAGGGGAGGGGGCGCGACCCACAGCTTGCCTCCTCTCCTCTTCTCCCTTATGGCCCATGTAGGCCCAATAACCCCCGGGAGGGTTCCGGTAACCCCCTCGTACTCCGGTAAAATGCCGATTTCACCCGGAACACTTCCGATGTCCAAACATAGGCGTCCAATATATCAATCTTCGAGACTCCTCTTCATGTCCGTGATCACATCCGGGACTCCGAACAAACTTCGGTACATCAAAACTTATTAACTCATAATAAAACTGTCATCGTAATGTTAAGCGTGCGGACCCTACTGGTTCGAGAACTATGTAGACATGACCTAGAACCATTCTCGGTCAATAACCAATAGCGGAACCTGGATGCCCATATTGGGTATTCTACGAAGATCTTTATCGGTCAAACCGCATAACAACATACGTCGTTCCCTTTGTCATCGGTATGTTACTTGCTCGAGATTCCATCGTCGGTATCCAATACCTAGTTCAATCTCGTTACCGGCAAGTCTCTTTACTCGTTACGTAATGCATCATCCCGTAACCAACTCATTGGTCACATTGCTTGCAAGGCTTATAGTGATGTGCATTACCGAGAGGGCCTAGAGATACCTCTCCGACAATCGGAGTGACAAAACCTAATCTCGAAATACGCCAACTCAACATGTACCTTTGGAGACACCTGTAGTACTCCTTTATAATCACCCAGTTACGTTGTGACATTTGGTAGTACCCAAAGAGTTCCTCCGGTAGATGGGAGTTGCATAATCTCATAGTTACAGGAACATGTATAAGTCATGAAGAAAGCAATAGCAATATACTAAACGATCAAGTGCTAGGCTAACGGAATGTGTCATGTCAATCACATCATTCTCCTAATGATGTGATCCCATTAATCAAATGACAACACATGTCTATGGTTAGGAAACACAACCATCTTTGATTAGTGAGCTAGTCAAGTAGAGGCATACTAGTGACTATATGTTTGTCTATGTATTCACACATGTATCATGTTTCCGGTTAATACAATTCTAGCATGAATAATAAACATTTATAATGATATGAGGAAATAAATAAAAACTTTATTATTGCCTCTAGGGCATATTTCCTTCACCAACCTCTACCAATCCCCACTGAACCATGGCACGATCTGACCATGGATTCAATTGAGGGGCTGCCCAAGTCCGAGGGGTCTGACGCCATCATGGTCGTGGTCGATCACCTGACCAAGTACATGCACTTCATTCCGCTCCATAATCCCTTCACCGCTGCTCAAGTCGCCCGAGTGCTTTGGGAACATGTCATCAAGCTACACGGGGTCCCTCACTCCATCATCTTAGATTGCGACAAGATTTTCACCAGCGCCCTATGGCGCGAATTGCTTGCCGCCGCCAGAACAAAAATGCTCTACACCATGGCGTACCACCCGCAGACGGATGGCCAGACGGAGCGCGTCAACTAGTGCCTCGAGATGTACCTGCGGTGTGTGGTACACAACACGTCACGGCAATGGAGCAAGTGGCTTCCTACAGCAGAGTTCTGCTATAACTCCGCCCACCAATCTTCGCTCAAGTGCTCCCCATTCATAGGCGTTGTATGGAACCAAACCTGGTCGGCCTACCGCAGCTGAGCTCCACCCTGCAAGACCAGACGGCACCACCAGAGCAGGACTGGACTGCGCACACCGAGATGCTGCGCGCCCAAGCTCGCTTCAAGAAACTAGCCGACCGCCACCGCGCGGAACGCGCCTTCAACATCGGCGAACAAGTTCTCCTCAAGCTGCAGCCGTACGTGCAATCATCCGTCGCCAACCGCCCGTGCCGCAAGCTCTCCTAAAATTTCTTCGGCCCTTAAAATGACATAGCGAATTGGAACACTGGTGTATCACCTACAGTTGCCTCCAGACAGCCTCATCCATCTAGTATTTCACGTCTCCCAGCTCAAGCCTTTCATCCCAGACTACACTCCAGTCTTGGCAGAACTGCCTCGAGTGCCCGATCTCACCGGTGGGGAAACTGAGCCCATGGCCATCCTGGAGCGGAGGATGATGAAGAAGGGTGATGCACCAGTTGTGTAACTCTATGTTCAGTGGGCAAACATGCCGCCATCAGCCACCACTTGGGAGGACTACGATGTTCTTCGTCAGCGGTACCCATCAGCCTGTATCTGGGAAGGAGCTCCATCTCAAGAGGAGGACAATGTTGCGCCTACTGATGCTGACAACGCATCAGCAGCGGACTGAACAAGTGCAGTCAGTATTCAAATAACTGAACTGCAATGGTGTTTGTGTGTTTCGGCCTTGGGCCAGTGTGTCCGTGTGTGGGCCGGAGGCCGTGTAAGGGTAGCCCGTGAGGGGCAGCTACTTATGTGCGAGACACCGATCATATCGGTAGCGTGTGATGAATGAAATCCTTTCCCTTCCTCCAAGTCTTCCCCTCACCTACTCTGCTTCTCTCCTTCCTCCCCCAAATTCACAGATCGAGTTCCGGGGCATTATAGTTACATGCATTATACAGCCAGCGAAAATTTTTAATTGGACATAACATGGATTCATATTAGCTTTGAATAGCATTTGTATAGTAAAATGGGACAAGACTCTCTCTTTGTGTGGTGTGAATAGATTTTTTTCATTTAGGGAAGTGCGAATTGATTTGGTACGTTCCAGTACAATATTACATGTTAGGCTTGTCCCGAAAATTCAACCCGCGCCTTGTTGTATCCCAAAAATTAAGATATCGTGCTCCCAAAACTGACGCCTTCACAACCCGTGCCTTGCTATCCTAAAATTACAACACGCGCAAAAACTCCCTCCAGCTGCCAAATCTCGACACGTGAAACCCCCCTTCTAACCCTGAGCCGAATGGGCCGCTAGTTCAAATCGGTGGGGGTACTATTGTAACACACCCTACATTTTGGACAAGCGCGTTCCTGAGTCATGGTTCCCCCTTCCATCGCCTCCTTTTCGCCATTCGAAATCCCAGGCCGCCATAACCTCTCTGCTCCATCCATGAAACCCCACCCTCCTCCGTCTGCCACCTCACTGCTGCCAGCCGGAGCCTCTTCCCCGACGACGTCGTCCACTGCAACAGCTCGACATCCCTCATCCACCTCCCTGGATGAGGATCCGTCATCCATCTCGTCGTCCCACCGGTTCAACTGCCCCATCCTGCACCTCCAAGGAGCTGATCCGACGATTGCCTCGTCTATTGCGGCTGCTCCATACCCACAGCGTCGCCTTAACCTACTCCACCAGAACCGAAGCATCCTCACCGACTCCTCGGACGAAGGCGAGGCCTACTCGGAGCCACCAAAGAAGGTTGTACACTCATCGCATCACACCTTCTCCTTAACATGACCTCCCGGCACCGACGGTGCTCCATCCCGCACCCCCATGGAGCGGCTACCTCGAAGCCAGTGCCGCGGGCGACATCTCCACGACGGCTCTCCCCCAGTGCGAGGCCCCTTTGGCGGCGTCCATACCAGCTGAATCTGTTGCTGCTGCTCCGGCTCTCGCTCGCACAACTCCTGCTACTCTCCCCCTCGCTCGTGCTGCTGCTCTACTCCGATTTAGCTACACTTCAGTAAACTGAATCGACTTTTGGGTCAGTCAATTTTCAGGGGTTGGGGGGGGGGGCTCACCGGAGTTATGGAAAAACCACCCGCAGTGGGGAGGGGGCTCACCAGAGAGGTACCCCACTATCTATCTTAGGGTTCAGGGTGGGGGCGGTGGTCGCTACGGTGGGGGCGTGATGGTGGGCGGTGGCGTGGGGATCTCCAGAGAAAAACTCAGCGCAAGGGGGTCTAGAGGGCTGGCCGGGGCGGTGACGGACCGGCGGTGGGGAGTTGTTTTGGGGCTGTGAGGTGGCAGCAGACCGGCGGTGGGGATTTGTTTCAGGGTGGCGAGGCGGCGTATGGGCCGGCGGTTCGGCCAGTGGTGGCTGGCGGCTTAGGGGGGTGCAGGTTGAAGATCAACTGCAAGCCCTCCCTAACCTACATGTGAAGTGCCTCTCTGCTACCATTGTGTTCGGTTTCGACAGTAACATTCAGATTCCACAGTAAATTTCAGTTCCGACGGTTAAGTTCAGAGTCAACAGTTTTTACCTCATCTGTTGTAGTCAGGTGGTTCTTGGTGATGTAAATTTTGCGAGCATAATTGGTTGGTGCCAAAAATAGGCATGTCAATGTTTGGCATTGTGACAAATATTCGCTACTACTTGGTTGGTTACCGAGTTTTCTTGCCTATCTCACATAAAGTTGCCAATATTTGGCAAGTCTTGGTATTGCCAATATTTGGCAATTCCAACATTTGGCTAGCCAAATATTGGCAGCAAACCAATCATGCTCGTAAATCTACCACTTTTTGGTAATGTATTTTACATTATCTATAGGAGATGCTATTAGAATCCCACTTGAGATTAACGATGTCTTGTGCTGCTTCAGCCCTTATGTCTTACGGCTCACCGGAGCTGATACAACGATGGAATGATCCATCACAACAGAGCAGTGCCCTGGACACTGTCTACACATTCCTCAGATCTTCCTCCACACCTCCGACAGCAACCTCTGCCTCAACTTCTTTAGCGACCAACCCAATGATGCTGAGGTTGACATGGCTATGGCAAAGAGGTTGTACACTTGTTGCATCACTTATTACTCTACATTCATGTCGATCCATTAGGGCTATTTTGGTTCAACGGAAAAACATAGCAATCGGAAATTTTCCTATGGCACTCTACTATTCAATTATTCATGCATTTTGTTGAAAGGAATAGAGCAAATACTCCACCTAGACCTACTTTTCAAAATACTATGCATGAAAGCAAGGCCGAGTGCATTAGTGGCAGAATAACATTCTAACTATACACGCTTTCATATGGTTTCACTTTATTTTGGCCTTGTTTCTTTGCATTCCTCTGCTCCTCCAATTCATGTGAACCAAACATCCAAGTTCACAGAAATCCTGTGTTCACAAATGCTCTGTTTCCCATGTGCATTCCTAACCCATTCTGGTGTTTTTCCTCCTATCCCTGCGTTTTTAGAATCATGCAAGCCAAATGAGCACTTACTGAATTACTTCAGTTATAGGTAGGTGTCGAAGAAAACTTTGTGTGGTTTGACTTGATACTGCCACGACGTCGTCCACCTCACCTGAGCTGCTGCATCAACAGAAGCATCCACCAAACTAGACATCACTACTCCTGACCATCTTTCGCCGCCTTAGATCTCCTTCCCTACCGCCGGCACCCACCGCAATGGCATCACCATCATCGACTCAGCAGATGAACCTGAGGAGTAGACGGGTCCAAAAGAGAGGTCTGTTGGAGATATGCCCTAGAGACAATCATGTATGATGATATTTCCTATGTGTTTATGAATAAAGATAGTCCTTGGACATTATCAATGATGTGTATCAGCACGCACGTGACTTGTTTGTGGGACTATGCATTGTATGATGACTGTCCTAAAAGGTCCCTAGTCGAAAGGGCTGTGTGGACGCGCAGCCGACTAGACTAGCATATGACACGGTCGATGGCTTGGTCTCACTAGCCATGGAGCATTGGATGCTAACCGGATAATATGGACTTGGAAAGGTCTGGTCGGATTCGACATAGTCGGATCCGAGTCGAGATAAGGTCCGAGTCGGACAGACCCAACTATGAGACACAGCGATATGTCATCTGTGAGTCTCTAGTACAACATACGTTCAATGTCCTAAGACCTGAGCTGACGCATGTACTCGGGATGGTGACAGACTTGCGTTGGGCCGACCAAACGCTACTCTGTGACTGGGTAGTTACAAAGGTAGGTTTCGTGTATGTCCAGTCCCATGCTGTGAGACATGGTCGAGCAAGATGGGATTTGCCCCTCCGATAAGGAGAGATATACTCTGGGCCCCTCGTGTGATCCTACCAAGAGAAGCATGGACATGCGACAAGGATTATTACATAATCCGGATTGTGGTCGGCATCACTAGAACGAGAAAGAGGTCGGGCTACCACAAGGATGATAGACTCGTCTTGAGCCCGACAACATATATCGTGAGGCAAAGGGAACAGAAGTGTGACACGTTGTATAGGTTCGCCTAACCAGCTTCATAGTCTGCTTGGTGTTCGTCATGCCTTGCTAGAGGCTGCTACGAACCGTGCAGTTCGGAGGTGATCCGAACTGCGACCAAGCTGACTTGAACCTAAGGGGTTGCGCGCTTAAGGGAAGGAACCTACAAGGTCGGATCCGAAGACACTGGTCGGATGTGATCAGAGCTGTATTCAGATTGTGGCAGAGTAGACTTGTGCGCTTTAGGGTCAATGTGAGGCCCAAGTGTTGAGCCTGCGACAGACGCCTATATAAGGTGGATGTGCGGCGCACTTATTGGGTTGATCGCTTCAGCGCTGCGACTAGGGTTTGCATGTGTTGCGAATAGCCACCTCCACTCACCGCTGATTGTGTGATTGGACCTAGCAGTCTGCCGCACGGTGTTTCTCCTGCACACGCGGATACCGTTGGAGGCGGTGCACTTGCGCCGCTCCGGCAAACTCGTACGTGGCATCAGACGACCGACTGTTCGAGGGAGATCGTACGAGGAGGAGACGACCCACGCGGAGGCGCTGCCCCAACTCTTCTTCCGCTGCACGGTACTACGCGTCTAGTGGTAACGAACTGTGATCCATCTCCCGTAGCATGTTCCTGTTGTTCTACGCGTAGGATAATTTTTATTTGCAGCCGATGCACCCTACCGTAGAACCCAACAGTGGTATTAGAGTCTTTGCTATAGGATTTGGATTCAGATTGTATGCATATTAGATATGTGCAGGCGGCAGATGAGATCTGTTGTTGTTTATAAGATCGGCTATGTGCACAGTTGATGTGATCAACTGCACATGGGGATCGTTGAGGCTATGTTTTCTGCCCATTGAGATCGATGAGGTCGTGACACGATCTAGCCCTACCGGTCGATCATCCGCCATCGGGGTTAACAGTGAAACGTAAATCCGAATCGGATTCGCGATGATCGATATGATCGGTCAGATCAGAAAATTCGGCGTGAACGGAGTTCAGATGCAACCTGTGATTTCCGAAAACGTCGAGTGCGTAGCGCCGTGTATTTCGTACCCGACACACAAACCGGTAGAATGCGATTCTATGCATAAGTTTGTTTTGAAGGTTTGATGTGAATAGTAGGCTCATGTGTATATGATGCATGTGTGTAATTTATACTTGGCCTGCGTGTCATGTTTGTCAGCCGGCAGGAGCCAAAGTGCTGTCATTATATTGTATAACAACCTGCATGTCGACTTGTGACTCTATGTAAAATTCATTACTAGTTGTAGTAGTTGGATAATAGAGATCAGGTTGGTGGCTTGGTATCCCGGTGTGACAAACAAGATGGAGTTCGTAGATGGTCATCGGAGTCGGAGCCGACCTGGAAGAACATCCATGAAGGAGCCATACTATTACACAATATGTGTTTATTTGTGATTGTTATGCTTCTTTGTTTCTACGCATGTTAGAATGGTAGAATGATCCCTCATGAATATCAAGCAAATTGCCATCCCCGATGTTGCACCTTCGCATGTCAAGTACTTCTAGTAGTGGGCTCATAAAAGTGGGGTGCTGCTGGGTGTCCTTGAACTGAAGGGTTCGTGTCGGACATGGACATGCACTGCGTCAGGTTAACTTGACAAGGCTATCAAAACGGTTTTGGGCCTTGTGGCAAAGAAGGTTGGGAGCCTGGGTATGAGATACCTTCCCGACCAACAGGAGTCATATAGAGATATGATTAGCAAGGAGTTGCTTACCAGATAGGTATGTTGGCTAGCAGTGATGCTAAAGCTCACTAGTCGCATGCGCTAGTCGGATCCTGAATCACTGAGAGTTTGCGGAGGATCTTGACTTGATGGGAGTATTTCGGTTAGGCGAATTACTCTACATAAACACATTGCTTAGTGATTGCATATTTTCTGTTGTAGATCAATGGCACCACCTGCTCAACCCAACTTTGCATTGAAATCAATTCTGGAAAAGGATAAACTGAATGGAACAAACTTCACCACCTGGTATAGAAATCTGAGAATTATTCTCAAGCATGATAAAAAGGAACATGTTCTAGATGATCCACTTCCAGAGGAACCTGCCGATAATGCTAATGCCACAACTAAGAATGCCTACCAGAAACTCATTGATGAATCAACGGAGATCAGCTGTCTGATGCTGGCTTGTATGGAGCCCGATTTGCAACAGCATTTCAAAAATGTTGAGGCTTACATATGATCGAGAGTCTCAAGAGCATGTTTCAGACACAGGCTAGGACCGAAAGGTTCAACATGTCGCGATCCTTGATGGATTGCAAGCTGAAGGAAGGTGATCCAATGAGCCCACATGTGATCAGGATGATCGGATATGTGCAAGCTTTGGATCGTTTGGGCTTCACGCTCTTGGATGAACTGGCTACTGATGTTGTTCTGGGTTCTCTTCGGCCCAGCTATGGGACGTTCATCTCGAACTATCATATGCATGGCATGGATAAGAAGCTCACTGAATTGTGTGGGATGCTCAAAGTGGCAGAGCAGGATATTAAGAAAGGCACGCATCAAGTGTTGATGGTGGAGAAATCGGCTAAGTTCAAGAAGAGTTGGTCCAAGAAAAAGGCTAAGGCAAAGGGCACGGAGACGGTAACCTCCGCTGCTGCGCCAAAGTCTGGACCGGACTCGAAGACCGTTTGCTATCACTGCAAGGAGACTGGTCACTAGAAGAGGAACTATAGCAAGTGGATTGCAGAGCATGGCAAGAAGGCCGGGAATGTTGCTCCAGGAAAAGGTACACTTGTTGCATATGTTATAGACATTTACCTTGCTGACATACCTAGTAGCTCTTGGGTATTTGATACCGGATCGGTTGTTCATATTTGCAACTTGATGCAGGGGCTGGTAAGAACTAGGCATGTGGCACAAGGGGAGATTGACATCAGGGTCAGCAACAAAGAAAGAGTTGCTGCATTGGAGGTCGGGATGATGCAGCTCCAGCTTCCTTCTAGATTCATTATGGAATTGAATAATTGTTATTACATTCCTGCACTTAGTCGGAACATTATTTCTACCTCATGTTTGATGAGTCAAGGTTATGAATTCAATTTAAAGGACAATGGTTGTTCGATATTTCTGAATGGTATGTTCCATGGCTATGCACCCATTTTAGATGGGCTATTTATATTGAATCTAGAACAGGAACCGGTCTATAACGTGAATGTCAAGAGGCATAAGCCTAATGAGATAAATCTGACATACTTCTGGCATTGCTGGCTTGGTCACATCAGTCTGAAACGCATGAAGAAGCTCCATGATGATGGGCTGCTAACTTCACCCGACTTTGAGTCGTTTGAGACATGGGAATCATGCTTGCTCGGCAAGATGACTAAGTCTCCCTTCACAAAGAGTTGCAAGAGGGAATCCTGTCGGCGTTCTGGGAAATGGGGTCCCCAGACTTGCCTGCCTGCGGCCTGCGGCGTGGCTCAAAAGGGGCCCAGCACGGCCTATCTTCATCAACACAAGCTCAAGACCCTCGTGAGGGGCCAAGCCTCGCGGGGCGGATGACAAGGAGCTTCATCAGGCACGGCCTCATCAGGCTGGCTCACGAGGAGGCGGAGAGTTCAATGCGGGGTACCTCACGAGGTGCCCATGATGCAAGCCATGACGACCAAGGGCGCTAGTCAGGCGCCAGCCCGCACAGTGTCCTCCTTTCCCCTTTGGTGCAAAGGGAGCAAGCGCAGGCGGGAGCATCAAGCAAAGGCATCCATTTATGTGCAACAAGACCAAGACCAGCCCAACGACAGGGAGGAAGTCATTGTGGAGCCCAAGCAGGCGTCACCACCAGAGCCTTTGGCAGGCGAGGACCAACTTTAGTCAGGATAAGTGTACCCGCTGTTCCCCTTCAAAATGGCCGATTGTTGGCGCCCTTCCCGCTCAATATTTGGGAAGAGGCCCAGGGCCTTTGCCTATAAATAGGACTAGCCACCCCCAGGGTAGGGAGATCGATCGAGAATCAAGAGAGGCATCTAGAATCAAGAGAGGCATCTGGATCTGCACCTGAATCAAGAAAGAGAGAGAGAGTCAGAAGGGCAACTGAACTCCTCCTAGCAGTTCATCATCCCAGCTAAGAGCAGACCCTCGCGAGGCTGTTCTTCCTTGTATTGTTCATCATCAGCCCAAGAGGCAATCCACCACACCACACACTGGAGTAGGGTATTACACCACAATGGTGGCCTAAACCAGTATAAACCCTGTGTCTCTTGTGTTGTTCCTTTCGTAGTTTAGATCCTAACGAGTCGGCGAGGAACATGTAGGTTGAGGGCGAAATCTCCGCGCGCACCCTAGTGTTCGAACCTCAAGGGTCTGCCGGAATCCGAAATCCGACATTTGGCGCGCCAGTTAGGGGTGCGCCAGAATTCGTCCTCAGTCGCCCTGTTCTTCTCCGACCGTCGCACCGCCCTCGCTTCCCCCGTCGCCCAGACGGCTCCCTTCGGCAGGCGCCCTCGTTGTTCCCCGTCACCTGCCGTCAACACCGCCACCGGCCCGGCGGGGAACGAGCAGCAAGCATTGTCCCAGCATCCATCCATGAGGCGAGACGGCCGCACTGCCACACCCTCGCTCACCCCAGCTGGTTCTTCGTCCCGCGCGCCCCGCGCGGCCATGGAGGCTCGAGCTGTGCTCATTGTGGCAAACGATCTCTCTGCGCCTAATCGACAGCGTCTATGAAGAGTGGCTCGACTGAAGTCGCCGAGCTTCGTCCAGGCTTTGAGGGCTCCCGCGCCGTCCTTCTCCTTTGACCGCGCCCGCCCTGACGCGAGCAATGATGCTCTGGGCGCCTCGGCCGCCTCCCCTAGAAGGCGCCCTTGCCCCAAGGCACGCGGCCCCTTGGGGGAACCCGCTCCGTCAGGCGCCAGCGCGGCAAGAGCAGAGCTGCCAAGAAGTCCCTCGCCCTCGAGAAGCTGCTGAGCGCTCCCTTCTCCCAAGACGTCAAGACCCCTGCTGTTGCTCCCAGCTGCAGCGCATGGGGACCCGCAGACCAAGCTCTTCGTCACCCAAGGCCTCCGTGGCCCACAGAGGCTGTCACGCCTTCACCACCGAGCTGCGCGTCGCGTGGCCCGGCAAGTTCAAGCAGACCTGCCTCCTCGCTATGGCGGCACGGCTGACCCAGTAAGTTCCTCAGCTCTCGAGCTGGCCATCGAGGCTGCCAGCGGAGAGCGAGAATGTCATGTGAACTGGTTTCCCATGGTGCTCAGGGCAGGGGCCCTTTGGCTCTGAACACAGCTCGAGCATGATTTCCTCCTAGGGCGAGATGCGCACCCGCTTCATCGCCAACTTCGTGGTACTCGCGACCGCCACCCGCCGTGGCGACATCGCGCCGTATCAAGCAGCAACTGTGGGAAACCCAGAGAAGTACATCGGTAGCTTCAACAACGCGGGCCTCAAGATCCCCAAGGTGACCGAGGAGGCCATCATCTCAGCCTTCTCGGCGGGCGTGCACGCGTCAAGATGAAGGAGGAGCTGGCGATGCATGAAGACCTGTGCACCTCCTTGGAGCTGTTCAACTTGGCGACCAAGTGCGCCAGGGGCTGAGGAAGGCGCCTCTCCTCCTCGAGCTGCGCCGAGACCGAAGAGAAGAAGCCCAAGGCCAGGGCGTGAAGCGCAAGGGGCTGTCGTGCTCATGCAGAGCCAGACACCAAGCGGGGCAGAGATCAGCCCGAATCCTCCAAGGGCAGTCGGTACTGCGTGTACCACGACCTCCACACCCACAACACCAATGAATGCCAAGATCTCCGAGCTGTGCGTGAAGAAAGGGTCGGCCGACGCCCTGACCGCACCGACCGGGGCTGCGGCCAAGGAGGAGGAAGGAACACAGGACACTGGGAAGACCGCCACCCTCGCCAAGGGTGGCGTGACCAACCTCGCGAGGATCACTGGCAGGACCCGCCTCGCGAGGGAGCATGGAGGGATCAGCCTCGCGAGGATCGCTCGCAAGGTAACATAGGCCTCCCTCCGCTGCCGCGGGAGCCAAGAAGAAATGAGGACCGTCATCAGGATGAGGGGGCCGGGGGCTTCCAGGAACCACGTGCCATCGCCTGCATCCTGGGCGGAGCTCAAGCCCCAGCCTCTCAACGCATCTTCAAGAAGTTTGCTCGCGAAGTAAACGCAGTCCTCCCCAAGCTCGAGGCCACGCGCCCTCTCAGGTGGTCGGCGTGCGCCATCACGTTCAGCTTAGCGGATCAGCTCAAGTGCACGGGCACAACCGGAGTCCTCCCGATGCTTTGTTCCCCAATCATCAGCAATGTGCTAGTCATCGGGACCCTCATCGATGGCGGGGCAGGGCTCAACGTCCTGTCCGTGGAAACATTCGACACTCTCCAAGTGCCCTACAACCAGCTTCAGCCAACCAAGCATTTCTCCGGAGTCACCGATGGCTCAACGGTCCCGATTGAGCAGGTCCGCCTCCCTGTCACCTTCGGGGTACGCGACAACTACCGCACTGAGCTCATCGACTTCGACGTCGCCCACATTCGCCTGCCGTACAACGCCATCCTCGGGTACCAGCGCTGGCCAAGTTCATGGCCGTAACCCACCATGGCTACAACGTCCTCAAGATGCCAGGAAGTGGCGGAGTCATCACGGTACCCTGCGAGGAGAAAGACGCGGTGTGCTCCCTGGAGCGAGCCTTTTAGGACGCATCACTGGAAGACCCGGATCGCGGAAACAGGAGGCTTCCCGAGGCCGCCCCCAAGAAGAAGAAGACATCGTCTGGCCCGGCCCCTTAGGAGGCAGGCCCCTCAGGGCTCGCGCCTGCCCAGGGGGAACCTCCTTCCATCACATAGGGAAGCGCGCCTGGCGCCCTCCTCAGGCAGGGCTGGGGGCTCTCCCCTGAAGGGCCGCCGACCTCGCCAAGGTCACGAGGGAGGCGCTTGGGCACCACTTGGAGGCGTGTTTCGAAGCACGTTTCCCTCAAGAAGGAGCAAGGCAAGGAGGGCCAAACCCTCAGGAGTTCTTCAGCAAGGCCATTCATGTGCTACATGAAGAAAATATGCCCTAGAGGCAATAATAAAGTTATTATTTATTTCCTCATATCATGATAAATGTTTATTATTCATGCTAGAATTGTATTAACCGGAAACATGATACATGTGTGAATACATAGACAAACATATAAGTCAGTAGTATGCCTCTACTTGACTAGCTCATTAATCAAAGATGGTTATGTTTCCTAACCATAGACATGTGTTGTCATTTGATTAATGGGATCACATCATTAGGAGAATGATGTGATTGACATGACCCATTCCGTTAGCCTAGCACTTGATCGTTTAGTATCTTGCTATTGCTTTCTTCATGACTTATACAAAGTTCTGCAACTATGAGATTGTGCAACTCCGTTTACGGAAGAACACTTTGTGTGCTACCAAAGCGTCTAGCGTAATCGGGTGATTATAAAGGTGCTCTACAGGTGTCTCCGAAGGTACATGTTGGGTTGGCATAATTCGAGATTAGGTTTTGTAACTCCGATTGTCGGAGAGGTATCTCTGGGCCATCTCGGTAATACTCATCACCTAAGCCTTGCAAGCATTGTAACTAATGAGTTAGTTATGAGATGATGTATTATGGAATGAGTAAAGAGACTTGCCAATAATGAGATTGAACTAGGTATTGAATACCGACGATCAAATCTCGGGCAAGTAACATACCGATGACAAAGGGAACAACGTATGTTGTTATGCGGTTTGACCGATAAAGATCCTCGTAGAATATGTAGGAACCAATATGGGCATCCAGGTCCCGCTATTGGTTATTGATCGAGAATGGTTCTAGGTCATGTCTACATAGTTCTCGAACCCGTAGGGTCCCATACGCTTAACGTTACGATGCAGTTTTATTATGAGTTTATAAGTTTTGATGTGCGAAGTTTGTTGAGTCCCGGATGTGATCACGGACATGACGAGGAGTCTCGAAATGGTCGAGACATAAATATTGATATATTGGGCGACTATATTCGGACACGAAGTGTTAGGGTGATTTTGGAGAAAACCGAGTGTCGGGGGTTACCGAACCCCGGGAGAGTTAATGGGCCATATGGGCCTTGGTGGAAGAGAGAGGGCGGCAGGGTGGGCGCGCGCCTCTTCCTCTGGTCCGACTGGACTAGGAGGCGCCCCTTCCTTCCCCTCTCCCCTTCCTTCCCCCTCCTAGTAGGAGTAGGAAAGGAGGAGTCCTACTCCTACTAGGAGGAGGATTCCTCCTCCTTGGCGCGCCCAAGGGGCGGCAACCTCCCCCTTGCTCCTTTATATCAGGCGGGGCACCCCATAGACACACAAGTTGATCTAAGGATCGTTCCTTAGCCGTGTGCGGTGCCCCCTCCACCATATTGCACCTCGGTCATATGGTCATATGGTGCGGTGCACCCCATAGAACATCATCATCGTCACCACGCCGTCGTGCTGACGGAACTCATCTCCGGAGCTCGGCTGAATCGGAGGCCGGAGATCGTCATCGAGCTGAACGTGTGCTGAACTCGGAGGCCCCGTACGTTCGGTGCTTGGATCGGTCGGATCATGAAGGCGACGACTACATCAACCGCGTTGTGCTAACGCTTCGCTTCACGGTCTCGAGAGTGCGTGGACGAACACTCTTCCCTCTAGTTTCTATGCCATCACCATGATCTTGCGTGTATGTAGGAAAATTTTGAAATTACTACGTTCCCCAACGGTGGCATCGAGCCTAGGTTTTATCGTTGATGTTATATGCACGAGTAGAACACAAGTGAGTTGTGGGCGATACAAGTCATCTTGCTTACCGACATGTCATACTTTGGTTGGCGGTATTGTGAGATGAAGCGGCCCGGACCGACATTACGCCAGACGCTTACGCGAGACTGGTTTCACCGTTCTGAGCACTTGTGCTTAAAGGTGGCTGGCGGGTGTCTGTCTCTCTCACTTTAGCTGAATCGAGTGTGGCTACGCCCGGTCCTTGCGAAGGTTAAAATAGCACCAAGTTGACAAACTATCGTTGTGGTTTTGATGCGTAGGTAAGAACGGTTCTTGCTCAGCACGTAGCAGCCACGTAAAACTTGCAACAACAAAGTAGAGGACGTCTAACTTGTTTTTGCTGGGCATGTTGTGATGTGATATGGCCAAGACGTGATGCTATATTTTATTGTATGATATGATCATGTTTTGTAACGAAGTTATCGGCAATGGCAGAGCCATATGGTTGTCGCTTTATTGTATGAAATGCAAATGCCTGTAATTGCTTTACTTTATCACTAAGCGGTAGCGATAGTCGTAGAAGCAATAGATGGCATAACGACAACGATGCTATGATGGAGATCAAGGTGTCGCGCGGTGATGATGGTGATCACGATGGTGCTTGGAGATGGAATCACAAGCACAAGATGATGATGGCCATATCATATCACTTATATTGATTGCATGTGATGTTTATCCTTTATGCATCTTATCTTGCTTTGATTGACGGTAGCATTTTAAGATGATCTCTCACTAAAATTATCAAGAAGTGTTCTCCCTGAGTATGCACCGTTGCCAAAGTTCGTCATGCCCAGACACCACGTGATGGTCGGGTGTGATAAGCTCTACATCCATCTACAACGGGTGCAAGCCAGTTTTGCACACGCGGAATACTCAAGTTATACTTGACGAGCCTAGCATATGCAGATATGGCCTCGGAACACGGAGACCGAAAGGTCGAGCGTGAATCATATAGTAGATATGATCAACATAGTGATGTTCACCATTGAAAACTACTCCATCTCACGTGATGATCGGTCATGGTTTAGTTGATTTGGATCACGTAATCACTTGGATGACTAGAGAGATGTCTGTCTAAGTGGGAGTTCTTAAGTAATATGATTAATTGAACTTAAATTTATCATGAACTTAGTACCTGATAGTATTTTGCTTGTCTATGTTTGTTTGTAGATAGATGGCTCGTGCTGTTATTCCGTTGAATTTTAATGCGTTCCTTGAGAAAGCAAAGTTGAAAGATGATGGTAGCAATTACATGGACTAGGTCCGTAACCTGAGGATTATCCTCATTGCTGCACAGAAGAGTCACATCCTGGAAGCACCGCTGGGTGCCGAACCTTCTGCCGATGCAACCGGCGGCGTTAAGAATGTGCGCGAGCAAAGCTGATGACTACTCTATAGTTCGAGTGTGCCATGCTTTACGGTTAGAACCAGGACTTCAACGACGTTTTGAACGTCATGGAGCATATGAGATGTTCCAGGAGTTGAAGTTAATATTTCAAGCAAATGCCCGGATTGAGAGATATGAAGTCTCCAATAAGTTCTATAGCTGCAAGATGGAGGAGAATAGTTACACAAGTGAGCATATACTCAAAATGTCTGGGTATAATAATCACTTGATTCAAGCGGGAGTTAATCTTCGGATGATAGCGTCATTGATGAATTCTCCAATCACGCCACCAAGCTACAAGAGCTTTGTGATGAACTATAATATGCAAGGGATGAACAAGACTATTCGGGCTCTTAGCGATGTTAAAAGCTGCGGAGGTAGAAATCAGAAGGAGCATCAAGTGTTGATGGTCAACAAGACCACTAGTTTCAAGAAAAGGGCAAAGGGAAGAAGAAGGGAACTTCAAGAAAAACAGCAAGCAAGTTGCTGCTCAAGAGAAGAAACCCAAGTCTGGACCTAAGCCTAAAGCTGAGTGCTTCTCTTGCAAGCGGTGGTCCTTTGGAAGCGGAACTGCCCCAAGTATTTGGTGGATAAGAAGGATGGCAAAGTAAACAAAGGTATATGTGATATACATGTTATTGATGTGTACCTAACTAGAGCTCGTAGTAGCTTTTGGGTATTTGATCTTGGTTACATTGCTAATATTTGCAACTTCAAGCAGGGACTACGGAATAAGCGAGCACTAGCCAAGGGCGAGGTGACGATCTTGCGGGAAATGGTTCCAAAGTCGATGTGATCGCGGTCGGCACGCTACCTCTACATCTACCTTGGGATTAGTTTTAGACCTGAATAATTGTTATTTGGTGCCGGCGTTGAGCATGAACATTATATCTGGATCTTGTTTGATGCGAGGCGGTTATTCATTTAAATCGAGAGAATAATGGTTGTTCTATTTATATGAGTAATATCTTTTATGGTCATACACCCTTGAAGAGTGGTCTATTTTACTAAATCTCGATAGTAGTGATACACATATTCATAGTGTTGAAACCAAAAGATGCAGAGTTGATAATGATAGTGCAACTTATTTGTGGCCTTGCCGTTTAGGTCATATCGATGTAAAGCGCATGAAGAAACTCCATCTTGATGGGCTTTTGGAATCACTTGATTATGAATCACTTGGTACTTGCGAACCGTGCCTCATGGGCAAGATGACTAAAATGCCGTTCTCGGAACTATGGAGCGAGCAAGCGATTTGTTGGAAATCATACATACTGATGTTTGTGGTCCAATGAATGTTGAGGCTCGCGGCGGGTATCGTTATTTTCTCACATTCACAGATGATTTGAGCAGATATGGGTATATCTACTTGATGAAACACAAGTCTGAAACATTTGAAAAGTTCAAAGAATTTCAGAGTGAAGTGGAAAATCATCATAACAAGAAAATAAAGTTTCTCGATCGATCATGGAGGAGAATATTTGAGTTCTGAGTTTGGTTTACACTTGAAACAATGTGGAATAGTTTGCAACTCACGCCACGGAACACCACAGCGAAATGGTGTGTCGAGCGTCGTAATTGTACTTTACTTGATATGGTGCGATCTATGATGTCTCTTACTGATTTACCGCTATCGTTTTGGGGTTATGCTTTAGAGGCGGCGCATTCACGTTAAATAGGGCACCATCAAAATCCGTTGAGCGGCGCCTTATGAGCTGTGGTTTGGCAAGAAACCAAAGTTGTCGTTTCTTAAAGTTTGGGGTTGCGATGCTTATGTGAAGAAACTTCAACCGGATAAGCTCGAACCCAAATCGAATGTGTCTTCATAGGATACCCAAAAGAGGCTGTTGGGTACACCTTCTATCATAGATCCGAAGGCAAGACATTCGTTGCTAAGAATGGATCCTTTCTAGAAGGAGTTTCTCTCGAAAGAAGTGAGTGGGAGGAAAGTAGAACTTGATGAGATAAGCTGTATCTACTCCCTTATTGGAAAGTAGTTCATCACGAGAACCGGTTCTGTGACAACTACACCAATTAGTGAGGAAGCTAATGATAATGATCATGAAACTTGAGATCAAGTTTCTCTTGAACCTCGTGGGTCTACGAGTAAGATCCGCACGAGTGATGCGGTAATCCTATTCGGAAGTCATGTTACTTGACCATGATGAACCTCGAACTATGAGGAAGCGATGATGAGCCCAGATTCGCAAAATGGCTAGAGGCCATGAAATCGAGATGGGATCCATGTATGAAAACAAAGTATGGACTTTGGTTGACTTGCCGATGATCGGCAAGCCATTGAGAATAAATGGATCTTTAAGAAGAAGGCGGCGATGGTAATGTTTCTGTCTATAAAGCTCGACTTGTTGCAAAAGGTTTTCGACAAGTTCAAGGGGTTGACTACGATGAGACTTTCTCACCGTAGCGATGCTTAAGTCTGTCGAATCATGTTAGCTATTGCTGCATTTCATGATTATGAAATTTGGCAAATGGATGTCAAGACTGCATTCTTGAATGGATTTCTAGAAGAAGAGTTGTATATGATGCAGCAGGAAGGTTTTGTTGATCCAAAAGGTGCTGACAAAGTGTGCAAGCTCTAGCGTTCCATTTATGGACTGGTGCAAGCATCTCGGAGTTGGAATAAGCGCTTTGATAGTGTGATCAAAGCATATGGTTTTATCTGAGACTTTTGGAGAAGCTTTGTATTTACAAGAAAGTGAGTGGGAGCTCTGTAGCATTTCTAATTTTATATGTAGATGACATATTATTAATTGGAAATGATATAGAATTCTGGATAGCATAAAGGGATACTTGAATAAAAGTTTTTCAATGAAAGACCTCGGTGAAGCTGCTTACATATTGGGCATCAAGATCTATAGAGATAGATCAAGGCGCTTAATAGGACTTTCACAAAGCACATACCTTGACAAAATTTTGAAAAAGTTCAAAATGGATTAGGCGAAAAAGGGTTCTTTCTGTGCTACAAGGTGTGAAGTTGAGTCAAACTCAATGCCCGACCACAATGAGAAGATAGAGAAAATGAAAAATGTTCCTATGCTTCAGCCATAGGCTCTATCATGTATGCAATCTTGTGTACCAGACACGATGTATGTAGCAATAAGCTTGGCGGGAAGGTACCAAAGTAATCGAGTGGATCACTGGACAGACGGTCAAGAACATCTGAAATACCTCAAAAGGACTAAGGATATGTTTCTCGTATATGGAGGTGACAAAGAGCTAGTCGTAAATGGTTACGTCGATGCAAGCTTTGACACCGATCCGGACGATTCTAAATCGCAAACCGGATCGTATTTTTATTAAGCGGTGGAGCTATAAGTTGGTGCAGTTCTAAACAAAGCGTCGTGGCGGGATCTACATGTGAAGCGGAGTACATAGCTGCCGGGCGACAAATGAAGAGTCGGATGAAGGAGTTCATTTCGATCTAGGTGTCATACCTAGTGCATCGGGACCAATGAAGATCTTACGTGACAATCTGGTGCAATTGCTTTGGCAAAGGAATCCAGATTTCACAAGAGGACCAAGCACATCAAGAGACGCTTCAATTCCATTCAGGACCAAGTCCAAGTGGGAGACATAGAGATTTGTAAGATACATACGGATCTGAATGTTGTAGAACTGTTGACTAAGCCTCTCTCACGAGCAAAACATGATCAGCACCAAGACTCCATGGGTGTTAGAATCATTACTATGTAATCTAGATTATTGACTCTAGTGCAAGTGGGAGACTGAAGGAAATATGCCCTAGAGGCAATAATAAAGTTATTATTTATTTCCTCATATCATGATAAATGTTTATTATTCATGCTAGAATTGTATTAGCCGGAAACATGATACATGTGTGAATACATAGACAAACATATAGTCACTAGTATGCCTCTACTTGACTAGCTCATTAATCAAAGATGGTTATGTTTCCTAACCATAGACATGTGTTGTCATTTGATTAATGGGATCACATCATTAGGAGAATGATGTGATTGACATGACCCATTCCGTTAGCCTAGCACTTGATCGTTTAGTATACTGCTATTGCTTTCTTCATGACTTATACAAAGTTCCTGCAACTATGAGATTGTGCAACTCCCGTTTACCGGAAGAACACTTTGTGTGCTACCAAAGCGTCTAGCGTAGCTGGGTGATTATAAAGGTGCTCTCTGGTGTCTCGAAGGTACATGTTGGGTTGGCATAATTCGAGATTAGGTTTTTCACTCCGATTGTCGGAGAGGTATCTCTGGGCCCTCTCGGTAATACTCATCACCTAAGCCTTGCAAGCATTGTAACTAATGAGTTAGTTATGAGATGATGTATTACGGAGCGAGTAAAGAGACTTGCGATGAACGAGATTGAACTAGGTATTGAATACCGGCGATCAAATCTCGGGCAAGTAACATACCGATGACAAAGGGAACAACGTATGTTGTTATGCGGTTTGACCGATAAAGATCTTCGTAGAATATGTTGGAACCAATATGGGCATCAGGTCCGCTATTGGTTATTGACGAGAATGGTTCTAGGTCATGTCTACATAGTTCTCGAACCGTAGAAGTCCGACGCAACAACGTTTGATGACAGTTTTATTATGAGTTTATAAGTTTTGATGTGCGAAGTTTGTTGGAGTCCGGATGTGATCACGGACATGGCGAGGAGTCTCGAAATGGTCGAGACATGAAGATTGATATATTGGGCGACTATATTCGGACACGGAAGTGTTCGGTGATTTCGGAGAAAACGGTCTTAGGGAGGTTCTGGAACCCCGGGAGAGTATGTCAAGACTGCATTCTTGAATGGATTTCTAGAAGAAGAGTTGTATATGATGCAGCAGGAAGGTTTTGTTGATCCAAAAGGTGCTAATAAAGTGTGCAAGCTCTAGCTGCTCCATTTATGGACTGGTGCAAGCATCTCGAGTTAGAATAAACGCTTTGATAGTGTGATCAAAGATATGGTTTTATATGCACTTTTGGAGAAGCCTCAGATTTACAAGAAAGTGAGTGGAGCTCAGAAGCATTTCTAATTTTATATGTAGATGACATATTATTAATTGGAAATGATATAGAATTTCGGATAGCATAAAGGGATACTTGAATAAAAGTTTTTCAATGAAAGACCTCGGTGAAGCTGCTTATATATTGGGCATCAAGATCTATAGAGATAGATCAAGACGCTTAATAGGACTTTCACAAAGCACATATTTTGACAAAATTTTGAAAACGTTCAAAATGGATTAGGCAAAGAAAGGGTTCTTTTCCTGCTACAAGGTGTGAAGTTGAGTCAAACTCAATGCCCCCACCACAGCAGAAGATAGAGAGAATATGAAAATGTTCCCTATGCTTCAGCCATAGGCTCTATCATGTATGCAATGCTGTGTACTGCACTGATGTATGCTTAGCAATAAGCTTGGCAGGAAGGTACCAAAGTAATCCAGAGAGGATCATCGACAACGGTCAAGAACATCCTGAAATACCTCAAAAGGACTAAGGATATGTTTTCAGATATGGAGGTGACAAAGAGCTAGTCGAAATGGTTACGCCGATGTAAGTTTTGACACCGATCCGGACGATTCTAAATCGCAAACCGGATACGTGATTTTTATTTAAACGGTGGAGCTGTAAGTTGGTGCAGTTCTAAACAAAGCGCCGTGGCGGATCTACATGTGAAGCGGAGTACATAGCTGCTTCGAAGCAGCAAATGAAGGAGTCCGGATGAAGGAGTTCATTTCGATCTAGGTGTCATACCTAGTGCATCGGGACCAATGAAGATCTTCGTGACAATATCGTGCAATTGCTTTGGCAAAGGAATCCAGATTTCACAAGAGGACCAAGCACATCAAGAGACGCTTCAATTCCATTCGGGACCAAGTCCAAGTGGGAGACATAGAGATTTGTAAGATACATACGGATCTCAATGTTGTAGAACTGCTGACTAAGCCTCTCACGAGCAAAACATGATCAGCACCAAGACTCCATGGGTGTTAGAATCATTACTATGTAATCTAGATTATTGACTCTAGTGCAAGTGGGAGATCAAGGAAATATGCCCTAGAGGCAATAATAAAGTTATTATTTATTTCTCATATCATGATAAATGTTTATTATTCATGCTAGAATTGTATTAGCCGAAACATGATACATGTGTGAATACATAGACAAACATATAAGTCACTAGTATGCCTCTACTTGACTAGCTCATTAATCAAAGATGGTTATGTTTCCTAACCATAGACATGTGTTGTCATTTGATTAATGGGATCACATCATTAGAGAATGATGTGATTGACATGACCCATTCCGCTAGCCTAGCACTTGATCGCTTAGTATACTGCTATTGCTTTCTTCATGACTTATACAAAGTTCCTAACTATGAGATTGTGCAACTCTGCTTACTGTAAGAACACTTTGTGTGCTACCAAACGCCACAACGAATCGGGTGATTATAAAGGTGCTCTACAGTGTGTCTCTCAAGGTACATGTTGGGTTGGCATAATTCGAGATTAGGTTTTTCACTCCGATTGTCGGAGAGGTATCTTCGGCCCTCTCGACAATACTCATCACCTAAGCCTTGCAAGCATTGTAACTAATGAGTTAGTTATGAGATGATGTATTACGGAACGAGTAAAGAGACTTGCCAGTAACGAGATTGAACTAGGTATTGAATACCGACGATCAAATCTCGCAAGTAACATACCGATGACAAAGGGAACAACGATGTTGTTATGCGGTTTGACCGATAAAGATCTTCGTGAGAATATGTAGGAACCAATATGGGCATCCAGTGTCCCGCTATTGGTTATTGACCGAGAATGGTTCTAGGTCATGTCTACATAGTTCTCGAACCCGTAGGGTCCGCACGCTAACGCTTCGATGACAGCTTTATTATGAGTTTATAAGTTTTGATGTACCGTTTGTTCGAGTCCCGGATGTGATCACGGACATGACGAGGAGTCTCAAATGGTCGATACATAAAGATTGATATATTGACGACTATATTCGACACCGAAGTGTTCCCGTGATTTCGGAGAAAATCGGAGTGCCGGGGTTACCGAACCCCCGGAGAGTTAATGGGCCACATGGGCCTTGGTGGGAAGAGAGAGGGCGGCCAGGTGGGCCGCAAGCACCTCTCTCCTCCTCGTCCTAACTGACTAGGAGGGGGGGCGCCTTTCCTTCCCCCTCCCCTTTCCTTCCCCCTCCTAGTAGGAGTAGGAAAGGAGGAGTCCTACTCTACTAGGAGGAGGATTCTCCTCCCTGGCGCGCCTAAGGCCGGCCGCCTCCCCCCTTGCTCCTTTATATACGGGGCGGGGCACCCCATAGACACACATCGCTCCTTAGCTGCAGGCGGCAGCCCCCTCCACCATATTCCACCTCGGTCATATCGCTATGAGTTTAGGCGGCCTCGCTACGGTAGAACATCATCATCGCCACCACGCCGTCAGGCCGACGGAACTCATCTCCGAGCTCTGCCGGATCGGAGGCCGGATATCGCCATCGAGCTGAACGTGTGCTGAACTCGGAGGCCCCGTGACGCTCGGTGCTTGGATCGGTCGGATCGTGAAGACGACGACTACATCAACCGCGCAGCTAACACTTCCGCCACGGCCCACGAGGGTACGTGGACGTAACAATCTTCCCTCTCTGCTATGCCATCACCATGATCTTGCGGTACGAGGAAAATTTTGAAATTACTATGTTCCCCAACACTACAGGAGTCAAGAGTCATGAGAGGCAGCCGCCACCACTGCAGGCCCCCCATCCAAAGCGAGGATGGTGGGCTGCCCTACATCGACATACCAGGCTCAACCGAGCCGCATCTCGTGAGCGCCTGCCCTGCAAGTGGGACGCCGCAAGGTCTGCCCCACACCACGCTCACATGCCTTATGGCTGGCCGAACGCGCTATTGCTGCACTCAGCAGCCATCAGGGCCATCCCGAGGCTCAAGAGGTCGCTGCAAGATGCAGCCTTGGCGGAGATGGAGATGGTCCGCGAGGAGCCACCAGCGCCCGAGCCTCCCGAGGCCCCGGGCCTGGGGCTGTGGAGGATCGGCCCGCAGCCCACCAAGTCTGCTACACCAACACCCCTTCGCCCTCAACATCATCAGTGACATCTTTCAAGTTTCATTTCCAATTTGGAGCGCCTCAGGCCACATTATTCCCAGCCGCATGGGTCCGCTCCTCTCGGGCGGTAATTTTTTATTTCATGTTCTCGCCACTTTATTGGGGGCGCCTCGGGCTGCATCATCCCCAAGTCGCTAGGGTCGCACCCAGCGGCGTACCCTTCTTGCATTTATCTTAGGCCATGCTTTCACCCATCATGCTTGTTATTTGTGCCCGTCTGCGGCACCTTTTCTTCCGGATGTCCGAAGCCTCAAGCAGAAGGGGGTACCGAGCATTGGGACTCAGGCTCCTACCGCTCTCCAACCTCACCTTCGGGTCTTGTCCACGGTGATCGCGACCGGCATACCAAATGATGGTCGACACCAGCTCAAGGGCCGGGACCCGAGGACGAGAGTTTTGACATCTAACCAAGCTTGCGCGCTAAAGGGGGGGTAACCCGAGCATCGCGACCAGTGGCTCCTACCGCTCTCCACCTCACCTCCGGGTCTTGGCCACGACATCTTGACCCGGCATACCAAATGACGGCCGAGACCAGCTCGAGGGCCGGACCCGAGGACGAGAGTTTCGACATCTAACCAAGCTTGCACGCTAAAGGGGGGGTACGTGAGCATCGCGACTCAGTGGCTCCTACCGCCTCCAAGCCTCACCTTCGGTCTTGTCCACGCATCGCGACCGCACCAGCGACAGCTAAGACCAGCTCGAGGGCCGGACCCGAGGACGAGAGTTTCGACATCTAACCAAGCTTGCATGTTAAAGGGGGGTACCTGAGCATCGTGGACTCGTGGCTCCTACCGCCTCCTCCAAATTTCATTCTTCTGGTCTTGTCCACGGCATCGCGACCTGGCATACCAGCGACGGCTGAGACCAGCTCGAGGGCCGGGACCCGAGGACGTAGAGCGCCGACATCTAGCCAAATTTGCAGGAACACATCCCGAGATAAGGCCCCAGAGCCAGGCGCAACCCACCTTGAGGTAGGGCCCCGCGAGTCCCGCGCTGGCTCACGGGTGCCCAGATACACCTCGTTAGGCCCTACCGTGCCAGCCACGTGTCAAGGCGGGGTTGTACACGCCTGGGCCTCCTGAGGGGATCCTCCCACGCACTGAAGCACCATGTTCGCACTGGTCGGGACGACACTGCCGAGGAGCGGCTATGCCCATACACATACAGAAGCGCTATGCTCCGCGCTGGTGATAAACAACTGAGGGTGGCCCCTGGGCCGCATCAACCTCAGGGAGCCCAGAGCTCATTGTCTAGCCTCACCTCAACGCCTCCCCTCGGGAGTGCCGCGCGAGGGGGATGGGCACGGGGGCTGCGCCTGGGTCACGCCCAGATGCAAGCCACCCAGCCAGGCCCCCTCGGGCCTGGTTCGTCGCACATCCCTCCCCGAGTGGAGCCAAGGTACAAAGGCTGTTTGAGCGTCAAGGGGGACTCCTGAGCATCGTGACTCAGGAGCCTAACTGATCACGTAGCCCCTCACCCCTTAGTTCCAAAGGCTAACGGCGGTTGAGGTATGCGCGGGGCCGGGCTCTGCAGACGTAGAACGGTAGCCCACCCCCGCATCTCACCTCCCTACTTGCAGTTCGAGCGCCAAGGGGGACTCGAGCATCGCGACTCAGAGCCTAACTTGTCACGTAGCCCTCACTCCTGGTCCCGCCCTGGTTTCGGGTCGGGCTAACGGCCGAGAGAGCAAGGGCTTTCTCGCACAGAGAACATAAGCCAAGAGGGAAGGAAATAGCGTAAATTTCAAGGAATTCAAAAGCAAATTTTACAGTCCATACTGTTATCACAGCACCAAATGCAAGTTTTAACGCCTCCCCGAGGCATGGTACATGTGCAGGAATTAAAAGCAGGATGGGAGCCATGACGGAGTCACTTGCCGGCGGTGGAGCTATGCAGAGCGGGTTCGCCTTGTGGAGCTGCAGGGCTGGCAGCACTTCACCTCGGCTTGGTGCTGAAGGCCCGGAACTTCCCCAGCAGAGCCTCCACATGACCCTTCATGGCCTCAGTAGCGGCAGCGGCAGCGGCAAGCTCGCCGCTCGCTGGCTCCAACAGGCTGTCGAGGTCGACGTTGGGGTCACGAAGATAGATGTGGGTAAAGACCTGCCATTGCAGAAGACAAGATCGCGGCCTCAGCCTCACCAGAGGGCCAAGGCCAAGGGTGACATCTTCAAGAGCACGAACCAGAAGGAAGCAGCTTGGCAGACTGGCCCTGCCGCCGCCAGCAGGCTCTCCATGCCGCCTCATAAAGCGCCTTCAGCCAAGTGCGCAGCCTTCTCCTCCATCTCCGCCAAGGCCACACGATCTCGGCAAGAACCCATGCCTTGCCATCCAGCTCGACCTTCCTCGCCCAGCTCTTGCTCCAGCACGCACTAGGGGTCAAGGCGCTTGAGCTTGGCGTCTGGTCCTTGACGGTCACCCATGAGCCTTCATGCCCTCCTCCTACTTGGCGGTTATGGTCTCTCACGAGCTGGCCCTCAGCAGTCCCTTCACCACTCTCCAAATACCAGCAAAGAACTCGACATTAGCCGCCCCCAAGGCGCAAGGCCGCGAGAAGCCTTTGCCCCAAGGACGGCCTGCTTCTCCTCGTCGCAAGCTGTTGAGGCCTAGACTAGCGCCGCCAGAATCGAAGCATCGGACCGAAGACAGCCAGAAGCTAGCTCCAGGCGCCCGGCCACTAAACAAGGGTCGGCGCCCAAAAGGTCCTGCTGCAGACGGTCCAGTTCGGCAGCAGCACGATCTAGAACAGTAGGAGGAGTCGGGGAAACAGCGGTCGGTGGAGTAGGAGGAGAAGACGGCAGCGTGACCATGGTATCCTGAGGCGGAGCCTGCTGCGCCCCAACGACTGCGGTGGCGGCATCAGGCAAGGGCACCTCGGGAGTCGCTTGGGCCATGGGGGCTGAGCTCGCCCCAGCCGGCTCAGCTAGGCCTCACGAGGACGACCGGGCAGGAGAGGCCCGTGCGTCACGGTCACCTTCTTTCACGGGCAGAGGCGCTGCCACGGATGGAACCTCAGGAGCTCCCTTCGACTTCTTCGCTGCGGGTGCCAGCCTAGCCGGGAGATACGAACATCAAGCCTCAGCAACAGAACAAGAAACAAGACAGGAATCAAGCACTTACAGTGTCGCCGCCATGGGCTCGAGCAGCCTCGGGTCTGCATTTTGAAGCCCGAGAGCTGGCTGCAAGGATTAGCCTCAAGGTGCTTGGGAGCAGGACGTGCGCCTGCGGGTCGCCTCGGGGCTGAGGTAGACCTGCGGGGGATCAGCCCAGTCTAGTCCTTCTTCGGGATCGGGGGCAGGCTCCCGCCGCCCTTCTCGTTGTCATCACTCAAAGAGAGGCGGAGAGCACGGGACTTGCGCCAAAGGGGGGGAGCCCTTGACTCGGCCTCGGAGTCAGCCCCCTTTTCCCGTTCTGCTTCTTCCTTCTCTTTGCTGGAGTCACCGGAGGACACGTCCACCGGGTCCTCAGGAGCCTCCGCGGGCACAGGCCCGTCCCCGTTGAAGACGGGCATGGACCCCACTACCTGCTCCTAGTCCTCCCGGAGGAACAGGGCGAGCGCCTCCATCTCGCCACGCCGCCGACCAAAGATCGGAGAACTGCAGCGATCCTCGCTGCCAAGACCGCTGGGCTCGGTGGGACCTCCACATCGAAGTGAGTATCGACGAGCGGAGCCAGCAGGGTGCTCCAGAATTCTCTCAAGAGCGAGCGGGCCAAATTCGCCACGCCATGCTGGCCGGCCTCAGATCCACATCCATCTTCTCCAACACCAGCCTTGTGCGGGGGTCCACAAGCTCCACTCGAGACCAGTGGTCGGAGCTCGAGGGGTGCCCCGTGGGCAAGATCAGCCGGGGGTGGATGCGCCCAGCATCTACCAAGACCCACTTGCTCCTGAAGCCCTCAATCCTTTTCCCGGGGTTCAAAATGGCGATGGAGCTGCCGTACGCGACGAAGCTCGCACACGCAGAGACGGAACCATGAGAGGTCCGGAGGGAGAAGTAGTGGCGCAGCAAGGCCACTGTCAGGACCCCGACTCAATGCCACATCGATCTAGCATGTAACACCTCATATCACTTTGCGGACTCACGAACGGTATTCCTACGGTGTCGCCATTTACGCTGCCGGACCGCTTATGCCTTTTGGCACACGATATGATAGTGTCGCTAGCATCCATATGATAAGGAGACCGGTTGACATGGCTAGTCGAAACCCAAAGTGGCACAAACTTACAGGACAGCATCCATGACCCAAAGATCGAACGTGTTGGTCATCACGAGTGAATCCAGTCAGTAGCACTGGCTAGCAGACTCGTGAACCGGCTGTAGCGGGCTAACAGACTCCAGATTCATCGCGTGACATTTCCCCAAAGGGATGATACAGAATGAAGAAGGACACATGCTGCCAGCCTAAGTGTTCCGGAGCAGAGTAAGTTACCATGGCTCAAAGGAAGCACTAGGAGACATTTCCGTAAGAGAGGCTACTAAGGATAAACAACTAGATATCCAGATCCCACACATACCAAGCATTTCAATAACATACACACAATATGCTCGATATGTGCAAATACAACATGACATCACAACATGACTCTACGACTCAGGTATTTATTCATTAGGCTCGAGGAGCGAGATATTATAAACATGGGTCTCACGACCCAACATTCAGAGCATACAAGTCAAGCACAAGCGAAGTTTATCATGTCCGAGTACGATATCTACAAATGAAAAAGGCTTAGAAGCCTGACTATCTACTAGATCCTGCCGAGGGCACAAGATCGAGCTGAGGTAACAAGCTAAACGTCAAGTCACGCTGAACTACTAGCGAGACTAAAGTCTCTCTCAAAAACATAGAATAGGCAAATGTGAGTACAAATGTACCCAAAGAAGACTTACATCGTAATCCATCTACATATGCATCATTATCATCAAAAGGAATGGTGGGGTTTAATCGCAGCAAGCCAGCTTTGACTCAAGGGATATCCTAAACTACTTACTACAAGTAACTCTTTTGAGGTGGATGCACACGAGTCCCCATATTCACCATATCAATACACCACTATGGATCCGCCTCCCGCCTCCCTCACGAGAATGCCATCCATAGCACTCACGCTATCTTGTGTATTTTAGAGTATCCACTTTCACTTGTCTATGAACTGTGCACAGCAACCCGAAGTCCTTTAGCGACACATCTATTCAAAAGATGATGTTAACCCCTGCAGGTGTACTTCTTCACACACGCTCACCACTTACCGCCGCTACACGACATGTACTGCATCCTTCAAGCGAAGCCCAACGAGGGTGTCGCCACGACCTACCTAAACACTCAAGTCTCTAGTCCAGTTTATCGCCTATTCGGGTTCCATCCGCGAGGAGATCCGGCCGAGTTTCGCCACAGCCCCGAACGATGTGCAGGTTCCCGAGACACCAATCAGCGCCCAGACACCTCGCCACGCGCCTACCGTGATCATAGCCCACCCTCCTGGCCAAGCGCCAAGACGCCTCCAAAGATACTACAAACACCGTAAACTACTTGCAACTCCCCGGACAGAGGACAAGGGTGATTAAGAAGCCGAGATGGTCCATTGGTTTCGGGCCCAATGCGTGGTAGCACTGTTTCATGGATCACAAACACGTAACTCAGTCCCCGAGGACGGCTGCAATGAGACAACCCACCATGTACTCCTACATGGCCCCTCACCTCTACCTTTACCAAATCGTGTTCACACACTTTGCTCACACACACAAGAGGACATGTTCACACCTCCCGATTCATCCTCGATGAATCGACCCGACTCAACTCTAAGCAAGAGCAGCATGACAAACAAGCATGAATGAGTAGGCACCACAGGCTCAAACAACTCCTAATCATGCTAGTGGGTTTCATCTATTTATCGGGAATGACAGTCATGCAAAGGATAAAGGGGTTCAGCTACCGCAGCAAGTAAATGATGAATCGTTGTTGTCCTAATGCAAAGAAAAGAGAGCAGGAGCGAGAGAGTGGGATTGTATCGAATGAACAAGGGGTTTTGTTTGCCTCGGCACTTCAAGATAGCATTGAGTCTTCATCGTTGTCAACGATCACAACGCCGGTACAACGCTCACCGAGGGGGGAACAACACCGCAAATAGAGAAGAAACACGATCAATGCAATGCACAAATATGATGCATGCTATGACATGGCAATATGAATGTGTTTTCGCTAATGCAAGCTAGAACAGATTGAGATGAGTCCATTTGAACCAAAGATTCAAATGCAAACCCATTTTAAGAGGTTATATTAGTGCATTAACTTGTTTCATCTAAACAGCAAGGTTAGGTTGCTCTAACATGCATGAAACCAGATAGATGGATATGTTGGATTTTTCTGATCATTTTTCATATATAATTTGATTGATTTGGAGCTACAGTTGATTTTCTATGATTTTTAGAAGTTTTGGCTATTTTCTGGAATTTCCTGTAAAAGAATAAATCCAGTAATTGAATTAATGCGTCAAGATCAAGCACATCAGGACGCCACCTGGTCAACAAAGGCCGACCAGGTCAAACCTGACTAGTGGGACCCACTGGTCGGTGACCCAGTTAACTAACTAATTTAGTTAGCCCTAACTAACTGGGCAGGGCCCACTAGTCAGTGACTATAGTAACTAACCTAACTAGTTAATTAGTGCTAACTAGAGTAATTAGTCGGGCGGGGCCCGCAAGTCAGTGAGAGAGAGGGGGAAGTCAAACCGGGCAGTGGGGTCAACCCACGCCGGCCAATGGGTCAGCGGTCGTCGGCGTTTAGTCGCCGGAGAGTCCAGACGCGGTGGCGCTGCCGGGATTCGCCATGAGCGCCGCTTGGCGCGCGGGCTCGGCATGGATGCGACGTTTCGCCCGCATCCATCCGTGGTGGTGGCGAGGCTGGGTGGCTGAGAAGTCGCCGGTGACGACCTTGGCGGTCGCCGGAGTTCGGGCGGGTCGGGTTGCCGCTATGAGGCACGGCGAGGCGCGCGGGGAGGTGCTACGGCTTCGCGAGTACGGTGAAGACGATGGCGCGTTTCGAATCAAGCCAACGTGGTTGTGGCCATGACGGCGACGTGCGATGGCGGCGGCGGGTGCGGCCGAGCTCGGTGTGGTCGCTGTGGTGCACAAGAAGGCAAACGGAGAGGGGGGAGAAGGGGCAGGAGCTCACAGCAATTCCAGGGAGACGAATGGCGAGCGCTCGGAGGCACGGACGACGACGGAGCACCTCCGGCGATCTGGGGGGCAGAAGGTTGAAGACGACGGCGTTGGCAGCGTTCGGGGGCGTCTGATGTTGCCTGACTCGGCGGTGAGGATGAGGGCGTCGAGGCGGAGCTCGCAGACACGACGGGGAGGTGAGGGGAGCACAGTGAGCATGGCAAACGGCGTCGGCGACGACGGTTGCGCTCGGGCGTGAGAGGGAGAGAGAGCGGAGGAGGGGAGAGGCACGGGAGAGGATGAGAGGGGGGCCAGGGGGTGCGTGGCGTCTGTGAGAGACGTCCAGGGGGGAATGAGGCAGCCAGGCAGGGAGGAGGTGGTCAAGGTGGTGGCCACAAGCACTGGCACGATCCCCGCCATCGCACGAGGAGGAAGGAGACAGGGAGGAGGCAATGGTGGGCTGGGCCGGCCAGCTACAGTGATGGGCCGGTAGGTGGCGCCATGTAAGTGCCCCATGTAAGTTCTCTCTCTCCGGTTTTTCTACTTATTAATGTTTTCTATTTTCTGCAATTGGTTTTGATTTGATTTAAAACATCAAATCATTTTTTAAACTTTCTGTAAATTGTATGTGAGCTCAGGAACTAGTCCAAGGTCACAGGAAACTTACAAAAATATTTGAACTTTATTTCTTATATAACAGAAATAAATTCAACTCAAATATGTCATTGGTTTAAGTCAAAGGCCCAAAATAAATATTTCTGTGATTCCAAAAATATTGGTTTCAATTTTACCTCATGCCAATATTTTTACAGAATAACATGAACATTTTCTTGGAATCATTTGATGAGATTAAAATGTTGGTTATTTTTAGAGGTTTTCTGCGGCTTTTGAAAAAATTCCTCAATTCAAGTTTCATTTGAATTTAAACATGATGCTCACATGGAAGCTAGCATAGGTCAGGCCAGAACTAGGGATGTAACAGCCACTGAGGGCTTCACCCCTACGTGAGCCTCGCAATAGTAGGCGAAGATTGCCAGAAGAAGGAAAGAGTTGAGGTGGAGATGCAGAGCTTGAAGATTATAATGGCGGAGGACAGAAAATAAGAACTCAGAAAAGGGAGGCACCAGACCGGCAACAATGGCGCTCACGAAGAGCGGATAGAAGGTGCTCCCTTGGCCCTCAGGGAGGGCAGAGCCGGCCTTGAACACCTTCGCCCTGTCGATGCCCTACGCCGCCGCCATCTGGCGCACCCGGGCGAGGCTCGCCTCCGACATGTTCAGCGAGTCCAAGGCGGACGAATACCAAGCTCCGGCCGGGGCCTGGCGAGGCGCCATGTCTTGCTAGGGCACGCGGATGGAGTAGATCTGAAGATTTTGGAGGCAGGAAGGAGAGGCGCAAGAAAGGGGATCTGAACAGCAACCGGAGAAAGTAAAGGAGGTAAAGCCTAGACAGATGCCGCCCCTTTATCAACTCGTGCGGTTGCTGAGGCGCCCACGTCCAATCAACCGCCACGGGCGCCTAAGGCCGCAGGGCTGCTAGGGGCTCGCGGCGCCAGACTTGCCCTTTTGCTCTCTCCGCCGGACAAGTCCGGCAGGCCTTGGGTCTGGGCTACTGGGCATGCTCGGGAACGGGTTCCCCAGATTTGTTCGCCCACGGCCTCGCGGCGTGGCTCCAAAGGGGGCCCAAGACGGCCTATCTTCATCAACACAAGCTCAAGACCCTCGTGAGGGGCTGAGACAAGGGGCGGATGACAAGGAGTTTATCTGCACGGCCTCATCGACCGGGCTCACGAGGAGGCGGAGAGTTCAATGCGGGTACCTCACGAGGTGCCCATGATGCAAGCCATGACGACCAAGGGCGCCACCAGCGCCAGCTCAAGACAAGGTCCTCCTTTCCCTTTGGTGCAAAGGGAGCAAGCGCAGCGGGAGCATCAAGCAAAGGCATCCATTTATGTGCAACAAGACCAAGACCAGCCCAACGACAGGAGGAAGTCATCAGGAGCCCAAGCAGCATCACCACCAGAGCCTTTGGCAAGCGAGGACAAACTTTAGTCAGATAAGTGTACCCGCTGCCCCTTCAAAATGGCCGATTGTTGGCGCCTTCCCGCCAATATTTGGGAAGAGGCCTGTGGCCTTGCCAACAATAGGACTAGCCACCCCTGTGGTAGGGAGATCGATCAAGAATCAAGAGAGGCATCTAGGATCAAGAGAGGCATCTGGATCTGCTCCTGAATTAAGAAAGAGAGAGAGAGAGTGAGAAGGGCGACTGAACTCCTCCTAGCAGTTCATCGTCCCAGCTAAGAGCAGACCCTCGCGAGGCTGTTCTTCCTTGTATTGTTCATCATCAGCCCAAGAGGCAATCCACCACACAACACACTAGAGTAGGGTATTAGACCACAATGGTGGCCTGAACCAGTATAAACCCTGTGTCTCTTGTGTTGTTCCTTTTGTAGTTTAGATCCTAACGAGTCAGCGAGGAACAGGTAGGTTGAGGGCGAAATCTCCGCGTGCACCCCAGTGTTCGAACCTCAAGGGTCTGCCGGAACCCGAAATCCGACACATCCGAGCTATTGGTACTTATACATAGTGATGTGTGTGGTCCAATGAGCACAACTGCCAGAGGTGGCTATCAGTACTTCGTGACTTTTACTGACGACTTGAGTAGATATGGATATATCTATTTGATGAGGCACAAGTCAGAGACTTTTGAAAAGTTCAAAGAGTTTCAGAACGAGGTTGATAATCAGCTTGGCAAGACTATAAAACTTCTACGATCTGATCGTGGAGGTGAGTACATGAGCCAGGAGTTTGATGATCATCTGAAAAGCCAAGGTATAGTACCTCACCACACATCCTGCACGCCATGAGAAACGGGCGGTCGAATGGAGGAATAGGACCTTGTTGGACATGGTCCGGCCTATGATGAGCAAATCGGATTTACCATTGTCATTCTGGGATACACTCTAGAAACCGCAGCTTACACTTAATAGGGTACCATCAAAATCTGAGACAAGACACCACATGAGATGTGGACCGAAGAGTCCCAGCTTGTCTTTGTAAAGATTTGGGGTTGTGAGGCATTTGTCAAGTGACTTATGTCGACAAGCTTACACCCAAGTCGGATAAATGCATATTCGTGGATATCCGAGGAAACTTTGGGATATAGCTTCTACAACCGGAAGAGAACAAAGTGTTTGTTGCTGAACGGGTTTTCCTTGAGAAAGAGTTTCTCACCAGAGGCTAGTGGGAGGACGATTCGACTCGAAGAAATTCTAGGACCCCTCGGGGATGGCTCGGCTGGTGATGAGATCATACTGGAGTCAGTCAGGGAACCCATAGTGGAAGCGGCACTGGAACCACGGAGGTCGGAAAGATTGCGCAGAGTGCGTGATGTATTGTTGCTAGAAAGCGATGAGCCGACCACATATGCAGAAGCGATGGTGAGCCCAGATTCCAAGGCATGCCTGGAGGCCATGAGATCCGAGTTAAAGTCCATGGATGAGAATCAAGTATGGAACTTGGTTGATCCGCCACCGGCGAATCGCCATTGGTTGCAAATGGGTCTTTAAGAAGAAAACCGATGTGGATGGAAATGTTCAGATCCACAAAGCTCGGTGAGAGAGTCCTGGATTAGGGGGTGTCCGGATAGCCGAACTATCACCTTTGGCTGAACTCCTGGACTATGCAGATACAAGATAAAGACTTCGTCCTGCGTCCGGAGGGGACTTTCCTTGGCGTGGAAGGCAAGCTTGGATTACGGATATGTAGATCTCCTACCATTGTAACCGACTCTATGTAACCCTAACCCTCTTTGGTGCCTATATAAACCGGAGGGTTTTAGTCCGTAGGACGAACAACAATCATACCATAGGCTAGCTTCTAGGGTTTAGCCTCTTTGATCTCGTGGTAGATCTACTCTTGTACTACCCATATCATCTATATTAATCAAGCAGGAGTAGGGTTTTACCTCCATCAAGAGGTCCTGAACCTAGGAAAAACATCGTGTCCCTTGTCTCCTGTTACCATCCGCCTAGACGCACAGTTCGGGACCCCCTACCCGAGATCCGCCGGTTTTGACACCGACATTGGTGCTTTCATTGAGAGTTCCTCCTGTCGCCATATTTAGGCCCGATGGCTCCTCCGATCATCAATAACGATGCAGTCCAGTGGTGAGACTTTTCTCCCGGACAGATGTTCATATTCGGGCGGTTTTATACTACGGGCCAATTCGCTGGCCATCCGAGCAGATCGAAGCTACGCCCGCCATCAGTCGATATGGAAGTCCGAACTATACGGCCGATGTCACGGAGACTTGATCTTCGACGGATTCGAGCCACAGCCAAGCGCCACGCACTATCACGACGGCATGATCTAGCTCACACCGACAAAGGCTGCCTCGAGGTCGCAGATTGCAGTCCGCCCGACCCTTAGCTCGGAGTCGATCGCGCCGAGGACGGTGGCTGACACCGCCGGGCTGCTATCTCACGGCGATTGAGCCAAACACCAACCCTGTCTTTATGGCTCAGGACTCAAGGTGCCGACTCTCTCCGACTCAACCTCCCGCTACCGCCACCAAACCCGACACGCCGATCATGGAGTTCACCATCATGACATCTTTCAAAGACTCGCCCTTTGGCGACATCCTCGACCACTAAAGTCTCTCTTTATCAGAGAGCCTTGGCGGGTTATGGTCAGAAGGTTGGGATGCGGACAACGAAGAAATTCAAAGCCCACCCACCACCCACTTCATAGCCACTGGCCGATGATTTAACCGACATGCTCAACTTCGACCAAGACATCGACGGATGGACGACGATGCAGAGATTTACCAAGAACCAGCGCCACAGGCAATCGGAAGGCCACCTCATCATACGACATATACATGGTGGACATCCCAAACGATGGGAATGGCGATTGAACAACGGAGGATGACCCCTCCAAGAAACAACCTAAGCGCCGGTGTCAGCGGCCCCGCTCTAAATCCCGCCACAAAGAAAACAGCAATTCCAGCACCGGAGACAATAACACCCCTGGACAAGGTTGAAGACAACCCCTCCAAAGCAGGATTCAGCGCAGAGGATGGAGAAGCCAGCCCTCATGAGAGAGCGGCAGATGAGAGGTAGAGGATGATAATTACATGCCTTCCTCCAAGACGAGGCAAGCCTCGACGACGCATTTAATTTGTCATGCCCGAGGATCCTGTCGAACAAGAGCGTTTCAAACGCAGGATTATGGCCACGGTAAGCAGCCTCAAGAAAAAGAAGCAACATCTTAGAGCTGACCAAGATTTGCTAGCCGACAGATGGACTGAAGTCCTGGCGGCCGAAGAGCACGAACTCAAACGCCCCTCGAAGAGCTACCCAAAACGCAGGCTGCTACCCCGATTAGAGGAGGAAGCACCTAAACCTACATCACCAGCGCATGATACAGCCGACCGGCCACCTCGTGGCCGAGACAGAGAGGCCTCTCGGCCCTCCACTCAAGCCGCACCCCGGCACCACTCAAAAAATACCAAGGCGCGGGGAAATGCGCCAGACCTGCGAGATATATTGGAGGACAGGGCAAGGCAAACAAGATCGATCTACGGATCGCGTGGGCGCCCCAGTACACATGATGATAACCGTCACGCCGGATATGGCATTCCGGCCGGGCCAAACACAGTAAACAAAGCTCATTTGAGCTGCGTCGTGATATAGCCCAATACAGAGGCGCCGCACACCCACTATGCTTCACAGATGAAGTGATGGATCATCAAATCCTTGAGGGTTTCAAACCCATAAACATTGAATCATACGATGGCACAATAGATCCCGCGGTCTGGATCGAGGACTATCTCCTTCACATCCACATGGCCCGTGGTGATGACCTACACGCTAGCAAATACCTCCCACTTAAGCTTAAAGGACCAGCTCGGCATTGGCTTAACAGCTTGCCAGCAGAGTCAATTGGTTGTTGGGAAGACCTGGAAGCCACATTCCTCGACAATTTTTGGGGCACTTATGTGTGACCACCAGACGCCGATGACCTAAGCCACATAATTCACCAGCCAGAGGAATCGGCCAGACAATTTTGGACATGGTTCCTAACCAAGAAAAATCAAATCGTCGACTGTCCGGATGCAGAGGCCCTTGAACCTTCAAACATAACATCCATGACGAGTGGCTTGCCCAGCACCTAGGACAGGAAAAGCCAAAATACATGGCAGCCCTCACAACACTCATGACCCGCTTTTGCGCGGGAGAGGACAGCTGGCTAGCTCGTAGTAACAACATGACCAAGAGCCCTGGTAATTAGGATACCATGGACAGCAACGATAGGTCGCGTCGCAACAAGCACAAGCTCCGCATTAATGGCGATAATGCTGAAGATACGGCAGTCAATGCCGGATTCAGAGGCTCTAAACCCGGTCAGCGGAAAAAGCCATTCAAAAGAAATACTCCGCCCGGCCCAATTTGGACCGAATACTCGATCGCTGCGCGTATACACGGCACTTCTAAAAACCAGCCAACCACACCAACAGGGATTGTTGGGTGTTCTAGCAGGCAGGCAAGTTAAATGCCGAAAACAATGACAAGGGGCTGCATAGCGACGATGAGGAGGAGCCCCGGTCGCCGAACAATAGAGGACAGAAGGGCTTCCCCCTACAAGTGCGCTAAGAGACGTATATGCGATGGAGCCAGTCGCCCCAAAGTTCAATCCGTGGTCCTCCTGCCTAACCACTTTTGATCGAAGGGACCACCCCACTAGCATCCGCCAAGGCGGATCCTCCGCATTGGTTCTAGACCCAATCGTTGACGGATTTCACCTCACTAGAGTCCTGATGGATGGCGGCAACAGCCTGAACCTGCTTTATCAGGATACAGTGCGCAAAATGGGCATAGACCCCTCAAGGATTAAACCCACAAAGACGACCTTTAAAGGCGTCATACCAGGTGTAGAGGCCAATCAGACAGTGCTCGCCATACTTGAAGTGGTCTTCGGATCCCCGGATAACTTCCGAAGCGAGGAGTTAATCTTTGACATAGTCCCGTTCCGCAGCGGCTATCACACACTGCTCTGACGAACCACATTTGCAAAGTTCAATGCGGTGCCACACTACGCATACCTCAAGCTCAAGATGCCAGCCCCGAGGAGTCATTACGGTCAACGGAAACACCAACGCTTCTCCGAACGGAGGAGCATACGCAGCCCTCGCGGAAGTACAAAGCAGCTCTCAAGGCAATTCTCGAGTCCGCTATTAAACGTCCGGACACCGCTGCCGCCTCGAGTAACCTCGCAATAAGACCGCCCGCACGTTCCGAGCACGCGTAGATATGCGGCCCCAACCCCAGCCTCGCAAAATTGCGAAACCAGTACTATGCGTACATAATTACGCTCTGGAAATACCATGGGCATAGGGGGAGGGGCGCGACCACGGCAGGCCCCGAATGCGGCGCATATTGTGTCATTCTTTTTTTTCCTTGTTTTTAGGACTCCGTTCTCAAGAAGCCCTGTCCGGCAGTAGAATTGCCAAACACGCGATGCAACAGCCAGGGAAGCGGAAAGCTACGTCGAGTGTCCAGGTGGTCTCTATAACGAGCAGTATACTTGTTTCACATATCATCCCGCAGCTCGCTCCTGGAAGGGGACATGTCAAATAGTCATGTCCCTTGCTTATCGCACTATTTGTATCATTCTGCTTTTACCGCAGCCTTTTTGAATAAACAATGCATAGCTTTTGCCTATTATTGCATTCCTTTTTTTATCTATATATGTTCACTTATGACATGTTGCACCCGTACACTTTGGTACGGCCAAATACACCAGGGGTTTAAGTACCCCAAAATATGGTGTGATAAGTCCGAACACTTTCACAAGTGCGGCACCTCAACTTATAGCATTATATGCATCGCTCCAAATCATGTCTTGGGTCAATAGTTGGGTTTGCCTGCCCCATGTTTTGGTACCTTACGCTCCATTATATCGCTAAGGTAGATCGAAAACCATCGCGATTGTGCCTCAGCTTGAGCTGGGTTAAGCACCTCAGTGGAGAAAGCTAAAACTGACCGTCATGATAGGGCGAGAGCCGGTCGCTGTTCGAGAGGTTTTCGAGTCCCTAAAGACTTATGCCGCTTAGAGCAAGGAGTCGACTTTGGCCGGCCCAGGCGTGGATAGCGCCCCGAATTCGGTCTTCCGAATACTAGGGGCTTCGCCAAAATTTAAAATTATAGAATTCTATGGCTAAGTGAGAGTGTTCAAGCATTATAGTCCGTTGCCTTGTTCGTTGCATTGAGTGCCTCCTCAAGGACCCAAGAATGGGAAAAAGAGCGCCAAGTTTATCCCAAACACCCCAAAGACTGTGGCATGGGGGCGGTGTTTACCACTCGCCATCTCTCAAATTTAGTATACAGCCGCATGTAAGGTAATATTTTAAATTCAAGCGTTGCTTAGCGATATGAACAAGTTTTCGCCGCACGGGATAACAAATGCGAAGTTTACTCAAAAATTACATCTTTGGAGCATTCACCGCTATAAGGCGGGCACCTTCGTGACGCCTCATAATACATCTCGGTTTATGATACTCCTCGCACGGCGGTGGTCTGTCCGTCACAAGTTTAGGCCCATCTTGCCCCAAAGGCACTTTAGCACGGGCAAGGGCCCTACGGAGACAATAAGCGCCACGGACTCGTCGCCATTGAAGCCTCGTTGTGGGCTACCGAGGAGTCCTGATTAGGGGTGTCCGGATAGCTGAACTATCACCTTTGGCCGACTCGACTATGAAGATACAAGATTGAAGACTTCGCCCCGTGTCCGAGGGGACTTTCCTTGGCGTGGAAGGCAAGCTTGGCGATACGGATATGTAGATCTCCTACCATTGTAACCGACTCAGGTAACCCTAACCTCTTCGTGCCTATATAAACCGGAGGGTTTTAGTCCATAGGACTAACAACAATCATACTATAGGCTAGCTTCTAGGTTTAGCCTCCGATCTCGTGGTAGATCTACTCTTGTACTACCCATATAATCAATATTAATCAAGCAGGAGTAGGGTTTTACCTCCATCGAGAGGGCCCGAACCTGGGTAAAAACATCATGTCCCTTGTCTCCTGTTACCATCCGCCTAGACGCATAGTTCGGGACCCCCTACCCGAGATCCGCCGGTTTTGACACCGACAATCGGTTTGTCGCTAAAGGTTATGGACAAGTTCAAGGAATTGACTACGATGAGACTTACTCGCCGGTAGCGATGCTGAAATCGGTGAGGATCATACTAGCTATAGCTGCATATTTGGATTACGAGATATGGCAGATAGATGTCAAAACGGCTTTCCTTCACGGAAATTTAACCGAGGACGTGTATATGATACAGCCCGAGGGTTTTGTCGATCCGACTAGCACTAGTAAGGTATGCAAGCTCAAGAGATCCATTTATGGGTTGAAGCAAGCATCTCGGAGTTGGAACATTCGCTTTGATGAGGTCGCCACGGTCTTGGTTTCATCAAAGCAAAGAGGACTCTTGTTTATACAAGAAGTTAAGTGGGAGCTCGATAGTGTTTTTGATCTTGTATGTGGATGACATATTGTTGATCGGAAATTATGTTTTGATGCTAAACTTTGTCAAGGAATCATTGAATGGCAAGTTTTCGGCGAAGGACCTTGGTGAGGCAGTATATATTTTAGGCATTAAGATCTATAGAGATAGATCGAGGAGGCTGCTCGGCTTAAGCCGAGCACACACATAGATAAAGTGTTGAAGGGTTCAACATGAGTGAGGCGAAGAAAGGGTTCTTGCCACTCTCATATGGTATAAAGCTGCGAGACTCGAGTCCTTCGACATCCGATGAGCGGCAGATGAGTAGGATTCCGTATGCCTCGCAATCGGATCCATCATGTATGCCATGATATGTACAAGGCCCGATGTTGCTTTTGCAATGAGCCTAACAAGTAGATACAGGCCAACCCAGGTGAGAGTCACTGGGCAGCGGTGAAGACTATTTTGAAGCACCTGAAAAGGACTAAAGAGATGTTCCTAGTTTATGGAGGTGAGGAAGAGCACGTCGTAAGGGGTTACATCGATGCTAGTTTCCAAACCGACAGAGATGATTGTCGATCATAGTCCGGATTCGTGTACGCCCCGAATGGAGGAGCAGTAATCGATGAGTTCCAAGCAGGATACGGTGGCCGATTCTACCACGTAGGTTTAATACATTGCGGCTTGTGAAGATGCAAAGGAAGGTGTTTGGATCCGCATTTTCTCGATGATCTTGGTATTTTCCCGCCTCGTGAAACCGCTGACCTTTATTGTGATAATTCTAGTGCCATCGCACAAGCCAAGGAGCCGAGGAATCACCACAAGGTCAGACATATAGATCAGAAATATCACCTGATACGAAAGATCGTAAAGAATGGTGATGTAGAGTTATGCAAGATTCACACGGATGCAAATGTTGCAGATCTGTTGACTAAGCCGCTTCCACAACCCAAGCATGAGGGGCACGTTAGAGCTATGGGCATTCGATGTCTATTTGATTGACTCTAGTGCAAGTGGGATACTGTTGGAGATATGCCCTCGAGGCAATCATGTATGATGATATTTCCTATGTGTTTATGAATAAAGATAGTCCTTGGACATTATCAATGATGTGTATCAGCAAGTACGTGACTTGTTTGTGGGACTATGCATTGTATGATGACTGTCCTAAAAGGTCCCTAGTCGAAAGGGCTGTGTGGACGCGCAGCCGACTAGACTAGCATATGACACGGTCGATGGCTTGGTCTCACTAGCCATGGAGCATTGGATACTAACCGGATAATATGGACTTGGAAAGGTCTGGTTGGATTCAACATAGTCGGATCCGAGTCGAGATAAGGTCCGAGTCGGACAGACCCAACTATGAGACGCAGTGATATGTCATCTGTGAGTCTCTAGTACAACATACGTTCTATGTCCTAAGACCTGAGCTGATGCATGTACTCGGGATGGTGACACACTTGCTTTGGGCCGACCAAACACTACTCCATGACTGGGTAGTTACAAAGGTAGGTTTCGGGTATGTCCAGTCCCATGCTGCGAGACATGGTCGAGCAAGATGGGATTTGCCCCTCCGATAAGGAGAGATATACTCTGGCCCCTCATGTGATCCGACCAAGAGAAGCATGGCCATGCGACAAGGATTATGAGATAATCCGGATTGTGGTCCGCATCACTGGAACGAGAAAGAGGTCGGGCTACCACAAGGATGACAGACTCGTCTTGAGCCCGACAACATATATCGTGAGGCAAAGGGAACAGAAGTGTGACACATTGTACAGGTCCGCCTAACTAGCTTCATAGTCTGCTTGGTGTTCGGCATGCCTTGCTAGAGTCCGCTACCAACTGTGCAGTTCGGAGGTGATCCGAACTGCGACCAAGCTGACTTGAACCTAAGGGGTTGCGCGCTTAAGGGAAGGAACCTACGAGGTCGGATCCGAAGACACTGGTCGTATGTGATCCGAGCTGTATTCGGATTGTGGCCGAGTAGACTTGTGGGCTTTAGGGTCCGTGCGAGGCCCAAGTGTTGAGCCCGCGACGGACGCCTATATAAGGTGGAGGTGCGGCGCACTTATTTGGTTAATCGCTTCAGTGCTGCGACTAGGGTTTGCATGTGTTGCGAATAGCCACCTCCACTCACCGCCGATTATGTGATCGAACCTAGCAGTCCGCCGCACGGTGTTCCTCCTGCACGTGCGGATGCCGTTAGAGGCGGTGCACTTGCGCCACTCCGGCGAACTTGTACGGGATCAAACGACCGCTATTCGACGGAGATCGCATAAGGAGGAGACGACCCATGCGACGCTGCCCCAACTCTTCTTCCACTTCATGGCACTGCGGCGCCTAGCGGTAATGAATCGTGATCCATCTCCGTAGCATGTTCATGTTGTTCTCGCAGAGGATAATTTTTATTTGCAATGATGCACCCTACCAGAGAACCCAACAAGGTCGCACTCTTTTGTTTCTGCTTATGTTATGCATTGCTTAATGTTACCTGCTACTTTATCGTCTTGTTCACCTCTTAGACTCCAAGTCAGGTCGAAATTAATGTTCAAACTTGAGTTCTAAATTAGTTGTGCGGCACATATCGAGGCAGCAATGAATAGTATCTCTGTCTAATATCTAGTTCACCTAGGGTATGCCTATGTTGTTCATCTTGGGTGGGAAACAAATAGTGAAGCAATCATCATCTGTTTTTTTATTAAATTAAAGCAATCATCAGCCTGCTATCATCATTTTTGGATCCATCCACTGGTTGTTACCATCACTCTAGATTTCTGCATGCTCTCCTTACATAATCTCACTATATTTTTTTAGTATGCATGTCAGATATTGTACACAGTCATGCTAAACATGTAGAGAAAAAGAGAAGAGTTTTGCGCGGCAATACAATGTCATGTAGACATCGCTCCATGGTGGGTTTAATGGCAAACCCTCCCCCCTCTCCAGATTGTAATCTCTGTTCTGAGGCGGATTCAGACGCAGCTGGCCACTCCTATTTACCCCCCAAGGTGTTTTCTCTAACTTGGCATGATGATGTGAGTCATATCATGCATATGTTGCCTTGCAGTGCCTACTTTCGACATCATATATGTCATCTGCTTAGTTTACATATGTTTTGTAATGCGACCTGTTTAGTTTCAATATCATATATGCAGTCTCGTGTCTTTTAGCCAGCCATAATATATGTGAAATGTGCAATGCCATCCTATTTAACCAGGCATCATATATTTGAATGATATCTTGCCCATCCTTTTCTTCATTACATTTCCAATTGTCGACAATGTTTGTACATTAAACTACTCTTCCTGTGAATCAGCCATTTGAGTGGGTGGTGGAAAAATCTGGAGTGAAAACAAGGCCTTCAGATCAGACAGTGCTACCTGTCAAAGCAGATCTCTTGCTGGGCCCCGATAGCTCTTTAGAGATGGATTCAGGGATAGATGACCAGTCCTATTCCCCCACCGAGGTGTATGCTCTAACTTGGCACGGTTATATTGCTCATGTCATGCATATGGTATCTTGCATTGCATAGTTTAGACATCATATACACAATATTCAACACCATGTTCTTAATTAGTTTAGACATGATATATGTGAATGCCCTCTGCTTAGCATATAAATCACATATGTGAATTATATCATGCAGTCCTGATTACTTAGATAACATGTATGTGAATTATGTCATGCGATCTTGTTTAGTTAGTCATCATATCTTTGAATTATGTTATGATATGTTATCCAGTTTAGATAGACATCATATATGTGAAATTATGTCATGCTATCTGTTTTAGTTAAACAATATACATGTCAACTATTTCATGCCCTCTTTTTTCACACTATCTATTGCATCTGTCTCTCATACAATGTCTGTACATTCAACTATGTTTCCTGTATATCAGCTATTTGAATTGGAACGGGTGATGGCAATATCTAGCGGAGTAAAAACACGATCTTCAAGTAAAACAGTGCTACCTCTTGGTGGAGATAGCACCCCGGTTGTACAGGCGTGAGAACCAGCCCTACCACACATAACCCAGACTCTCGACAATTTTAACCCTATTGCGATGGATAGAGAACCAGCTTCACCCAATCTAACCCAACCCTAGCAGATAGTAACCCAGTTCCTATTGACACAACACCATCTCCACCACAAAGCTGTGAAACAAGAGTAGTTAGTAAGGCAGCTCCAGTGCCCAAAGCACCATTACTACCACGGCGGACCCTAACTCCACCAGTTAGTACGCCTATTCCTATGGAGGAAGCACAACCAGTCATTCATAGTTTAGCATCTATCACATTTGATGTTGTTAAATCCTATGTGCATATCTTCCCATCATGGAAATATTATACTGAAGATGAAGGAAAATGCCAGTTGCAGGTGTTTGTCCAGGAGTTATGTGTAAGTAATGTTATTCATGGCAATTACTTTGCTTTGTCCCATACATTCTACCTCCATGATGGTTATAATACAGCAAATTTTCCCATTTTTCTCTATAGAGAAGGACCGGTTTGGAAACTCAGGATGAGGTAACCTGTGCTAATACCTCTACTATCTTCAAGAATGCTTGGTGGCAGTATCGGAATTACCTGAAGAAAACATACTTCACTGGCAAAGAAACTCATCAAATTCCCTTACGCTCTCCTGAGACACATTTACTAGACAAAGACTGGGAACGCCTTGTTCTGTACTGGTCCCGAACCAAGAATGTGGTAAGGTCTATGAGCTCATTTTATTTTAAGTACTATATGCTTGCGTCCTGATGTACTCTGTTCATGTAGAACAAGTGCTTAAACCTAAAGAACAACTGTTCTCATTTAAGATTCCATTGCTATCGTGCATACTGCTTTGCTCTTGTATCACTGTATTTACTCATACAAACTTATTTTTAAATTGAACGATCCAATGGAAACTCCAATGGCACAATAGGTATGTTTACGCATTTTTCTTAACATGTTTGCTCTTATAAATAGCTCTGTTGATTTCAGTTTCAATTGTGTATACAGTTGACTTCTCATATCATGCACATTACTAGCATCACAACAGGGCCAATAGTGTTCTTGTACATGTAGACCCATGGTACCCATCTGAAATCTTGTTGTGCCATGTAGTTTCCCACGCTTTGTATGATTTCAGGTCGCTTTCTTGAACTGATATGATTTGAACCGTGTTCTATTTTGATTTGGCAAGACAATGCAAAGGACCATAGGACATAGATATATGTTTGTTTGATGCTTTTATAATGTACTACTTGGCAATAGAAGACTTGGTAGTTTAATCTTGTCCACCTTACTAATGAACTGGTTCACCGGAATGAGTTTCATATACTAGTACATGCTAAGCCTATTATGTGTCTGCTTGTTTCTTCTTTTAGAATGCTGACAAAATATTGGGGAAGAGTGCCTTATTAAGCAATGGTAAAGAAAGTAATGCAGATAAGGTTCAAGATTGAGAGACATCCTTGTTGGTCTCCAACAAAGCTGATAAAACAGCTAAGGAAAACTATCTTGAAGACAGTGAGACAACCCCAAAGTCTTGTCTTTGTTTACTATTCGAGTTACTGGCCACTACCGCTTGCACAAGCTATTCAAACTCACTGTCTGAATCAGTTCGGTTTCTTTAGTCTCAACTACAAGCTGAAAGACATCGATCAGCTGTGCTGCGACAAGAAGTGGAAGGACTGCAGAAGTCCCTAGAGCATTCAGATGCATACTTTCTGGTGCAACAACAAGCGTTGGAGGATTTTAGCACCAAATAGGACAAAGCTAATAAGCTTGCTACCAGCATGGTGGATACCCAGGATAACGTTTCTTGAGCTCTTCTGAAGTTGTTTCAGTTATGGACTTGTTTTGCTGCCGCATTTATTTGCACTGGTGACCAATTTTGATGGCCAATGTATGTAATATGCTGCTTTGTTCCCTATATTTGCACTGCTGGCGAACTTTGATGCCAAGTGGATGTAATATCTTATATTTACTAATTGGAGGCACCATTAAAGGCTCCACGTTAATCCTCAATCATTAAGTAAAATTATCCATTAGATCTTCTATTAGCTATTTATAGCCGTCGGATGAAGTACCGCAAGAGTCCTCGACCACCGTCCCACGTACTCCTCTTTAAGAGAAAAAAACCATCCACGGGCTGCCAATAAAACAACTCCTCCAGCACGGAGTGATCACCCTACCGATCCTTCCTCACGAGGTACCGACGAATTGACGACATACCCCTAGCGCTACTCCACCTGATGCTCCTCCTCAGATATTCCCTCAGTTCTTTCCATGTCATCCTATGTTTCCACGCTTTGATCCATGTTAAAAAGATGCAACTGTCCGCTCCTAATTCTCTTCCTCTCCTGCTGTTGAAAACCAAGGTCATTGCAATCTCAGCTTCCATCTGCAAGTAGTACACGTCCTCATCTAAATCAACCAGCACGGCATGTGCTAGCTGTGTATGTGTGTCAGCTTTCTTACATCCATCAAATACATGCATGGCTGTTGCATCCTGTGAGAATCAAGTACGTGCATGGCTGTTGTGTCTAGCGATAAGTTTTCTCATATCCATCAAGTCCGTGCATGGTTGGTTTGTCCAGCGAGAAGCATCGGCGACAAGCGGTGGGTTATTTTGCCAACAACATGAATATTCAGATCTGTAGAAAAAAAATGCTCACTTACTGCGTATTTACACATTACCCGATGAAACCCAAGTAATGAAGAGGATAATCAAACCGAGAGCCTCCAGGTGCACGTTTTGGCTTCATGCGTTATTATTTATACATGTACGACCACAACTTCTATTCTTAGGATGAATTATTCTCACTACTTTACTCCCTTTGACATGATGCAAATGGTGAGATCATATAGTTTTGAAGTGCCTGGAATCATATAATTTTATTCCTTTTCACATGATGCAGATGGTGAGCTTATATAGTCTTGGAGAGCTTGGAATAATATGATTTGTCGCGGGGGCTAAGCTAACAGAGGATTACGGACGTTTACCTATGCATATATATACAAAGACATGCACGCACTCTGATATATTGGTATGCATAATTGATATATGTATTTATGTTGACCACGTACTCAAGAGAGCGAATTCCTTATCAAATCCAGTAGGGCGCCTAATAAATCCAGAACTTGCCAAAAAAACTTAAGCCATATGTAGGAATCCTGCATTTATCAAAAAGATCTCATGTACATATGCATGTGTTTAGAATATTTGGAAAACTCCTCATCAATAAATGAATGAGAAATCGATGTTGTCTACACCATGTTCATAAATAAAAATATATAGCAAAAGAGAAATAATCAGTCATATATTCTCAGTTACCACCATAACATTTTTACTGATTTGTTGTATACCAGCAAAATAAAATAAAATTATTTTATCATCCTAACAACATATGCATGTCTGATTCACAGTTGTTAAAATAATTAACAAAATTTAGTCACATAAAGCTAGGAAAATTTATGATCAAAATCTTGCTGCATTTTCAGACAACATTTAAACATATTCTTTCCACAAAAGGGACAAGAAAATACTAGAATAGAGCTCAAAGCAATTAGATTTCACTAACACAACCACCCATACACAAAAAAAATATTGATTCACCCACATTTATTTCTTGATTTTTTATAAATGTCAAGGTTTGGAAGAAATAAAACATGCACTCGATTTCTCTCATATACAACCGTGTTGCCTAAAATCACATCCTAAATAAAGTTTTCTATTGTTCTTGCATATATTATGAATTTTAATATACATGACACAAGTAGAATGTCATATGTATATATGGTTATCCTGAACTGATCTACGGGGTACATTTATTTTTTTGCCATTTAGCTAACCAGGAGAAATGATTTCATGTTATAGCGGTAGTTTTCTAATCTTAAGTTTGTTCCTGCACTCTTTATAAGTGGCTGTGTGCATCATGATGATGCAGAGGCCGGGGTCATTCCCCTTTCCGGAAAGAAGAGGTTTGAGGAATTCTGCATATAGTGAATGGCAATTGTCCCTTGCCTGCGACTGTTAAATCTTCATATTGTTCCTAATTTAATTTCAATTGTTGCATGCTCATAACCACGCCTGAAGGAATAGCAACTGATAGATACAATACATTTTTCCTGAAAAAACAGTTTGGTAGAATACATTCAAACGAAGAAGTCTGAATGTGGCATGCATGCATGTAAAGACAGGTCAAGTAGGGTAGTCCGAGCCATACATGCCTAGAAGGATCCCCATTACGTTGACAGGTCATTAGCATGGGGTAAGCAACTAGCTTACCAGGAACCTTAAAAAATCACACAAGTCAATGTCGAGTCCTCTGAGTGCAATAAATATTTAAAAAAACTATATGCGAAAAAATATTTTTTCGATAAAAAAATGTTTTTAGAGCACTCAAATTTCTTTCGCAGGGGACATAAAATGCTTATTTTGACAAAAGATTTACAAGAATGTTATAAGCTCAAACCTGCACAAGCCTAATTTCGGTTTCCATCCCCGGTGCGACTGCATCCACAAAAGCAAAAACACTACTCTGTGCAGAAACATAGATATATATTTGTAGAAATGTATTTATTCCTATTTTTATTGGAAGTGGTTTTCTGTAGCTCAGGCTACACGGTACCCCTTATCTTTGCCATCCATTTATGCATCAAGATCCGTGCAGACACATTTGTCTTTTTTGTTTCTCTCAAACGACACAACATATGAATTTTAACTTTTGCAGAACAACAATACATTCTAACTACAATCTAGGAAAAAATACTTTCAGATTTTTTCATGCATTTTAAATACTTGAAATAATATTTTTATTCAAAGAAAATCTCATTTTGTATATTTATATCAGACCAAAAAATCTGAAAGTTTTTTCACACATTGATGTTCTAATGTTTGTTCGATCTGCAAAGTTTGAAGTTCATATGTTGTTTCGTTTTCGAGAAACAAAAAAGAGAAATCTTGTTGTTGTTAGTTAGTTGGAGAGTACGGATCTCAAAGCAAGGTTGGAGGGTTGAGGATAAGAGGTTCCATGTAGCCTGAGCTACAAAGAAACTTTGTGATTTTTATTTTCATATGAACGTACATTTACAAGTATGTCAGACAATTTATGTAATAATCTGATTAGTTAATTCAGAACAGCATTTTCACTAATCCACGTCCTTCAAGCTAAAGAGAAACAAGTACATTCTTTGGTGTCCCTCATCAATAATAATACAGTTCAATTCCATGTTTTCGTGGGGAATGTATGTACAATTAACTAACTAGATTCCATTTCCAATGACCATGAAAATGTCTTATTCATTCTTCTCCATTAATCGGGCATGTGTTTTCTTCTAAAAATTCTTGAAATTCCTTATTTCATTTCGCTTCCAATTTATCTCTCATGGTGGTATTTTTCTCTTAATTCAGGATGTATAATGATCTGTTGGGAGATGCTGAAAATTGCATTCCAAGATCTCATATATTTTGAACTTATGCTAAATTAACATTAAAACTTCTTAAGTTGTTTTACTACTTCTGTTTTTTTTTTCAAAATTACTAGCCCGTGCTGACGCACGGGTCGATGACTAGTGTATAATAGTTGTAATAGGCTAGTGTCACTAGTAGAAAAAGGGCCAAACGTGAAGCATATTAGTGCCGGTTTGTATTAGAGCCGGCACAAATGTATACATTAGTGCCGGTTCCAACGGCTAGCCGGGCCGCTCTCATTAGTACCGGTTCGTGGCTAACCTTTAGCACCGGTTCGTGCCACGAACCGGTACTAATGAGAGTGGTGGCAGGATGTTGTTAGTCTGGGCCCCCTCCAGCACCTTTAGTACCGGTTTTTGGCACGAACCGGTACTAAAGATCATCCTACATAAACCCTTCGTCCACCCGAGCTCGCTCTGTTCTTCCCCTTTCCCCTCTCATCTTTGTTCTTCCCCTCTTCCTCTCGAGCTCATCACACATTTTGCCCAAAATTTGTCAAGATTTGAAGGCCCCCATCCATTCAAATGATCACAAAGGTTAGCAACTTTGTCCTTTCATCTCTCATTGCTAGATTAGCTCTTGCAATGCTTTATATAGTTATTAATTTGTGAGTTTATTAATTTGGGAGGAAATATATATATGTGCTAGTATTTGATTTATATGCAATTTGAGGTCAAAAATAACACTTAGTTTGCATATGTAGGTGTGGTTTACTTAGTGCCTTCTAAATTCGTCAGAATTCACTGCCGATTGTTCGCACTGTCTCTGTCGCCGCACCACCTTGTGGTGAGCCTCTTGTTCATGAAATTTTATATAAAAATTGATGTTTGTGTGATTTGGATATATAGTTACTCGATAATAATTATCTTACCCAGACGTTGTTTGTTATACATAGTGCCATGGTTTTGATATCCGCCCCCGCCGCCCTCGCCCTTGTTATGATTCGGATGTGGTATATTCTCTTTAAAACTATTTGTTGCATTTCGTGTTTATGACAAATTATGCCCATCAAGTTAATATAGATATTTTTATCTAGGAGGTATGTGAACCGAAATTCCAACCGACCCTATTGTCGAGAGGTTAAATTTAGTTGAAAGAGAAAACGAGTACTTGAAAGAAAAATTGAAAAGAATTGAGGGGGAGAAGATGGAATTGGAGTTGCATGTTGCCGATGTCGTCGATGATCACAAGATCAAGATGGAGAAAATGCGCTTGAAGATTAGAAAGATTAGAAAATATGCCATCGATAGTGAGGCTTGGTATCATTATGTTGTTGGATCAATTGTTACCTTAGTTGCGATCTTGATCGCATTTCTTGTTGCATTTAAATGCTTTAGCTAGAGAGTTATTTGTTTGTTGCATTTAAGTGTTGTATGAACTTTATGTACGAACTTGTATTAATTTGGTCTATTCGGTGTTGTGTAATGAAGATTAGCCGGCAATGGATGTACGATGACCGATGCTCTCCCCAGTTCGTTGAGGGCGCAGATACTTTTCTCGCTATGGCCGAGGCAAACAAGCGGGTGGATGGTTTTATGCCTTGTCCATGTGTGTCAGAAGAATGGTCGCAATTACTTCTACGCCAAGAACCATTCACGCCCACCTGTTTGAGTCCGGTTTCATGCCCCACTATCATGTTTGGACCAAGCATGGAGAAAGAGGGTTATGATGGAAGACAATGAAGAAGAAGAGGACGACGACAGCCTATCCCGCCATGGGTTCCTTGAATAGGATGATACAACAATGGGGAAGAAGCTGAGCCGGTAATGCGGAAGAAGTCGAGCGGCAATGCGGGAAGAAGTGAAGAAGAGGCATCGATGAGCCCGCTGATGATCTAGGTCGGGCCATTGCCGATGCAAAGAGAAACCGCAAGTGATTTGGAGAAGAAGAAGTTGCAAGCATGTTAGAGGATCACAAAAATTGTTGTATTCGAATCATGAGGTGATAAGAAAAGCTGGTCACCACACCGAATTGCTGCAATGGAAGGCGAGAATGGTGTATCCGACAAGGATTTGGAAAGTTGCGGTAATGATAAAGGATATGCTTCCAAAGGACAACGAATTGCCCGAGAGTACGACGGGCTAAAGAAGGCTGTCTCGCCTCTAGGTTAGAGGTGCGTAAGATACATGCATGCCCTAATGATTGCATCCTCTACCGCAGTGAGTACGAGGATTTGAACGACGTCTCGGTATGTGGTGCATTGCGCTATAAGATCAGCCGCGATGAGCTCGATGTCGAGGGCGAGCGCCCAGACGTAAGATTCTCGCTAAGGTGATGTGGTATTCTCCTATAATACCACGGTTGAAACGCTTGTTCTAAAACAAAGAGCATGCCAAGGCGGCGCGATGGCATAGAGAAGACCGTAAGAAAGACGAAAAGTTGAGAGTACCACGACGGGTCGCCAGGAGAAAAATCGAAAGAAAGTACGGAAGGAGGTTGCGATGACGCAAGGAGCGTATGGTTTGGTCTAGGCGCAGATGGCATTAATCCTTTTGGGGAGCAGAGCAAAGGTCGGTGTATTAAGGTAGGGGCACCTCAAGACTTCAACCGTGCACGGGCGGTTGCAGCTTCTCGCGCAGGGTTTACCACGTGTTTCGCCAAAACCTTCCCGCCCATGTCAAACCATTCAAAGACGAAGTATACAGGATGAAGATCGAGACCCGGCAAGCGGAGCTTGCCGAAGGCCGCTCTGTGCTCAAGGTTACATCACTCACGCAAGGCCCCGGAAAGAGGAGCTCGCCAGAAGACTAGAAGATAACATCATAGAAGACACGCCAAGGCCAGAGGCCGGCGAGGGCCCGGGAGCGATAAGTTACAGAGTCCGCAAGCTCCCGGTCCGCAGAATCAAGACCCGCAAGGTGCTTGCCGAGAATTGCGCCAGGTGCTCAAGGCCCACCATCAGCCCACGCTACGCCTGGGCCTTCCAGGACGCTGGGCGGATGGTCAGGCAGCCTGGGGACACGGTGGCACTTCACGGTGGTGGATCCATCGCTGCGGCGACGGAGATGCAAGGGCGGAGCTTTTGGGTCGACGGCGACGGGCATTAAATGCCCTTGTCCCCATCACAAAGTAGGTAGCGACCACTGCTCACGCGACCGTAGCTCCACTGCTCTCCCGACTGCTCCAACTACCACCTCTTTACATTTTTACCCCTTTCTCCACGCTGACACTGTCGTGACCCCTTGCACTATAAAAGGAGGCCCATGCACAACGTGAGGGGGTTCGCCGAAACCATTTGCAACTCTCACACTCAAGATAGCTGGTATCAGAGATCTTCAAGCTCCCGAGCTCAATACAAACCAAGGCAGAGTAGGGTTTTACGCGGCCCATCGCGTCTTAACCTCGGGTAAAACCGCCCGCTGTTCGCCACGATTCGCCTTCAGGCTCCCTCCGCCTCGCATCGCATAGACAAGGGCCCGTCCCATAGGTGTTCGTGGCGGGCAGCCTCGACATCTCGGGCGCGCTGTAGGGGCGCCGAGGTTGTGCGGACCTGATCCGGCGTCGCTGGGCGCCGCTTCTTCGCCAACCTCTCCAGCCACAAGAACTTCATCAACAATTGCGCCATGGCCCCAAGAAGAAGGCTTTGAGGTTGCAGTCGCTCATGTTTCTTCCACCGCCACCGAGCCAACGGTGGGCGGAGGAGACGCTGCCGGAAGGGTGGTCGCCGCGAGGACACTCACGGCGCCACCAGATCCAAGGACAAGACGGATGACCGCGCCGGTCTCCGTGGACATTCCGCGCCCATCTCAAAGACACGACAACCCAGCAGCGCCGCATCACGGAGGTGGTATCCGCCGCCGGGCAAGGACACACCGAGGTCAAGGGATGCTCCGACCACCGCCCGGACACAAGCAAAGCGAACGCCGAGGCAGGACTCGCCTTCTAACGCTGTTAGGAGTCCGAGCATATCCCGCCTCGCACCGCCGCTTCCCCGCCCTCCACTCCGCAGAAGCGCCGCAAGGGCGAATCGCTCGACTTTCTCCAGCCGCGACAAAGCCAAGACCGGAGGGCTACCATCCAGAGCTCGACGCCGCCAACAACGACTTTTCACAAAGCAGCCGGCGACTCGCGCCGCGCCACCGAGAAGACGAAGGCCGACGGCGATAAGACCGCCGGGTGCAACCACCATGCACTCCCCGCCGCAGTATAAAGATGCCGCCACGGAACAACACCGACGACGGCTCCATCGGCATCGCCGGATCCGCTGGACTCGCCGGATCAACGCCAGTCCTCGACGACCAGCGACAAGAAGACGCCGACCATTATCGAAGCGCCCGAGAAGCTCGGGCGACAATCAGACCGAGAGCTGGGAACGCTGTCGACGCGCGACGCGCCCGTGAACCAGCGATTTGTCAGACGCTGCAGGCTGCCCCTGCTCACCCGCGAAGCCGCGGCGCCGCCCAAAGGCTCCAAAGATGAAGAATTTCAAGCCCGACGCATCGGAGAAGTACGACGGCAAGACGCACCCTCGAATTCTCGTTGTTCACACCATCGCGTGCAGCTGCCGGGCGCGACGAGAAGATTCGGCGAACCATTTCGCATTGCGGCTTAAGCCGAACGCTCGTTTGGCTTATGCACTTGCCGAAGGCTCCATTTCTTCTTGGGCAGACTTGCCATCAGTTTGTTGGCGCTTTCACCGGGCGGCCACAAACCCCACGGCCAGAGAGCGATTCCACATTTTGGCCCGTATGAAGGAGAATCCTCGCGAAGTATATCCAACGCTCACCGTGCAAAGACAACATCCCCGATGTCCACCCCGTCAGGGTTATCGCTGCTCCACCGTAACGCATATCGCCGCGATGCGTGAAGAGATGGCGATGACCAAGATTCGACGCCGCCGAGCTCTATGCTCGGTTGCAGCAAGACGCTGAAGAGGGGAGGAGACTCTCGGGAGGATGCCGCGCAGGAGGAAGCGATATGACGACGCCGCCCGCAAAGAAGAGCCGCGCGAACAACCGAAAGAGGAACAATAAAGAGGTGCTTGCCGCCGAGAAGTTCGCAAGGAGGCTCCGCCAAGCAAACACAGCTTGCGGTTCGCAAGGAGCTCGCCTCAGAAGCGGCAAGCCGACAAGGTGACGGCCCGACAAGCAATATCGCAAAATTGTCGACCTCGACTCAATGTCACATCGATCTAGCTCAGTAACACATCATATCACTTTGCGGCTCACGACGGTACCCCAACGGTGTCGCTTACCTTAGCCCGGGACCGCTTGCGCTTTTGGCACGCCAGATATGATAGTGTCGCTAGCATCCATATGAAAAGGAGCCCGGCCGACATGGCTAGTCAGAAACCCAAAGCGCACAGACTTACAGGACAGCATCCATGACCCAAAGATCGAACGTGTCGGTCATCACGAGTAAGTTCCGGCTGTAGCACTGGCTAGCAGACTCGTGAACCGGCAGAAGCGGCTAACAGACTCCAGATTTGACGCGTGACATTTCAAGGGATGTATACAGAACGAAGAAGGACACATGCCGCCAGCCTAAGTGTTCAAGCAAAGAGCAAGCTACCATGGCTCTGGAAACACTAGGAGACATTTCCGTAAGAGGGGCTACTAAAGATAAACAACTAGAAAGTCGATCCCACACATACCAAGCATTTCAATAACATACACACAATATGCCCGATATGTGCAAATACAACATGGCATCACAACATGACTCTACGACTCAAGTATTTATTCATTAGGCCCGAGGAGCGAGATATTATGCTGTGGGTCTCATGACCCAACATTCAGAGCATACAAATTAAAGCACAAGCGAAGCTAACATGTCCGAGTACGCATAACTACAAATGAAAAAGGCTTAGAAGCCCGACTATCTACCAGATCCTCGCCAAGGGCACAAGATCGAGCTGAGGTAACAAGCTAAACGTCAAGTCCACGCTGAACTACTAGCGAGACCAAGTCTCTCGCAAAACATAAAATAGGCAAACGTGAGTACAAATGTACCCAAAGAAGACTTACATCGTAACTAACTACATATGCATCATTATCAACAAGGATGGTGGAGTTTAACAAAGAAGAAGCCAGCTTTGACTCGTGGCTATCCTAAACTACGAACGCAAGTAACTCTTTTGGGGTGATGCACACGAGTCCACATATTCACCATATCAATACACCACTATGGATCCGCCCCGCCTTCCCACGAGAACGCTATCCATAGCACTCACGCTTATCTTGGCGATTTTAGAGTATCCACTTTCACTTGTCTATGAACTGTTATAGGCAACCCAGAAGTCCTTTACCATGACACGGCTATTCAATAGATCATATTAACCCCGCAGGGTGTACTTCTTCACACACGCTCACCACTTACCGCCGCCATACACGACATGTACTGCAACCTTCAAGCGAAGCCCAACGTGGGTGTCGGCCACGACCTACCTAAACACTCAAGTCCCTAGTCCAGGTTTATCGCCTATTTGGGTTCCATCTATGAGGAGTTCCGCCAAGTTTCGCCACAGCCCCAAACGATGTGTACAGGTTCCGTGACACCAAACGGGCGCCTTGTTTATCTGCCACGCGCCTACCGTGATCACAGCCCACCCTTTACTTGGCCAGCGCCAAGACGGCCTCCAAAGATACTACAAACACCGTAAACTACTTGCAACTCCCCGGACAAAGGACAAGGGTGATTAAGAAGCCGAGAGGGTCCATTGGTTTCGGGCCCAATGCGTGGTAGTAGCTGAATCATGGATCACAAACACGTAACTCAGCCTCGAGGACGGCTGTAATGAGACAACCCACCATGTACTCCTACATGGCCTCTCACCGCTACCTTTTACCAAATCGTGTTCACACACTTAGCTCACACACAAGAGGACATGTTCCACACCTCCGATTCATCCTCGATGAATCGCACCGACTCAACTCTAAGCAAGAGGTGCATGACAAACAAGCATGTATGAGTAGGCACAACAGGCTCAAACAACTCCTACTCATGCTAGTGGGTTTCATCTATTTACGGGAATGACAGTCATGCAATGGATAAGGGGTTCAGCTACCGCAGCAAGTAACAAATGATTCGTTGTTGTCCTAATGCAGAAAAGAGAGCAGGAGCGAGAGAGTGGGATTTTATCGAATGAACAAGGGGTTTTGTTTGCCTCGGCACTTCAAGATAACATTGAGTCTTCATCGCTGTCAACGATCACATCATCGACACAAATATTTCACCGAGAGGGGACAGACACCGCAATAGAGAAGAAATACAATCAATGCAATGCACAATATGATGCATGCTCATGACATGGCAATATGAATGTGTTTTGGGCTAATGCAACTAGCAACAGATTAAATGAAGTTGGTTTGAATATAAGATTCAAATTCAAACTCCATATATGATTATTTAAATGCCCTTTATTTGTTTTGTCCAAAACAGAGGACAAACATTGTTCAAACATGCATGAAAATGGTACAGATGGATTCCTTGAATTTTTCTGATAATTTTTCATATATAAATTATTTCAACTGAGCTACGGTTGCATTTCTATGAATTTTGAAGTTTAAATCATTTTCTCGAATTTCCTGATTTATTTTTAATTCCGTAAAATAGTTAATTACGTCACCGCGCCGCAGTGACATCAGCAAGTCAACAGGCGCCCAGTCAAACCCGACGTGCGGGGTCCACACGCCGCTGACACAGAACTAATCCCGCTGACTGGCAACCCGCCACGGGCCCGCCGCCGCTGGTCTCGTTAGTGTGCTAATTGGGGGGGATTAGCCGCTAACGGCAACGCCACGTCAGATTCGCCGGCGATTAGACGACGGCGACGATCTAGAGCGGAGGTGGCTCGCCGGAGTTGCGCTATGGGCTGCGGTTGGACGCGCGAAGAGCACCAGGAGGTAGCCCGTGCCCGTGCGCATCTAGGGGGACCAACGGGAGGTGCGGGGGTGGCCGGGGTTCGCCGGAGTGGAGCCCGAGGCGGCGGCCGGAGCTCGGGGGTTCGCGGGACCGGCGCTGCGGTGCACGGGAGAACGAATGGTTAAATGCTTTGGGTTCCTGAGGATGCGTGAGCACGCTGGTGGGCTCGGGAGCGAGCATGGTGGCTGTGGCCACGGCCACGCCATGGCGGGCAAGGGAGCAATCGGCCCGTGAAAGGGCGGCTAGAGTACGGAACGAGCACTAGGAGGAGGGGAATGGAAGAGTAGCTCACAGCGGATCTGGTGGAGGCAACGGCGAGGCCGGGAGGGGCCGGAGCTCGCGACTCGGAAGTTCGGCCGGGTCAAGGTTGGGGGCGAGCTTGAGGGCGACGCCAGAGGGCTTCCTGAGGGCCGTGGATCGGTGGGGAGGAAGAGGGGTCGGGCGGAGCTTCTCGGGCGCCGGTGAGGCGGGGTGGCCGGTAGCCACGGTGGCTCTCAAGCAGGGCGGCGGTCTGCTCGGGTGAGGAGAACAGAGGAGGGGAGAGGTTCCGGGGGAGGATGAGGACGGGAGAGTGAGGAAGAGAGGCAGGAGGTGCGTGGCGCTCCATGGCGCCGAGGAGGAAGCAGGAGGTGGCCGAGGCCTCTCAAGGCTGGCCACGCCTCACCTCCGCTTCTTCCGCGAGGGAGGAAGACGACAGGGGGGGTGGAGATGGGTCTGGGCCGACCGGCCAATTGGTGGTGCTGTGTTAGGTAGGTGGCCCGTGGCCTCTCTTTATTTCTGTTCTCGCTCTCTTTCTATTTCTCAAGAATTTGTTTTGATTTGATTTAAAATATCAAATCATTTTATAAAATCCTGGATTAATTATGGGTGCTTTTCAATTATTTCAAAGGACCCTTAACAATTTCAACATTTATTTGAACATTTAAATTATTTATAGTATTTAAATGCCCAAAGTCAAATACAATATGGTTTATTCAAAATCCAAAATGTCTTGGAAAATATCCATCATCTCCGGATATGGTTTTTCCCTTTCCAAAGAATCATGAACATTTTTGCAAACCAATTTGGGTTCTGTGGAAAATATTTTGAAGTTGAACCTATTTGCAATGCTTTGGTGCTAGGGCTTGGTCATCCCCATTTCAAATTTCATAAAATTTAAACATGTTGCATAGATGCTAAAACAAAACAAACAAGGGCTGATCTGGGTCTGTGACAGCCACCCTCACTAAACAAAAAATCTCGGCCCCGAGATTCAAGCGAGGGTAAGGTGAAGGGGAGCGCAAACTAGCACAATCTTCACGACCAGTGTTGCACTTCATAGGAACGTTGTTTCGATCACCATCATTGTCTCAAAGTCTTGCCTTGTGAACTCCAACTAACATGACAACGAGAGGAAAGGAAAGACTTAAAAGAATCGTTTTCTCAAGGTCGAACAACTCAGGATTAACTCACGGAATGGGACATAGCAACATCTCTCGAGCTGAGAGACGAAGCACACCTCTAGAGGAATGGAGTGGAACAGATGACGAAGGTTCACTAGGTAGACAACGATTCCACACCTAAGAAGGTGGTAAACGATTGTCAATGTAGCGAGGAGTTGAGTTGCCATGATACCACAACGAGGCACCTTAGGGATGGTGACTCGTAGAAGTATCCCCTTAAGTGGCAAAAAGAATTACCTTTGATACATAGATCATTGAAACTCTTTAAACCAGCCTAAGACAATTCTCGAGCGATCGTTTGGAGGGGGTCGGTAGAATGGCATACTCGGACTTGGATGATGTGGATTACCTTGTTGAAGACATCGTAATGGATGAATTTGCTTATCACCGGAAATGGAAGAGACCCATGGTAGAATGGCACATTGGCGGTGCAAGCTGGGAACAAAATGCAAATGCTGGGAATGATTCTGGTAACTGGGGAAGAACCAAACAATAGAGAGTGAATTCACTGTTTGAGAAGGTCATAGCATTGCCGAGGGAACTGAGAGCATCCCAATTAGTGCCGATGATAACACGTAGCGCTTCTGCGTGCTCTCAAGAACTTGAGCATTTCCACAATCATCAAGGTTTTATCAACATCCGTGTCAAGGGTCCTGGCAACACAACCTGCTACCATGATGAATGATGATGGATGATGCAGATGCAAAGGAAGATAACACTTTCTCAGATTTCACCTTAGCGAGGCTAAGGAAACAAAATCGATGATCGACGAGAGACATTTAGCACTCCGCTTATCGTTCTCCTTGATGTGCTAGTGTAATCCACCCATAGATATGGTTTGATATCTAGAACATCAAGTAAAGGTCGGACTTCGGAAACACAGAAATCCATAAGGAACAACTAGGGAGGTAGATCCTACGAAATTCTTATGGGGAGGTGGCCAACTTCTTCAATCAAGATACTACAATAATAGGTCTTCCGGCTGGGTGTGTTGGCCACGACATTCTCTTTACCGGGTTACAGAGAGACCAATATTATAGTTCTTGGGAATGTTCCAAACCATCATATCTGCCGAGATTCAGATCCGTTGGTGTCAGATATTCCGCACTGCCGAGTCTAGGAAGAGAAATGAAAGTTCGCAACACAAATCGATTTAGATGATGTCGCGAGATTCTCGAAATGAACTACAATAGCAAGCTCCAAAACATGAGCTGGTTTTGCTACAAACATGGGAACACGTTGTCCTGCATAAATATGATTCCATGGTAGTCTTACAATAGAACACTACCGAAGTTCCGTGGGGAACCATCATCAAGGATACCAAGTCCTTGCAAAGGGTATACTCTAAGAAGGAGCTTTCTCCTTGAACAAATCAATCGCTGGCTTGGTGAGCTAGGGACACAAATAGAATGGAGGTAGCAAGCCTATCAAACCATAGCATACTTCGCACATGCATGACTGACTTGAGATGGTTCTAGAGGAGGCAACATTGACTTTCTCAAATTCATCATGCAACTTGCATCAAATGCACATGAATCGAGGAAGTCACTTACATCCGAACATATGCTTCATGAGCTAGCATGAACAAATGTTTTCAAAAGTTTCCAACACTAGCTTAATGTTCAACAAAATTATGGAGAAGACAAGGATGTTGTCGATGGGCTCAACAAAAATTCATCCAGATTCCCATGGAGATGGAATTCCATAACTATGTGAACAAGGTGATAGTATTGGTCGACCCAAAAGATATAATGTCAGATGCCCGAGGAAAATCCACGAGTAAGACAACATTAGGAACATCGTTGGTTCCGTTTGATTTGAGGATACCCACACTCAAATCAAAGTTTTGGCAAGACGATAGCTCTAACAACTGGTCTCGAGGATCAATTGATGAAGATATCATCTTTCTTCAACACACATACAAGATAACCCTTAAGATGAACTAAATCGACAAGCTTCCATCTTCCAACTCTCCAAGTTGTTGTTTAGCTTGACCAAACAGCTCAGTGGGTATGCAACACGATTCTTGGAGAAGGGTGGTTTATATGAAACCAACTTGATCACGAGCTCAACATAACAGTCAGTGACAACTCGTAATACTTCCGAGAAGATATTCGGAAAATCACGAACCACCGATATGTTACTAAGCTCGAGAACAATCTTGCTTCTCGTGGCAAGATGATATGATCAAAAGAGCGAGGGTTTGACAAGATCCTAACCTGCTGATCGGAGAGTGCACCGAAATAAGGACTAGGTAGCACAATCATACTTAGGGTGGTGATTCAAAAATCAACATGCTAAGAGGGGTTAATGTCCTTAACTACTAAGCAACAAAGTTGCTAGGAGTATTGATTTCACACATCATTTAATCACTTGTCGGTATTCCGCCATGCACAACACGGAACCGAGGAATGAGTAATGATGGCGAGGAGTATCACTACGTCAAGAATTCATAAGAGGTAGTGCAATTCTCATGATATTCTTAATGTCAAGATGGTAATACTCCAAGGTAGAACAGAGCGAAAGCTAGATTAGCAATTTGATCTGTGAATTACAATTGCTTTGACCCAATCCTAGATATGGATGAGGTTCTGGAATTGTTTCTCCTAGTCATTCTGAATAGAATGGCTTGACGGACTACAAAAGTAAAAGGCATCGATGAACACGGATGCACGACTAATCTTGACTATCAATCGATAGACGAAGGTCAGGAATGCAACTAAAGAGGGACAACTCAAAGAGCATAAGATTTTCTGAGTTGTAGATGCATAGATTAGTATGTCGAACCAAGTTCAACAAATTTCTTCCGGATAATCCATGCGGAGAGGTAGAACTGGCAGAGTCACAATATAAATTGGAGAACTCATCACGAGCACTCCTGTTGTGATCTTTTGATCCAACAAACATCTGCCATAAGTGGTTCATAGTATTTGGAAGAAGGAAATACCACGGACCTCGAGGACTAATGCAAAGGTTACTAATAACCTAGAGGAACTAACAACACTATCAACACGAGATAAGTGGAGTGAATCTTGGGTCAAGAGCCCAGGAGTAGAATACCTACTACTAAATTGCATCACGGGATGCTTTCGAGAATGAAGGCCAGAATGATCACACTGGGAACACATAACATAGCTAGATTACTAGATGATCCCCTAAGACACCTAGGGTCATAATAATAATTCCAACATATATGTCGAGGCAATAGAATACCTCAACTCAGCAATTAGTGTGATTAACTCCGCCCAAAGGAACATCAAAACCAGAGGGAAAGGATTTGCAAGTGCATCGATTGTTTAGAAACTCGATGACTTGACAAAGATAACGGCTGTAAATGCTCAAAAGATTGGAGACATGTTACAAAAATGGTGGCATAGCCACTCCAAGCACAATATCAAGGTTCCGAGACCAACTATGAACACACGGAAAGTAGTACAAACTGAATCGAGATTTGAACTATCAATTTATAAGTCTATGGATTAGTAACACGCCATCCTCGATAGATAGATGAGAAGACCTAGTTCTTAATCCCCAGAGAAGAGAAGAGGATGACTCTGATCGAAGGCCATGAGGTATAAGGAGTAAAAAGAGCCTTACGCTCCATCCCACAATCAATCCCTTACATATAACTAAAGCATTTCTAGACACAACTTCGACCAGCTTTGGCTTGGTAAACCTACAGCAACAAAGCTCGATACCAAAGTGTCAGACCTCGACTCAATGTCACATCGATCTAGCTCAGAACACATCATATCACTTTGCCTCACGCACGGTATCCCAACGGTGTCGCCTTACCTTAGCCCGGGACCGCTTATGCTTTTGGCACGCCAGATATGATAGTGTCGCTAGCATCCATATGAAAAGGAGCCCGGCTGACATGGCTAGTCGAAACCCAAAGCGGCACAGACTTACAGGACAGCATCCATGACCCAAAGATCGAACGTGTTTGGTCATCACGAGTAAGTTCCGGCTGTAGCACTGGCTAGCAGATTCGTGAACCGGCAGAAGCGGCTAACAGACTCAGATTCGACGCTGTGACATTTCAAGGGATGCATACAGAACGAAGAAGGACACATGCCGCCAGCCTAAGTGTTCAAGCAAGAGTAAGCTACCATGGCTCAAAGGAAACACTAGGAGACATTTCCTAAGAGGGGCTACTAAAGATAAACAACTAGAAAGTCGATCCCACACATACCAAGCATTTCAATAACATACACACAATATGCCCGATATGTGCAAATACAACATGGCATCACAACATGACTCTACGACTCAAGTATTTATTCATTAGGCCCGAGGAGCGAGATATTACAAGCAGTGGGTCTCATGACCCAACATTCGTGAGCATACAAATCAAAGCACAAGCGAAGCTAACATGTCCGAAAGTACGCATAACTACAAATGAAAAAGGCTTAGAAGCCCGACTATCTACCGATCCTCGCCAAGGGCACAAGATCGTAGCTGAGGTAACAAGCTAAACGTCAAGTCCACGCTGAACTACTAGCGAGACCAAGTCTCTCTCGCAAAACATAAAATAGGCAAACGTGAGTACAAATGTACCCAAAGAAGACTTACATTAGAACTAACTACATATGCATCATTATCAACAAGGATGGTGGAGTTTAACATGAAGAAGCCAGCTTTGACTCGTGGCTATCCTAAACTACGATCGCAAGTAACTCTTTTGGGGTGATGCACACGAGTCCACATATTCACCATATCAATACACCACTATGGATCCGCCCTGCCTTCCCACGAGAACGCTATCCATAGCACTCACGCTTATCTTGCGATTTTAGAGTATCCACTTTCACTTGTCTATGAACTGTTATAGGCAACCCGTAAGTCCTTTATCATGACACGGCTATTCAATAGATCATATTAACCCCGCAGGGTGTACTTCTTCACACACGCTCACCACTTACCATTGCCATACACGACATGTACTGCAACCTTCAAGCGAAGCCCAACGTGGGTGTCGGCCACGACCTACCTAAACACTCAAGTCCCTAGTCCAGGTTTATCGCCTATTTGGGTTCCATCTATGAGGAGTTCCGCCAAGTTTCGCCACAGCCCCAAACGATGTGTACAGGTTCCGGACACCAAACGGGCGCCTGGTTTATCTGCCACGTGCCTACCGTGATCACAGCCCACCCTTTACGGCCAGCGCACAAGACGGCCTCCAAAGATACTACAAACACCGTAAACTACTTGCAACTCCCGGACAAAGGACAAGGGTGATTAAGAAGCCGAGAGGGTCCATTGGTTTCGGGCCCAATGCGTGGTAGTAGCTGAATCATGGATCACAAACACGTAACTCAGCCTCGAGGACGGCTGCAATGAGACAACCCACCATGTACTCCTACATGGCCTCTCACCGCTACCTTTACCAAATCGTGTTCACACACTTAGCTCACACACAAGAGGACATGTTCCCACACCTCTAATTCATCCTCGGCGAATCGCACCGACTCAACTCTAAGCAAGAGAGTGCATGACAAACAAGCATGTATGAGTAGGCACAACAGGCTCAAACAACTCCTACTCATGCTAGTGGGTTTCATCTATTTATCGTGGAATGACAGTCATGCAATGGATAAGGGGTTCAGCTACCGCAGCAAGTAACAAATGATTCGTTGTTGTCCTAATGCAAGAAAAGAGAGCAGGAGCGAGAGAGTGGGATTTTATCGAATGAACAAGGGGTTTTGTTTGCCCGGCACTTCAAGATAACATTGAGTCTTCATCTGTCAACGATCACATCATCGACATGCGCTCACCGAGAGGGGATGACACCGCAATAGAGAAGAAATACAATCAATGCAATGCACAATATGATGCATGCTCATGACATGGCAACATGAATGTGTTTTGGGCTAATGCAACTAGCAACAGATTAAATGAAGTTGGTTTGAATATAAGATTCAAATTCAAACTCCATATATGATTATTTAAATGCCCTTTATTTGTTTTGTCCAAAACAGAGGACAAACATTGTTCAAACATGCATGAAAATGGTACAGATGGATTCCTTGAATTTTTCTGATAATTTTTCATATATAAATTATTTCAATCTGAGCTACGTTGCATTTCTATGAATTTTTGAAGTTTAAATCATTTTCTCGAATTTCCGATTTATTTTTAATTCCGTAAAATAGTTAATTACGTCACCAAGCGCCGCAGGACATCGCAAGTCAACAGGGCGCCCAGTCAAACCCGACGTGCGGGTCCACACGCCGCTGACACAGAACTAATCCCGCTGACTGGCTTTAAGCCACCCGCCACGGGCCCGCCGCCGTGTCGTTAGTGTGCTAATTGGGGGATTAGCCGCTAACGGCAACGCCACGCCGATTCGCCGCGATTAGACGACGGCGACGATCCAGAGCGCGCGGTGGCTCGCCGGAGTTGCGCTTATGGGCTGCGGTTGACGCGCCAAGAGCACCTGGAGGTAGCCTGTGCCTGCGGCGCATCTAGGGGACCAACGGAGGTGCGGGGTGGCCGGGTTCGCCGGAGGGAGCGCGAGGCGGCGGCCGAGCTCGGGGTTCGCGGACCGCGCATGTGCACGGGAGAACGAATGGTTAAATGCTTTGGGTTCCCGAGGTTGCGGTGAGCACGCTGGTGGGCTCGGGAGCGAAGCTGCGGTGGTGTGGGCCACGCCACGCCATGGCCGGGCGGCGGGGAGCAATCGGCCCGGTGAAAGGGCGGCTAGAGTACGGAACGAGCACGAGGAGGAGGGGAATGGAAGAGTAGCTCACAGCGGATCTGGTGGAGGCAACGGCGAGGCCGGGAGGGGCTGGAGCTCGCGATCTCGAAAGTTCGCCGGCGGCCAAGGTTGGGGCGAGCTTGAGGGCGAGGTCAGAGGGCTTCCTGAGGGCCGTGGATCGGTGGGGAGGAAGAGGGGTCGGGCGGAGCTTCTCGGGCGCCGGTGAGGCGTGGGGTGGCCGGTAGCCACGGTGGCTCACAGGGCGGCGGTCTGCTCGGGTGAGGAGAACAGAGGAGGGGAGAGGTTCCGGGGGAGGATGAGGACGCGGAGAGTGAGGAAGAGAGGCAGGAGGTGCGTGGCGCCTCCGTGGCGCCGAGGAGGAAGCAGGAGGTGGCCGAGGCCTCTCGGGCAAGGCCACGCCCGCCTGCCCTTCTCAAGTAGGGAGGAAGACGACAGGGAGGGGTGGAGATGGCTGGGCCGACCGGCCAATTGGTGGTGCTGTGTTAGGTAGGTGGCCCGTGGCCTTCTTTATTTCTCGCTCGCTCTTTTCTATTTCTCGCATTTGTTTTTGATTTGATTTAAAATATCAAATCATTTTATAAAATCCTGGGATTAATTATGGGTGCTTTCAATTATTTCAAGGACCTTAACAATTTCAACATTTATTTGAACATTTAAATTATTTATAGTATTTAAATGCCCAAAGTCAAATATATGGTTTATTCAAAATCCAAAATGTCTTGGAAAAATATCCATCATCTCCGGATATGGTTTTCCCTTTCCAAAGAATCATGAACATTTTTGCAAACCAATTTGGGTTCTGTGAAAATATTTTGAAGTTGAACCTATTTGCAATGCTTTGGTGCTAGGGCTTGGTCATCCCCATTTCAAATTTCATAAAATTTAAACATGTTGCATAGATGCTAAAAAAACAAACAAGGGCTGATCTGGGTGTGACAAAATCCACCGCACTAAGGGCCACGATCTCTCCAATCGCAAACGCGCCGAGTATCTCGCCGAGCAGAAAAAGCTGAGTATGAGAGGCGCGACAAGGAGAAGGCCAAGGTGGCGAGGAGAATCGAGCAAGAAGCGCCATTCAATGGCCGGGAGGACGCTGGCAAGGCCAAGCAGCGGCAAGGTGATCGACCTCCCGGGCCGCGACAAGGATGAAGAAGACGACGACGAAGACATGGAGGATGAGGATAACAGCGAAGCAGGAGTTCCGTAGGCCACGGAGGTCCTGTGGCGCCGACGGTGGCGCTCGCACACCTCCCACCGCCAGCCTAAAGCAAAGGTGCGTGAGGTGAATGCAGCGGAGCCGCCTGCGGAGTCGCCAGCAGTCCTCAAATGGTCCAAGACGCCCATCATTTTTGATCTTGAGGATCACCCCGACCGCACCACCGCGGTCGGGTGCTTGCCGATGCTGGTCTCGCCCACCATCCGCAACCTCAAGGTCACCAAATGTTGGTTGACGGCGGGCCGGGCTGAACTTGATCTCTCTCGCTGTGATCAAGAAACTCCAAATTCCAGATGGCGAGCTCAAGAGACCGGGTCCTTTCCAAGGAATCAACCCGGACGGAGCAAGCCCAAGGAAAGATCACTCGCCGTGACCTTTGGCGGGAGCTCAATTTCAGATCGAGCGCATCACTTTTGACGCCGCCGATATTCCGCTGCATACAATGGAATACTCGCCGCCCCGCCTCGCCAAGTTCATGGCAGCTTCCCATTATGCCTACAACGTACTCAAGATGCCGGGCCGATAAGCGCCATCACCGCCCACGGCGACAAGAAGGATGCGCTTGTTCGCGCCGACAAGATCTACCGATGCGGCAGCTGCGCCGATAAGGATACACTTGCCGCTAAAGCTCCCGGGGAAGAAGACGAGACCAAGTCCGCAGTGCTCGGGGCCCACTCCGCAACCGCACTCTTCGAGTGTGCGGCGCTGCCGAGGACGCCCCGCCGAGGTCCACCGCAAGAGTAAAGGGGATGGCCGCCCGCCGCAACCAAGAAGGTGTTCGCCAGGAGGACGGCATCGGTGGTACCTTCACCATCGCGCACACTTGACAAAGAATAGGAAAGCGCTGCTGCTTTTCCTCATGGGCGAATGTCGGCGTGTTTGCATGGCAACCATCCGACATCCCCGTGTTCCTGTGAAGGTGATTGAGCACAAGCTTGCTGTTTGCCCTCGCGCGCCCATCAAGCAAAAAGTGAGGAAGCAAGCCGTGGAGCGCCAAGAATTCATCAACGAAGAAATCAAGAAGCTAGAGGCAGCAGGCCTAGTTAGAGGTGTGATCCATCCGACGTGGTTAGCAAACCCGCCGTCAGGCGCAAGGCCAACGGGAAGTGGAGGCTGTGTATAGACTTCACAGATGTAAATAAAGCATGTCCCAAGGATCCATTCCCTTGCCGCCGCATTGACCAGATTGTTGACTCCATCCGGATGTGAGCTACTCGCTTTTTGATGCATACCGTGCTATCACCAGATCTTTATGGCCAAAGAGGATGAAGAGAAGATCTGCATTTATCACTCCATGTGGCACTTATTGCTTCATACGCATGCCATTTGGACTCAAGAATGCAGGATCAACATTTGCAAGGGTAGTGTATATCGCTTTTGAGCCACGATCCACGTAAATGTAGAGGCTTACATGGATGATATCGGTGAAGAGCAAGAGCAAAGATACGCTGATTCAAGATTTGGAAGAGACGCTTCAGAACCCAAGAAGATACAGCTTAAGTTGAACCCCGAGAAGTGCGCTCTTTGGAGTTCCTCCGCAAACTTCTCGGTTCTTTGTGTCGCAGAGGGGATTGAAGCCAACCCGACAAGATTAAAGCCATTGAGCAGATCAAGCCCCGGCGAGTCAAGGATGTCAAGGCTTGCAGGTTGTGTGGCTGCCCTCAAGAGGTTCATTTCAAAGTTCAGAGAACGCGCTCTACCTTTCTTCAAAATCTTGAAGAAGGCAGGTCCCATGAAGTGGACTCCGAAGCGGAGGCAGACTGCAGGATTTGAACGGTACCTATCCTCCACCCCAATACTTGTCGCACCTAGACCACAGGAGAAGTTGTCATTGTACCTAGCGGCAACCAACCAGGTGGTTAGTGCTGCTAGTAGCGGAGAGGAGTCCGACGAGGGGCTACACCACCGCAAGCAAGTCCAATGACAAGTGGGGCTATCCGACAAGCTCCGCCCCGACAAGGACAACTCTCAGCAGAACATGATGAGGTGCGGAAGAAGATGGTGCAGCGCCAAAGGTATTTTGTAAGTTCCTTCTTCAGGGGCTAGATCAAGATACTGTGTGCAAAGTTGCTTTTCGCCTCCTCATGGCCTCGAGAAAGCTGCGCCATTACTTCCGTGCACACGAGATAACAAGGGTCACTCGCTCACCAAGAGGATATTGCACAACCCGTAAGCAACAGCAGGATCGCTGAGTGGGCACCGAGCTGTCGAGCTTTGGACTCAAGTTTGAAAGTACTTCAACCATACAGAGCCGAGCTTTGGCAGAATTCATAGCAGAGTGGACCCCAACGCCCGATGAAGAAGTCCAAGAAACAAGTACACCTGCATAAGAAGCAACAAGTGAATGGGTAATGTACTTTGATGGTGCCTTTCGCTGCAAGGCGCCGTGTCAAGGTGGTACTCATCGCGCCCACCGGAGAGCACCTCAAGTATGTTATCCAGATGCACTTCCCAAGGGAGCAAGCGACAAACAACACCGCTGAATATGAAGGATTGCTCGCCGCCTCGTGGATTGCGCCGAACTTGGGATCGTGAAGTTGATTAAAGGGAGATTCTCAGCTGGTGGTCCGCAAGTTAACAAGAGCTATCGAGCCCTTTGATGGAAGCTTATGTCGATGAAGTGAGGAAGCTTGAGGAGCACTTTGAAGGTTTGCAGATGGAGCACGCCCCGAGAGCTCGTAATGAAATCGCAGATGGCCTTTCAAAGTGTGCTTCGATGAAGTTACTCAGGAACCGGGACCTTCTTGCTCAAGCTGACTCAACCATCCGTCACGCCCATCAAATGGGCAGTCCAAGAAGAGAAAGTTGGTCTCCGGCGACTACTTGCGGCAGGTCTCCCCGAGGCCGCCGCCAAGGTCCCCAAGATCAACAACTGTAACGCTTAAGGAACAGTTTGCTCCTGCAGATCCTCGGTCTCAGACAGTTGAAGCAAGTGTTCCCGACAAGCCTCGCCCGGCGAAGCTTGCCGGGGATCTTCAGCCCGGCAGAGCCAGAGGTTCTGCCAGAGAAGCCGAGGTTCCCGCAGCTGCCCTCATGCCTTTAGTCCTGCCGCTGAGCCCCAAGCTCCCGCATGGGTGCAGCAGATCGTCTGCTTTTTGCAAACCGGAGAACTTCCGACGCACCCGTAAGAAATAGAGAAGATAACCAGACAATAAGTATGTACCAGTTCGTGGATAACGAGCTGTACGTAAGAAGGCTCAATGGTGTCGATCAAGTGTATCTCCAGGAAGATGGATGTAAGCTGCTGGCGTAAATACACGGAGGCATATGCGCCACCACATTGGCGCAAGGGCGCTTGTCGAAAGCTTTCCGCAAGGGTTCTTTGGCAAGAAGCCTCCAAGATGCAATCGCACTAGTAACCAAGTGTGAAGCGTGGCCCATGCAAAGCAGATTCATCACCAGCTCAAGCTCTCCAAACAATCCTTTGTCTTGGCCCTTTCGTCTGGGGCTCGATATCTCGCCCTTCCCCGCTGGTTGTCGGGGCTTTGAGTACTTGTACGTAGTAATCGACAAGTTCACAAAGTGGCCGAAGTGGAGCCAGGAGAAAGGTGACAAGACAATCAGCGGTCAAGTTCTTCAGATCGATTGTGTGCCGCTTCGATCCCTAACAGATTATCACCGACAACGGTACACATTCACTAGTCGCACCTTCATGCAAGACGCCCAAGACCTTGGCGCTAAGGTCTGTTGGCTTCGCTGCTCACCCGAGGAGCAACGGTCAAGCGGAGAGGGCCACGCTGGCGCGCGCTGGCTCAAGACAAGAACTTTCGGCAGCTGCACAAGTGCGGAAGAAATTGATAGAGGAGCTACCGCGCTCTTGGTCAATCGAACGACACCAAATCGAGCCACCGGACAGACACCTTTTGCTCTAGTCTATGGAGCAGAGGCGTTCTCCCCACGGAACTCAGATACGGATCTCCTCGAGTGCTCGCTATGATGAGCTCGAGCAAGAGCAATCGCGCAAGATGATGCATTGCTCCTTGAGGAGGGACGCTCTGTGCTGTCAGACGAGCTGCTCGATACCAGAAGCCTTGCGCCGCTACCATAGCCGCAAGGTCAAAGCCAGGAGTCTCGAGGAAGGCGATTTTGTTCTTCGGGCGTGTTCAGTCCGCCAAGAATTCCAACAAGTTGACGCCAAGTGGGAAGGCCTTATCGGGTGAGACAAGTCACGAGGCCCGGCGCCGTCCGCCGAGACCGAAGAAGGCTTACCGTGAGCAACTCTCGAACATAGAGCATCTTCGCAAGTTTCACCCATAAGGCGCGGTTGCCGGATCCGCCCGACAACCACCTTTTGTACAAGCTTTGCCGCATTGCATGTAACCTTTGTACAAAGCCGCATGCACTTCGCATCAAGAAAGTTTCGTGTTTTGCGCTAGTTGCCTTTCCCATGCTTTTCTTTGCTATTTGCATGTGTTATTTGGCATCTTTGTGCGACACACATATCCGTAAGCAATAGCACGCCGAAGGCCATATACCTGTTTCCTCTTCTTTCCTTGCCTCTAAGCGTATGAACGCTCTCGCGCACAAGTTTGCCGGGGAAAGGAAATGGAGGATGAACCAAGTGCTGTTCAAGAAAGAGAAGCTTGCCGAGAACGCACAGATCACGTAAAGTTAAGTTATTTAGAATTTGAGCAGTTCAAAATTTTAAATTTTAAGTTGCCTTCCTTGAACAACCACACTTTGTATGGAAAACTCAGGCGCTGAGGAACCTACCTGCGGATAGCCGCACTTATCTTGTTTTCGAGCACGCCAACGATTTAGTGAGCTGCATACAAGTGTCGCGCTTTGTTTCGCTTTTCGAGTCCGCCAGCAAGCTAAGTGCGCTGCGACTAGTCAAGGTAAGGTTGTTGCCGGTAAGACCTGGCCAGCAGGTTGCTTCGAAGTTCAAGACTCAGCCATGGCAAGGGCCCTTGCCGCAAGTTCCTAGAAGCGAGGGTTGAAGCATACAAAGTTGAGGATCGTAACAAGGGAGATAACATCGCATCTATTGATCAAAATAAAGATAATATCTTACAAGGAATAACTTGTCGCGATGATTAATGAGTTCATAACACCCTATGCAGCAAAAGTAAAGAGATAAAGATAAAGGAGGCCTAGTCTACGCGGTCGCCTCCACCCCGGAGATCTTGTTCACTTTAGCAATGATGTGGGCGACCTGCTCCTTCAGAGCCTCCATGTTCGCGCCGGCCGGCAAGCCTGCGAAGAACGCTGGTGAGGTTTATGCCGGATTGCGGTATACAATCTTCACAAGACACGCCCATGGTTCCCTGCACACCGGCGAGTCTCCTCGGCGAAGTTGCGCTGGGATCTTCTTCCGCAGATTTGCAAGGGCCGCGCGATCCCTCAAGAAGAGGCTGAGCTTGGCGCTGGAGGAGATTTGATCCGGGAGTAGATGAGATGCTCCAGCTTCAGCGCCAAGAGCTCCTGGTCGATGTCGGACGACAGATAATGAAGTCCTCGGTCCACAACTCGACGGTACGGGCGGAAGTGCTCGCTGCTTTGTTGGCGCTGTCCACTAAGGTTCGCTTCCTTGCGGAGCTCCTCCTTCAACTTGGTCTCCGATCCCGGCGGCGCTAAGCGAGTCCCTCAAGCAGAGACTTTCAGCTCAAGATCCTCGATGAAGTCCTTGGCGGCCTTCAACTCGCCGCCTTCTTGGAAAGGCACACCTGAGTTCCGAGTTGGTGGGCGCCCTCTCGCGCCCGTGTTGAGCGCGGGCGACCTTCTCCACGCCGCTTTCAAGAATTCCTCCAGCTGCGCGACCTTGGCGGCAAGCTCCTCCTTGGCGGTCTCCGCTGCAACCGCGGGCGGCTCGCCCTTCGCCTCCCCGCCAAGGGCCTGTTCTCGAGCGGCAAGGTCTTCTCGTGGGAGTCGAGATTGACCTTCAGCTGGGCGAGTTCTCCTTCTCGCCGAAAGTTCCACCCCGGCGAGCGAGCCGCTGCTCTTCGCCTCGCCTTTCCAAGAACCACTCTTGATACTCCCCGGCGAAGTCGCCACGCTTCTCCGCCACTCGCGGAGAGCAGCCTGGTTGGCGGCGCTGAGCTCCGCCAGACGCCTCTCCATCTCTCGGGCGGCCTTGGCGGCGAGGGCCTCCCGAAGCGAAGCCACCGCCTGCTCGCAGAAGGGCCAGAGCTGGTGAAGCAGCTTCCTCCTCGGGCCTGCTGCCCCGCCGGCCCTCGACGATCTTTCAGCCCGCTGGAGGCGAGGACCTCCCATCAAAGGCCTCGCCCGCTGGAGTCAAGCGACGAAGAGCCCCACGGCACTGGATGAAGACGCCGCTGGGGGCTTTCAAGTAGTAGCCGGACTGCTCCTCTCCGGCGGAGGGGTCGGCGTCGGGCGAAGACTTGATGCTCCCGCCGCCGCCGGGGCGGTGCGGTCGCCGCCCCTTCTGCCGCCAAGGCCCGCAGCTGGAGCGGTCTCGCGATGGCCCGGCGTTTCGGGCTGTCTCGGCGACAGGGCCGCCGCCGCCAAGACGCCTCCTCCTCAACAATGACGACTTCCGCTCCATCCGCCGGGGAGGAGGATCTAGAAGAAGAAGAAAAGCAAAGAAGTTCAAGCAAATATCCAAAAGAGACAGCGCCAAGAAGACAAGCTGCAGAACCTACCTTGGCGGACGCCGCTAACGGCGGCTCCTCGCCGGGAGCTCGCCTTGGCGGGAGGGGCCGCTGGCTGCTCGCCTCGGCGGAGTACCCGCCTTGGCGGAGTGCTCTCCTTGCCGGGAGTTCGACCTTGGCGGGACGGCGGGTTTGCGGCCTCGGGCGACTCTGACGCCTCGCTGCTGTGGCTCCTCCGCACAAGTCAAGACAAAAACATCAAGGCCTTAGTACAAGACCAAAATTTTCAAACACGCCCGCGAAGCGAAGTGCGTAACCCAGACTTACGCTGGGCTGCGCTGGGCTGCTCCTCTAACAGCGCCTGGTCCGGCAAGCTTGGCTCGCACGACGCCCCTTGCCACAAGGGCGAAGTCGTCCGCGATTGATTGACGGGCACCTTGGCCTTCGCTTGGGCCAAGGTCCCCAAATCAAAGCAAGAAATAAGATTAGCTTCAACAATGATCAAAGCGAAATTTGAGAAGATGAAGATCTGGATACTTACTCCTGTTCTCCTCGCCGTTTTCGCCAAGGCGGAGAAGTCATACTCCACCTGGGGCGCGGCTGGCGCGAGGAGCGGAGGCGAAGACTCCTCGGCGCTTGGCGGTCCCCGGGCTGGGCTGCAAGACCCAGCCTCGTGGGCGCCGGGCCCGGAAGCGGCGGAGCCGCCGCCCGCCCGAGAAGACTCTCGTCCGCTGGCGCCGACTGCTGGGCGCCGCTGTGGCTCGCGACGGGCCGCCTCGCCATGGCTGGTGCGCCGGTTGCCTCGGCGCAGCTTGGCTTCCCCGGAAGCTTGCGCCGCCGGGCGAGCTGGTTGTTGCCGGGGCCGCGCGCCGCCGCCGCCGCCTTTATGGAGGCGCCAAAGGAGAACGCTTAGGCTTGCCCGGGCGGGAGGTCTCCGACGACGAGGAGAGGTCGCCGGCAGAGCTCCGGGACTGCAGCGCCCTCGGGCGGCCTCGACGCCCTCCTCCTCCTCCCCCGGCTGGTTCGCTGGCCCAGCGCCTCGCGCTGCGCCTCTTCTCTCCGGGCGCCTGCCTCCTCCGCGCCTGCCTCCGCGCCCGCTTCAAGGGCGCCTGTTTCTCCGCAGCGCCACCTTGCCGCTGCCTCGCCGCGATTCCGGGATCCCTGAGTGCCTCGAGAGGGGACCCCGCAAGCGCTGCCGAGAGGAAGCTGCAGAGTCCGCGGATCTCCGCCTCCGCTTGGCAGGACACTTCGCAGCCTCCGCCTCGCGTATCCAAAATCCTCGCCGCCGCGGCGCGGCGGCTCTTCAGCCCGAGAAGCTATGTATGCAAGCTCTTGGTCGGTAGTGTCCCGCAGATGTTCCTTGATGTCATCTCTTGTTCTTCGCCACCTCCACAAGGTTGTCGGCGAAGCCGAGGATGTCTCGATGGACTGGGCGGAATCCACGGCGGTCCACGCCAGGCGAATCACACGCGCATCATGGCGCAAAGACGATCCCGAGCTGTGCTGCAGTAGGGGCACCACTCCCGGGAGGTCCGAACCACTCGATGGGCCGGGTCATATTTAAAGAGTTCCTGACCATCCCCCCGCCCAGCGCCGTGAAGTTGAAGTTTAGCCCGGGCGCAGCCTCATTATATCTCCCGCGCCATACTCCCAGCCGGCCTTTTCCTGTTTTGGAGAGGGCGATGCGGCGGCGGAGGAAGTCTGCGCCACCGCGAACGGACAGCTTTGCCATTCAAGACGAAGAACCGGATGAGAGCGATGTTGAGCTTGACGTCGTCCAATCCAGCTCGCCCAGCCTCGCCAAGCACGATGGGCGCCAGGCGCGGGCGCGGTGAAGGGCTATGGCGCCCTCAACGATCCAAAGCACCACCAAGACGCCCTCCTCCCACTTGTCATGAGCTCCCGCAAGTACTCCTCCTTCTTGTTCGCATTTAAAACCCAAGAAATTCCTCCCGAGAGGGGGGCGCCGCCTCGCCTAGGAGTGAAGAAGTGCTCTAAACAGCACTACGCTTGGGTGTATTCCATGAAGTTTTCGACATGTAAAGTAAAACCGCCATTGTGAGGATGGCGCTGGGGTGAAGTCAAGAAGGTGGAAGCCGATGTGTGCATGATGTCGCAGAAGAAATCAGAAAAAGGGGGCAAAGGCCGCAATGAAAGAAAGCTGCGAAGAAGAAGTACCCGCCGGATAGTTGTCCTGGCAGCAATGCAGGATAAGCTCGTCCGAGGATGCGATTGGTCTTCTTGGCCCGTACAGGTAATATTTGTTCCAGAGTTCCCCACGCTTAAGCCGCGGGCGAGAAGACGACGCCCGCTTCGCAGCGAGGCGAAGCCATTACCGCCAGATTTCTCCTTCTGGTCTTTTCCGCCTTCCCTTCCCGGCCTTCGGGCCATGGCGGAGGCGGCAAGGGAAGGAGGACGAAGAGTCCGGCAGCCGCAGGCGCAAGAGACGGCGGAGGAGATGTGGAGGCGAGCGCAAAGGGGATCTCTCGAGGAGGAAGAAGATGCAATGAAAGCGGCGAGGGAACCGCCTCGCTTCCTCCGCTTATGGGGAAGTGGGGCGCCGCTTTTCCCACTAAAGAACGTGGGCACGCCCCATCCCACGACGCCGCAATCGACGCGCGCTGCTACGGGGATGCGCAGATGCGAAGTGGATTCGCGCGCCATGGGCCGCGGTGTCCGCAGACCTTTTGGGCCTCGCCCAACAGCGCCAAAGACCGTGTGTGGCCCAGCCCGGGGCTCTGTCGGTGTATTTAAGGTAGGGGCACCTCAGCACCTTAACCGGTGCATGGGCGGTTGCAGCTTCCGCAGCAGGGTTTACCACGTGTCGCCAAAACCTTCCCCGCCCATGTCAAACCATTCAAAGACGGCGTATACAGATGAAGATCGAGACCCCGCAAGCGGAGCTTGCCGGGAAGGCCGCTCTGTGCTCAAGGTTACATCACTCACGCAAGGCCCCGCAAGAGGAGCTCGCCAGAAGACTAGAAGATAACATCATAGAAGACACGCCAAGGCCAGGCGCGCCCGGCGAGGGCCCGGGAGCGATTAAGTTACAGAGCCCGCAAGCTCCCGGTCCGCAGGTCAAGACCCCGCAAGGTGCTTGCCGGAGAATTGCGCCAGGTGCTCGCTGGCCCAGCTCATCAGCCCACGCTACGCCTGGGCCTTTCCAGGACGCTGGCGGATGGCTGTGTAGCCCGGGGACACGGTGGCACTTCACGGTGGTGGATCCATCGCCGCGGCGCACGGAGACGCAAGGGCGGGAGCTTTTGGGGTCGATGGCGACGGGCATTAAATGCCCTTGTCCCCATCACAAAGTAGGTAGCGACCACTATTCACGACCGTAGCTCCAATCGCTCCTCAAGACTGCTCCAACTACCACCTCTTTTACATTTTTACCCCTTTCTCCTACGTTGACACCTGTCGGTGACCCCTTGCACTATAAAAGGAGGCCCATGCACAACGTGAGGGGGGTTCGGCTGGAAACCATTTGCAACTCTCACACTCGGTGTAGCTGGTACTGTAGATCTTCAAGCTCCCGAGCTCAATACAAACCAAGGCAGGAGTAGGGTTTTACGCCCATCGCGTCCTAACTCGGGTAAAACCGCCAGCTGTTCGCACGATCTGCTCTCTCAGGCTCCCTCCGCCTCGCATCAAGATAGACAAGGGGCCCGTCCCATAGGTGTTCGTGGCGGCAGCCTCTCCGACAAGCAGCAACCATAGCACCTGCCCGTGACTCTATGTTTGTATAACCTTCCTCCTTGGTTGTGCATGAAGCGGAAGTTCATTATGATGCCGGTGCTCATCCAAGGCCCTAAGCAACCCGCAACGACATTGATGTGTACCTAAGGCCATTAGTTGAAGAACTCTTACAACCGTGGAATGGAACAGTGTACGCGGCGGATGAGCACATGGGGAAGAATTTGACCTAAATGCGCTGTTATTCGTGACCATCAATGATTGGCTTGTTCTCAAGAACCTTTCAGATGCATAAACAAGGGATACCGCGGATGCACGCACTATTTGGATGATACCGACAAGATATATTTGAATAGTTGTAAGAAGAATGTGTACCGACATCGCCGATTTCTTCCGAAAGGTGCATGCCGAAGAAAGAAAGGCAAGCATTTCAAAGGTGAGGCGGATCATCGACGAAGCCTCGCCACCGCATCGGTGCTGATGTACATGATATGCTCAAGGATTTGAAGGTGATATTTGGAAAGATCCCGGCGACAACCTGTTCAAGGACGCCGACGGATGCACCCATGTGGAAGAAGAAATCTATATTTTGGGACCTGCCATATTGAAAGACCTAGAGGTCCGCTCCGAATCGACGTGATGCACGTGACGAAGAATCTTATGCGTGACCCGCTTGGCTTTCTGGGCGGTATGGGAAGACAAAAGATACACCGAGGCATGGGAGGACCAGCAACATATGTACGGAGAAGACGGCATACATCGTGGTCATGCAAGCTACGCCTACCAAAGAAGAGAAGGAAACCTTCTTTGAATGCCCGCTAGTATTAAGGTACCGTCCCGCTTCGTCGAATATAAGGAATAATATACATGGCAGAGAAAAGTTCCGTAACCTAAATTCTCATGATCGCCACGTGATTATGACGCAATCGCTTCCGTTGCATTGAGGGGGCTTTACCGAAAATGTTCGATTAGCCATTGTGAAGCTATGTGCATTTCTCAATGCAATCTCTCGAAGGTAATCGATCCGAAATCATACCAAGGTTACGTAATGATTTGGTGCAATGTCTTGTCGGGCTTGAAGTTGGTGTTCCCACCATCCTTCTTCAAAATCATGATGCACGCCCTAGTTCACCTATGCGAAGAGATTAACGTTTTGGGTCCTCAGATTTCTACACAATATGTTCCCTTGAGAGGTTCATGGGAGTCTTAAAGAAATATGTTCATAACCGTATAGACCGTATGAAGCATCTCCAAGGGCCATCAAAATGAGGAGGTCATTGAGTTTTGTATTGACTTTATTCCGACCTTAAGCCGATTGGTGTTCCTTAATCGCGCATAAGGGCGCATCGATGGAAAAGGCATGCTAGAGGGGAACAAATAATATGTATGGACGGACATTCTCTCCTTTGAAGCACACACACAGCTTCTACGTAATTCCACCTTGGTGGCTCCATATATGGATGAACACAAGAATTTTCTACGCCCAAACACCGGAGCGGTCTCGATGACTAGATTACACGTGAACAAACCAGAGTTTCGCCACCTGGTTGCGTACACGCACTCATGCATGACACCTCTATTGAAGATGACATGTACTTGTCTGTCCCAGCTACTATCTTCAATATAATGACTTTCAAAGGGTACTAGATAAATGGTAATACATTTTACACGATCGCCCAAGATAAGAAGAGCACCAACCAAAACAGTGGTGTCCGCTGATGCGTAAACCAAGACGGAAAGGAAACATATTATGGTTATATACAGACATATGGGAACTTGACTATCGACGTGGTTTAAAGGTCCCTTTGTTTCGTGCAAATGGGTCAATATGACACGAGGCGGGTAACGGAAGACCCGCAGACGGAATGACAACAAGGATCTCAACAATCTTATGATGCAGATGAACCATTCGCCCTAGCCAATGATGTGGCACAGGTTTTCTATGTGAAGGACATGTCTACCAAGCCAAGAAAAAGAAAAGATAAGGAAGTTAATGCATTGTACGATGAGCCAAAGAGGCACATAGTTCTTTTCGGGAAGAGAAACATCGTGGATCGATGACAAGATGACAAGTCGAATGTTATGAAAAGTTTGATGAAATTGCTCCATTCACAAAGTGAATATTGACCCGAGCATCCCGTTAAATGATGAAGATTTTCCATGGTTACGGCAAGAAAGGGACACACGTGATTTAAAAAGTTTCACACCCAAAGATCGGGATGTGATCGGCTTCACTATCATCACTTTCTTTCGTGTTTCACACCCGTGAGGGAATGTCTGTAATAGTTAGGGTACTTATGTGTTTTGGCATCTCAAACGCCAAGAAATTTTATGTGCAAACAAATTCTTTTCATGCATTTACTGATTTTTTTCTAGCTAAATGACCCTGAAATTGAAAAGCATTTCAAATGAACTCGTAAAAGGTTGAAAGTTGGCATGGTATCATAATTTCATACAAATAGAATGTGCAAGAAAGTAGAGAGGGTTACGGTAAAACTGGATGCATTTCACATATAAAATGGACAATTTCTTTCAAGTATCGTGGTTTCCAATTTAAAACCGAATCTGTTACAAAGGCATTTCATTTTTTAAATAACCTAAGCATTACTAAATTGAATATAATGATAAAACACACTAATATTAAACATAAGAAAAAGAATCACCGAAAAAACTTTTTTCAAAGTTAAGTTATTCACAAACTAGTGATTCACACAAATTTCAAATAATTCAAAATTTAAACTATTCAAATTTGAAATCTACCGCACTAACAGTAAAGTTTGTAATTTTTGTACCTAAAGCAAAAATATTCAAAAGAAACTCTAAATACAGCAAAAACAACTCAAAAATAAATAAAACAAAAATAAATAAAGTTTAAAAATTTAAGAAAAAAGCTCCGCCATCGGGCCAAAGCGGCTCAGATACGACTAGCGACACAACCTTTTGTTGGGCTGTGATGCAGCCCAACACTAGTAGAAAACCACCCATTAGTCCCGGTTCAGAGGTTTTAGTCTCGTTCGGGAACCGACTAATGGGTCGTTATTAATACTCATTCCATTAGTCCCGGTTCAAACACGAACCGGGACCAATGTGCTCCACGTGGCCCTCAGGCGCCGAGCCTAGTGGGGGGTTTTGGTCCCGTTGGTGGCTCCAACCGACCAAAAGGCATCCACGTGTCTCGCATTCCAAAGGGCTGGGGTTTTTTTTTTTTAAAGGAGGGGGTTGGGGTTTTGGGGGTTAATTTAGGTGTTTCAGATATTGTGTTAGCTAGCTAATTAATAGAGAGAAGTGTCTCTCTTATGTCCGTGCTTGGTCGACGCCACGTAGTATATATACATAAGTGATCGAGAGAACCATTCAAGATGTAAGTTCGCATGCATACCGAGAGAAGTGATCGATCGACCTCTCCTTCTCCGAGAGATTGGTCAAAACAAGTTTTATCGCTACATACATGTACAATCTATATAAGATCTTTTAATTACAAACCACTAGCATTTGAAATGAAGTTCCACATGGTATTCTCCGCTTTATCGATGACGTGTTCAAGAAAGAATCCCGCCAACTCCTCTTGAATTGCTTTCATGCGATCCTGGTGGTAGGAGTTCATCCCGATCCGCCACGCCTAATTAATTTGAAGAAGGGGTTAATTAATACATATATATGAATGAAACTCAACAGAAATGATGGTGTAATAAAATGAAATTGTGAATATTATTGCTTACGCACTTCATATTGTCTTCTAGAGTAGCCCCGCTTGTTTTTCAGAGTCGCTAGGATGAACTCGCACACGTAGTATCCACGTAAATCATTCCCTTCCTCCCGCCACAAGCACTTTACGAGAAATAGAGGTCAATCAAACTGATAATGAAGCATTATATAAATGGCATTGATGAAAGTATAGCTATAGAATCAACGGAGATGCGCCAAGAGTACTTACTTTGGTATACATATTGCAGCTCCTTCGGCAGTCCCGAGCTTGTGCGGTGAACTGCTTCCAAACCCCGCAAGACAAAGAAAATAATTATTATTACTTGAGATATCAGGAAATGAACAAAAGTTGCCGATATGGTGCGATAATGATCGATTGAACTTACTTGTCGAGCATTTCACCATGTCCGATAGGTGCTGGGATCTTTCCGTCTCGAGTCTAAGACGGTTACTAGTCCACGCCAAGCTTAATCTCCGTAAGAATATCGTGGTACCTACACACGCATGCATAACTCATCAATTACACTAACCTCGCCGAGTAATAAGGGAAACCGAATATGCACACGACAAGAATACTCACGGGCCGTTGTAAGGAAAGAGTATGGTATCTTTGTTTTGATTTTTGATTAACGATTGTAGCAAGTTGTCCTCGCCTCTTCGACGCTCTTTTCAACTAGAATACATCTATGATATTTGTGTTAATGAACCCAATATCATAGATTTCATTTTTTTGCACTCGATTTATCTTCAATCTGCATAATATATTGAGGATAATTAATTATAAATACATGCAATGAAAGAGCCGAGCTATATATACGCACTAATGACATAAATAGTACTTACAGCAGTAGCAAAAGACCATTAATTTATCAAGGGCCTTTTGATTGAATAACTCAAGAACTCCTCAAATGGAATAGCCAACACATCATTTGAAACGAGGTCGTGCTCCTCTTTAATTTTCAGATACAAAGTGTTCGGCCCCTTAGACTCTCTCAGAGGTTTTCATGTACCAACTATGGAATCTTCGATCATTGTTGTCGAGACTTTTCATCTTTGACGAGAGGCTTCCCTGCATCAGATCTCGAATAAGTCCACCTCCATGAAATCAGAAGTACATCGTCAGTGTAATCTTCAAGATTGCCATAACCGCCACCGCCCCGGAGGATTAGACACATTGAGCGGGGGCACGATTGTTGTGCTTGTTCGCCAAGCTGAGCAATTTTTTCCCTTTGCTCGTTGTTCTTTTGACCTTTATCACCGACAGAGTTCCCACCGCTTGGCTTGGAGATATGTCTGCTCAAGAATGCGCCATAGTTGGTTCTCGCGGAGACTTTGGTGGTTTCTCGTGGCATCGAGAGTGCGCTTTGCTTTCACCGATCTACCTTCTTCCTCCGGAGGTGGATGTATCTTTGCTTTCACCCCTTCAAAGAACTCCTTCGCTTGGGCCTGCACGATCGATTGTTTTCCTCCTGGTCCTCTCAGACGGTAACTTCTCTACAGGCTTTAGAGGTGGACCATATCAGATTGCTCTCTCTTCTTGTGCTGCTAGACGCCGGAGCAGATGGAGCGGCCGCGGCGCCTGCCTTCTTTCGTGCTTGCTTACGAGGCGGAGGAGAAGGACTACGACGCTGCCGGAGCAGCCGGGCGGCGGCGGGTCTCTTCCGCCTTGTTGGCGAGGCGGAGAAGGAGGAGGCGGAGTGCCGCCACGCGCGGAGAAGGAGGCGGAGTGCCGCCACGCCGGAGAAGGAGGCGGAGTGCCGCCACGCGTGCCTCGATCGCCACTCACGGAGGAGGAGGCGGTGGAGGAGGCGGAGTGCCGCCACGCTGCGTTCTCGATCGCCACTCACGGAGGAGGAGGCGGTGGAGGAGGCGGAGTGCCTTGACTCGGCGGTGGAGGAGGAGGAGGCGGAGGCGTCCAGTCCAGAAGGTCGATGAGCTCCTTCCGCCATAGGCATGGAGTCTTCAGAGTAGAACCCAGCCTAGTCTCCCTTCACCGTAGGGTGCCTGCCGAGGTCCTCAAATCCTCCGTTATTTCATCCACCATCACCTTAGCAAATCCTTCCGAATCGGCCGGCAGTGAAAAGTTGTGCCGGGTCCACTAGGATAAACTTGGCCAACAGCCGCCTTTGACCTTCAAATTCATGCATCGCGCCATAATGTGGCAATTTTGAGACTCCATGATACCATCCACGGATAGCTGGCAGAGCCGCCAAGACATGCTCCGCTGAAGCAGCTCGTGGAAGCAACGCCGCTTCTCCGCTGAGATGGCGGGTAGCTTCGGGAAGCTTCGCATGTCGCTTGTTGCTATCGCCGCTTCGCTCCTCTTCTCGATCCTCTAGCCCCATTACCCTTCCAAGCAGCGCCGTGATTTGGTCCTCGCTCCAGCTTCTTCCTCCTCTCGTGGGTTTTGTAACCCTCGCGTCCGAAACCAACCTTCCACGGAAGGGAGCCCGGCGTGCCTCGTGTCCGCCTGTGGTGCTTGGGATTCCTAAGGGCCATTGTGAGCTCGCCCTTCTCCCTGCTTGAAGGAACGCCCTCGCGCGCTGCATCGATATAGTGTCAAGGTTCTTGATCGGTGTTTGCAGCTGCTCGTCTGGCCCATCGACATCGCCTCGTTATAGGTCCAAGGTTCCGCCAGCCCTCAAGAACCAAGTCCGCAACGGGTCTGCCAGCGATTGTCTCGGTTCGATCCTTTTTCAAGCAGATCATGCTCAGCCTTTGGACCACTTAGGCCGGGATTTGAGGTAGCCACCGACTTCGCGGCGATGGTGAAGCGCCTTCTTCGCAACATTTTTCTTGTTTGTCTCCGACATCTTCTTACTCTTTTCCGATGTCTTGTGGGCCACAAATGCGGCCGCTGATCTTTGATCTTCTCATATTTGCCGATGAATTCTGGTGTCTCTTTTTCTTGACAAACTGGTTCAGCTCTTTCCTCCACCTCCTCATTAGGCCTGCCATCTTCTTAAGAGCACAAGACTTGATTAATTGCTCTTTAACTGCTTCTCCGGATCCTCCTCCGGCGGTAGGGTGAAATTTGCCTTCAGCTCATTCCAAAGATCTTCTTTCAGATATCATTGACATAAGACACCTCGCGCCTTCATCCTTAGCAGGCTTATACCATTGCTGGATGTCGATCGATCCCGTCCCTAACAAGAACCCCGTGACCGAAAGCGTAAAATGCCTTCTTTGTCCGGATGGGTTCAATCGGTTCGCCGTCGGGCGCGATTTCTATGATCTCAAACTTTTCATCCGAGCTCAACTTTTCTTCGGCCTCGCCTCCTTACCGGTTGTGCTCGATCCGAGGGCTAGAAATTATAAGGAAGAAAGACGACAATAATTAATATGTGTACATATACCAAAACAATGGATGCATCAATTAACTTGTCAAGATGGGCTTAACTAATATATATATATACCTGGCCGACTCGGTTCGGTGACCGAGCAACAAGACGGTCTCCTTCGCCTTGTATCTCCATTGTGTCACCGAGCCATCATGAACATAGTCCTCCTCTTGTACCGACATTAATGAGTCGGCCATCATAATCATAGCCCTCTTCTTCATCCAATTGACCAACGGTGTCGATGAGAAATGACGCAACATCATCACTTCCATTTGCGATTATTTCCAACATCGCTTCGCTTTCTTCGCCTCGAGTGCTCCATAGTTTCGCAAATATTGACAACATGTCAATTATTATTCAAACATGGTACATAGTGGCAAACGAGAACTAGCTAGCTAATCACAATAAGGAATCATGTTAGTGGCCTCGATGCTACTTCTAGGGTTTGGGGTCGCCGACACAAAGCTTCAAGGGTTTGGGGTGGCCTCGACGATAACGCTTTTTAACTTGATAAATTTGGGTGGCCTCGAGAGAGTTAATTTGTCGGGTAGGGGCGCCAAGGGAGGGGGGTACGAGGAGACCTGCAACATCGCTTTTCTCTAGGGTTTGGGTGTCCTCGAGTGTTTTGGTCGAGTGAGAGGGCCGAGGGGGGTGCTGCAGTTGTATCTAGAGGGAGTTATATCGACAACGACGCGGCATACATATACATGGGAAAATAATGTTATCGGGAGGGGTATCGTACCACCCCTCATGTTGAAGTTTCTTCTTTCTCCTTTCCTTTCTTTCTTCTTCTCCTCTTCTTTTCTTCTTCTCCTCGAGAAAGGAAAATAATTATGAAAAGGAAGAAAAGAGGAAGAAGGAAGAAGGAAGAAGAAGAAGAAGAAAAAAAAAGGAGAAGAAGAAAGGAATAGAGGAGAAGAAGAAAAATAGAATTTCTTCTTTCTCCTCTATTCCTTTCTTCTTCTCCTCTTTTTTTTCTTTTTTTCCTCTTCTTATTTATTTCTCCTCTTCTTCCTCTCCTCTTTTCTCCTTTCTTCCTCTTATTATTTTCCTTTTCCTCTCATTCTTTTAGTATTGCTTGTTTTAAAAAAATGTTCAAATAGAAAATTTCAAAAAACAAAGGTTTTGCCTAATGCATTGTTCATATGAATATACAAACATTTGCATATTCTACAATAATTAATATCAACAAAAAAAATCTATGAACAGAATAAAAACCTAACTTTTCTAAAAATCTATCTTTTGCATATATGAAAACATTAATACACATATGAACAATAAATACATATATCAACAAAAACATAATCTGAACAATTTTTGAACATTACATACACATAGCCACATACATACACATATACATATATATATATATATATATATATATATATATATATATATATGAACAAAAAATAAACTAATAAAATGAAAAAATATATGGGTGCGCGCTGCTCATAGTGGCGGCGGCGCTGGGCGGGCGACGGCGACGGGCAGGGCTGGGGCGCTGGGCGCGGTGTGGGCGACGGCGACGGGAGCGGCGGCGACGGCGGCGACGGCGGGCGGGGCTCGGGAGGACGGCGCTGGCTCGAGAGGACGGCGCTGGCTCGAGAGGACGACGACGACGACGACGGGCGCGGGTAACGGCGACGGCGCGGGCGACGGCGGGCGGCGGGGGGGCAGCTGGGCAGCTCGGGCGCCGATGTATTCTCGTGTCGCTGGGGCAAATGGTGGCGATGAATCTGCAAAACTGCGGCGTTACTTATATACAAGGAGATTGGTCCCGTTGGTGGCTCCAACCGACTAATGCGTTTTTAGTCCGGTTGGTGCCACCAACCGACCAAAGGCCTTTTTTCGCAGCCCAAAGGGCGGAAAGTTGCGTTTTAGTCCTGGTTGGTGGCACCAACCGACCAATGCCTCACCTTTAGTCCCGGTTGGTGCCACCAACCGGGACCAAAGGCCTCAGGCCGCCCGTGATCGGGCCAAAGTTTAGTCCCGCCTTGCTAGTTGAGAGGGAGCGCAGTGGTTTATAAGCCCCACCGCCTCCCTCTTGAACTCCTCTACTGCAGTATATGGGCCTACTTGCTACTGCTTGCCCGATGGGCCTTCTCGGGCCTTCAAGGGCCTCAATCCCGCCCAAAGTAGGGATTCAAGTCGATTCAGCCGTGGGGCCTAGTAGGGGCACTTTTTTTTTGTTTTGTCTTCTTTACTTATTGTTGCTATTTTTATTTTTTTTCCATTTTTTGTTTTGTTTTCTGCATTATTTATTTTCTTTTGTTTTTGCTTTATTTTTAATTCTTTTTGCTTTTAGTTTTAGGAAAATTATAAACTTTCGTTAGTGCCATTACTTTTCAAATTTGAAAACACTTTTTTGGTTTCTTTCTTGCTTTATTTATTTTATTTTGTTTCTACTTACAACAAAATACTTATTGTTGTTTTTTTGTTTTGTTTTTTGCATTATTTATTTTCTTTTGTTTTTTGCTTTATTTTTAATTCTTTTTGCTTTTAGTTTTAGGAAAATTATAAATTTCCACTTTTTTTGTTTTTTGTTTTCTTTCTTACTTTATTTATTTTATTTTGTTTCTACTTACAACAAAATACTTATTGTTGCTATTTTTAATTATTACGAGGGTCTAACCATAAGACATTAAAGCATTTCAAATGAACTCAAAAAGTTGAAAGTTGGCATGGTATCATAAATTGACCCACACATAGCATGTGCATGTACAAAACTAACAATGGTATCATACTCGCTGGCCATAAAGTTGGCATGGTATCATCATAATAGTTATGGAGAAAGTCTTCACTTTTTCTTCGCTTGTGTCATTTGCTTATTGCTACCAGAACCATGGATAATCTTCATCGCTTATCGTGATGTCGGGTCAGCCTTGACTTTAAAGGGAGGAATTTCATGAAACTTTTCATAATCTTCAGACATGTCTGTCTTGTCCTCCACTCCCACGATGTCCCTTTTTCCTGAAAGAACTATGTGGCGCTTTGGCTCATCGTATGATGTATTTGCTTCCTTATATTGTCTCTTTCTCGGTCTGCTGGACATGTCCTTCACATAGATAACCTGTGCCACATCATTGGCTAGGATGAACGGTTCGTCAGTGTACCCAAGATTTTTCAGATCCACTGTTGTCATTCCATAATGTGGGTCTACCTGTACCCCGCCTCCTAACAGATTGACCCATTTGCACTTAAACAAAGGGACCTTAAAATCATGTCCGTAGTCAAGTTCCCATATGTCCACTATGTAACCATAATATGTGTCCTTTCCCCTCTTGGTTGTTGCATCAAAGCGGACACCGCTGTTTTGGTTGGTGCTCTTTGATCTTGGTCAATCGTAAAATGTATTCCCATTTATCTCAGATCCTTTCCAAATCAATACAGCCAAAGATGGTCCCCTGGATAACAAGTACAGCTCATCACAAACAGTGTTGTCACCTTTGATATGTGCTTCCAACCAACTGCTGAAAGTCCTGATGTGTTCACATGTAATCCAGTTGTCGCACTGCTCCGGGTGTTTGAAGCGCAGACTGTTCTTGTGTTCATCGACATACGAGGTCACCAAGGTAGAGTTCTGTAGAACTGTGTAGTGGGCTTGAGAGCAAGAATATTCGTTCCTGCATATTATTGAGTCCTTTCCAAGCGCGTTTTTCCAAATGGGCCCCCATACCGCAATTTAGGGAGACCTATCTTCTTAAGGCCAGAAAGAAGTGAACACAAAACCCGATGACATCCTCTCGCTTGATGGCCCATGGAGATGCTTCCTTCTCGCCTAGCGCGTTACGGACATATTTCTTTAGGACTCCCATGAACCTCTCAAAGGGGTACATATTGTGTAGAAATACGGGCCCGTAATGACAATCTCGCCAACTAGATGAACTAGGACGCAAGGCCATGATATCAAGAAGGATGGTGGGAACACCAGCTCAAACTAACAAGACATTGCACCACATCACTCCTTAGCCTTGGTATGATTTCTCGGATCGATCACCTTCGAGATATCGCATTGAGGAATGCACATAGCTTCACAATGGCTAATCGGACGCTTTTCCGTAGAAGCCCCTCAATGCAACCGAAGCAGCTATGCCATAATCATGTGGCGCTCATGAGACTTTAGGTTCAAACTTTTTCTCCGCCATATTTATTATTCCTTTATATTCGACGAGAAGCCAGCCGACCTTCATACTAAGCAGGCATTCAAAGAAGATTTCCTTCTTCTTTGGTAAGAGCATAGCCGGTGACCTTCATATCGCTTTGTAGGCATGCCATCTTTTTTCGGCAAACGCTGCAGGTCCTCCCGTGCCTCACCTGTATCTTTTGTCTTCCCATACACGCCCAAGAAGCCTAGCAGGTTCACGCAAAGGTTCTTCGTCACGCATCACGCCGATCAAGAGCGGACCTCTAGGTCTTTCCAAAGAGGGTAGGTCCCAAAATATAGATTTCTTCTTCCACATGGGTGCGTGTCCCCAACACGCCACTCGGAACAGCTAGTCCACCGACCCTTTCCAAAGATTACGTAAATCATCGACCATAGCAAGTACGTGATCACCGGCACGCATGGCGGCTTCATCCGTGATCTGCCTCGCTTTTGAAATGCTTGCCTTTCTTTCGACATTGATGGTTGGTCGGAAGAAATCGACGATGGCCTGTGTACACATTCTTCCCGCAGCTTGCCGTATATACTATCGGTGTCAAGTAAACAGGCGTGTATGCGTGGTATCCCTTGTTTGTCTGTCCCGAAGGTTACCGAGAGCGGCCAATCGTTGATGGTCACGAACAGCAACGCCTTTAGGTTAAATTCTCCTGCTTGTGCTCATCCCACGACGCATACACCGCTTCCATTCCACAGCTTGTAAAAGTTCTTCAACTAATGGCCTTAGGTACACATCAATGTCATTGCCGGTTGCTTAGGGCCTTGGATGAGAACTGCATCATAATGAACTTCCGCTTCATGCACATCCAAGGAGGAAGGTTATACATACATAGAGTCACGGGCCAGTGCTGTGATTGCTGCTCGCTTCCCTAAAGGATTAATGCCATCCGCGCTTAAAGCAAACCATACGCCTTGGCTCACTTGCAAACTCATCCCAAGATTTCTCTCGATTTTTCTCCATCGCGACCCGCCACCGGTGCTCTCAACTTCCCGCCTTTCTTACGGTCCTCACTGTGCCATCGTGATCAACTTGGCATGCTCTCCGCTTCAACAAACGCTTCAACCGTGGTATTATAGGAGCATACCACATCACCTTCGCAGAACCTCTTCCCGGGGCTCGCCACAACATCACCAGTGGTCATATCGCTCGATCTTATACCGTAATGCACCGTGATACGGCATGCCGCTCAGATCCTTGTACGCACCGCGTAGAGGATGCAACATTAGGGCATGCATGTATCTTCCGACCTCCAATCCTAGAGGGCATACGACCTTCTTTGCTGCGTATGTACCGTCGGGCAATTCGTTATCCTTGGAAGCTTCTTCTTCAATATTTTAAGTAGCTTTCAAATCCTTTGTCAGCACAAGATTCTCTCGCCTTCCATCGCAGCAATTCCAAAGACGGTATCGAGCTTTGTGTTGCCATCTTCGCAATTGGGGTACAACCCTTTTTGTGGTCCTCTAGCATGCGATCGAACTTCAGCTTCTCCTTTGACTTTCGTGATTGCGCCCTTGCATCGAAAATGACCCGCGGAGATCATCATCATCGGACACATCGTCTGGTTCCTCTTGATCTTCAGCAGCTTCACCATTGCAAATCATCATCGCACATCGTCTCGTTCCTCTTGATCTTCCGAGCATCACCGTATTCGGGGGCACATAGTTGTCATCATACTCTTCTTCTTTGCCGCCTTCCATCATAACCCCTATTTCTCCATGCCTCGCCCAAACATTAGAGTGTGGCATGAAACCCTTGTAAAGGTGTGGGTGTGGAGGATTTTCCGTCGAGTAAGACTCAGATTCCCACATATAGGGCATGGACAACACATAAAACCATTCTCGCTTGTTTGCCTCAGCCACTTCGAGAAAATTATGCACGCCTTAATGTACTCGAGGTGTGTCTTGAACCGCATATCCATTGCCGGTTCATCTGTGCATTATATATAATTATGTGTAAAAATCATTACAGTAACATCATGAATAGATAATTAGGTGATCAAATTAATAAAAGTTCATCATCACATTAAAACCAAAGTACATACATAGTTCTCATCTAACAACATAAAGCTCGCAGAGCATCTAAATTAATTAAACCATACACTAAACTATGTAAAACATTTCAATGTGAAAACAAATGCAATCATAATCGCAACCAATGTAACAACCGATCCAACGGCATAATGATACCAAGCCTCGTATGAATGGCATATTTTCTAATCTTTCTAATCTTCAAGCGCATTGCATTCATCTTGATCTTGTGATCATCGATTTACATCCGCAACATGCAACTCCAATATCATCTTCTCCTCCTCAATTTTTCTAATTTTTTCCTTTAACAAATTGTTTTCTTCTTCAACTAAATTTAACCTCTCGGACAATAGGGTCGGTTGGAATTTCCGTTCGACAACCTCCTAGATGAATAAAATCTATGTCACGTTGGTCGGCATAATTGTCATAAACAATAAATGAACCAATAGTTATGAAAAGATAATATATACCACATCCGAATCATAGATGTGACGAGGGCCGACGGGCGGATACCAAAACCATCGCACTATATAAGATGCAATAATAAAAGTAAGAAAATTATACAAGTATATATCTATCTAAACATACAAATAAGAATATTTTTCCTTTCAGAAAGAAGATAAGAACAAGAGGCTCACCACGGTGGTGCCGGCGATGAGATCGGTGCTGGTGATCGACGACGTTGAAGACGGGGACGGGGCGTGACGGACCGCTAAACCTAGACAAATATGGAGGAAAATGGAGCTTGGCGGTCGAGCATGGAGAGGAGAAACCTTATGTAGTGTGGCTTGGGCATTCCATCGAACACCTTGTGTGCATAGGAGGTGAGCTAGAGCACCACCAAGCCCTCTCCCCCTCAGCCAGAAAAAATAGAGCAGTGTGCTCTGCTCTTGCGCGAGGGGGGTATATATAGGCACCACCATTGGTCCTGCTAGTCACACTAACCGACTAAAGGTTTGTTTTTGGTCCCGTTCATGCCACCAACCGACCAATTGTGGTGGGCCAGAGGCGGCCCATTGGTCCCGGTTCGTCCCACCAACCGGGACCAAAAGGTCCTGCATTTAATCGGGACCAATGGCCCACGTGGTCCGCCGCCCTCGGCTCACGAACCGGTCAATGTTCCCATTGGTCCCGGTTCGATTGAACCGACTAATGGGCTGGACCGCCCGACCATCGCCCCTTTTCTACTAGTGTAAGTGTTATATAGAAATGTTAGAAATTTTAGTTATCAAAATCCAATCATTAAAAAATGTTACTTTTTATGGCATATAGCTAGTATTTGTTCTCGACGATGCCCGCCCGCATCTCTCGCCGACCCATCTCGCAATGACGCCCAGCCGACCCATGTCCGGACTGGCTCGCTGGCTGGCACTGGGAGGTACTGCTCGAGGGGCGCCGCTTGATGAGGAACCCGACCTCGGTCCCGCCATCGACCTGATCTCGCTTTGGTGGCGCTCAAGCGCTGGGCCTGGTGCGGAGGGATCTGCCCCGCCGGAGGTGGTACGTCGTCAGTGTCGTGGAGGAGGACGAGCACGCCCATCGCTACATGGTTATGCTAGAGGGTGGAAGGTTCTCCAACACCGGCAGTTTCTTCGGGAACTCACTTCAGCTATGATCCCGTGAGGGTTCCTTCTTTGGTGTCCACACGCCAAGCAGAACCGCGAAAGTGTCCTAGATTCTTCTCGTAGTATTCGATCTTTATTAGCTACCTAGCCAAGTGATGTACTATTCAATATTATATATTATTCGAGACGATGTATTCGAGAATATATCTATTATTCTAGACGATGTATTCGAGATTATATCTATTATTCGAGACGATGTAATTTGAATACTAAATTGTTTTATATTTCTTTTGGATTAGTTAAATAAAAGCTATGGCGCATAATACCGACAGAGAGGGAGAACAGACTATGTTCGATATGATACGTGAGGCCGATGATGATCGAATGAAGAAGATTATGACGACTCAATTTCTAAACAACACCGGAGAGGGTGATATGATATTCGATCGCGATTTAATCGAATTGATGAAGTCATGAACTACGATTATGACGATGACGAAGAACATGTTGATCCTGAAACAACAAAGACCGGCGAGGTATATATATTTATATAAGCAGGCATATGGTGATCATCACATGTTTTAAATGACTTGAAGATATATTAACAAATCGATCTTTGTTCTTTCAGCGATCCGGATTGAGCAAATCTTCAGGCAAAAGGACGAAATGAGGCCCGAACAAAAAGTTGAAGCAGGGCGTAAAGTACAATATCGAGGCATGCAGACCTAATGGCGAACCATTAGCGCCTAAGAATATTGCGGACAAGTTCGCTCGCTGGCGGAGTTCTTGTGAAGGACCAACTCCGATCAAACTTCAAGAATGGAGAGAGCCAAGAAAGCCACGCCCAGATGTTACTTTTGTTGACAAGAATCAAAGAGATCTCGCTGGGATACTCTCATGGAACATTTCACCCTACCAGATCATTTCACGTATGTATGTGCAGAAGTCAAGGACGCTGCTTTAGGAAGATGGCGGTTGCATTCAAGAACCACAAGAATCGTGAATGGAACAAGTACGCCAAGGAGGAAGGAAGACTCCAAGATTCGAGGGAACACTAGAGAACCAAGGTGCTCATTGGGACGATTTCGTGAAATTCAAGGATTCAGAATTAGCTAAGGAACGGTCGAGAATAAACAAGAAGAATGCCGAAAAAGGATAAGTTCCATAAGTCGGGGCCTGTGGCTATGCGGTGGCAATGCCTAATCGGGATAAGTTTGAGAAAGAGATGGAGGATGCAGTGTCACTCCGTTACTAAGAGCTGGCCCCCTGTGGTCGACTTGGTTCTATGCGCATGGGGGAGTTGGACCCAGAGACAGCAATGTTTCGACGAGGGCAAGTCTCAAGGAGCCGACGATGCGATACTTGTTGCAATAGAAGAGGCACGATCGGGGGTGTTCCAGCCCAACAGAGAGAACAACGAGCTTACGCGTGCCCTAGGAAATCCTGAACACCCGGGAAGAACACGAGGCAAGGGTGCTATTCCATGGTATGAGGGGTTTTCAGAATGGAACACCGACTACAGAACCCGTGCGAGAAAGAAGATTGCGAAGGAGAAGAAGAGGAAGACGGAGGAGGAGCAGAGGAAGCGGGACCATGAACGCCTTCAAGGCCTAGAAGCAAGTCAAGCGGAATTGGCAGTCAAATTCTAGCGGCAGCAGGAGCAGATCGACTCACTTACCCAAAGAAAGGGGTCTCAGCAATGCAGAGCTAGCGGATGATCCAAAGACCGATAGCACCGCCCATCCATGCCGAGAAGCAGCGTGGGTTCCGCCCCGACGATGCAATGCTGGGTAGATACCCCGTGGATGACATCATGGAGAACACTAACTGCGAGCTACACGTCAAAATAAAGAATATATCCATGAAGGTGGCGGACGGCGTTGTTTTTACAAATCCCCCCGAGGCAACCTTCCATTGCAACCCGATTCCAAAGGGCTATGCTCGTGTCTTGGTTGATGAGGTGGTGGACCCACCATATTCGGAGCTACAGCTTGACATTCCCGGAGGTGACGACGAGCGCTTTCTGAGAGGCCAAACATCGATCATCCTATGGAAAAAGGATTGCATCATCTTCAAGGCCATCGACACGCGGCCACCGACCTCGTCAAGTCCTCCACCGAGTCAGCAGACTCTCGCCCCGCAGTCCACCAAGTCCGCAAAGTGTCGTGCCACCTCCTCCAAGCACGGCAAAGTGTCGCCACCTCCTCCTCCAAGTCCGCCACAACGCCGACGCCCACCTCCTCCAAGTCCGCACAACCTCAGCCACTCCTCCTCCAAGTCCGCACAGCTCAGCCACCTCCTCGCCCAACTCAGCCCCATCAGCCGCCTCCGCCACCAAGAATCGCAGAAGAGACACTTGCAGCTATGGTGCGTAGCGGTACGAGTCGAGGTAGTACAGGAAGTACAGGTGGAGGCAAGTGATATAAATATGGTCCAAGCCTCACGCCTCTTCCGCAGAGGGCTTATGATAGGTCCGAGGAGGAAATCGCAGCCATATCGAAGGTCGAGGTGGAAGCCCATTTTGCACCGAAACCGCCACCGCCGCCAAGGGAGAAAGTGCCTGAGGAAATGATTGACCACTTCATTCGTATGGCTCAACCACCAGCTCCCAAGCCTGTTGACACAAACTATGAGCGCCAAATCAGGAAGTTAAACCAAGCACGTCTACAAAAGGAGGCGAGCTCGGGATCGAGAAAACATGAAGCAGCTGTCAAAAAATGCGGGAAAACCATTCCCCAGCTGGGAGAACAGGCGGCGCAATCGATCCCCTCGCTTGTTGTGCTAATAACACGTGATAAAGACGCTACGCCAATATTATTGTGGGCAAACAAAGGCACGCTCCCGAGGTGGGCAATGTGGTAATAACGGAGGAGCATATAATGCAAGTGAAGTTCTCAACATCACTGTTGGACAACTCTCGAGATCGAGCCCATGCCCGTGCTTAGAGAGGATGAAATAAAACGGAAATATGTTCGGGCCAACCTTTGGTCGAGCTGCATAAGGTCAAGAACCTCCCAACGAGAATGTATGAATTGCATCAATGGTACATGAACATTACCAAGATTTCAGATCGATTGTCCTCATGGTGAATGTCAAGGAGGAGCATTACTTCCATGAGAAAGCTCGTCTGCTGAGTATTCTCGAATCGTTTCAAGAGTATAATCAAGACGCGACTCGACAAATCTATCGCCGCCTATTGTCTCAGAAGTGATTTCTTTCGTAATTTAAGTCTCAAGCTAGCTATAGTGATCCTTTTGATCAATCATTACCTGTAATTATCCTCACTATATTCTTTTCTCGTGGTATTATGCAGTGATGAAGATGTATGAAATGAGAAAAGGTGGACGCTGGCATTGGGTTCATTGACCCAAACACCGCTAATGAATACACATGGCTAATAAATCCACATCATCAAAAGAATGTAGAGGACAACATGCTAGAGTTCTTGAAGCGCCTCAAATACAATGAAGATATACTACTTCCTTACAACTTTGGATTTCACTGGATCTTGTGTATCATTAAAGTTGATGCCAAACAGCTTGAAATATCGACTCACTACTCACAAAGAAAAGCTGACTATAACATCTTGTTTGGGATAGTCAAATGTAATTTTAATCATTATTAACTATATATCTTGGCCTATTTAGTTCGCTATTTCATGATATGAACTATTTAATAACCCCTTTATTCATTTTCTTTGTCGGGCGGCAGGGCTTGGGCAAGGTTCACCAATACACGAAGGCGTAATGGAAACAAAACCTTAAATGGTTTCACCCAAGGTAAGTAATTATAGTACTAGCTAGCTAGCTAGCTGCCATCCCTTTAATTATCATGCTTTATTAATTATTATCTGATCAAATTCCATTCTCGAAGGCCCTTAAAAGCGCTAGGGACTGATCTGTGTGCATTCTGCATTTGCAGAACATTCACATGATGGCGTCCAAAGGAGCAGATCTCAAAGATGTGAATGGGTACGCTTGTCGTAACACTATTCACAATTTTTACACCATTATCGATATCTAGTCACACAACTAATACACATGCATATTGATCTCCATCTTAACAGCTCAAAGAGGTGCGGAGAAGCTCCTAGAAACGGAGCGTGAGAAGCACTTCAAGAGGAAATAGCGGGATTTTTGCTCGACTGAGTCATAAACCAAGGAGAATACTATTACCCGCTACCACCCCCATGAAAACCACTTCCAATTGTCATCGTGTTCAAGGCACCAATTAGGCTAATGCCACCGCTCCAAAGGCAAAATGCATATGTAGGAGAAATTGTATATAGCTATACATGTGTGTATGTGTGAATTAATTAATATGGTGGTTCGTGAGACATTAATGATATATATATGCATGATTGGTTCCACTAGAAATTTATTTATATATATATATATATATATATATATATATGCATAACATGTACCTGTGGTAGTATCGTAAAATACCAGCAAATGAAAAAGAATTAAAATGGAAACACAAAATTAAATGAAAAGAAATCATAAAACTAAAACCCCCAAACCTTATAGTACCGTTGGTCTTACCAACCAGTACTAAAGGGCTCCCTGCCCTCGGAGTGGCTCGTGCATGGTGGTCCCTTTCTTTTAGCACCGGTTCGTATGAACCGTACTAAAGGGGGCCTTTAGTGCCACACTTTAGTGCCGACACGGAACCGCACTAGAGGGTTTTACGAACCGTGCTATTCGCCTTGCCTCGCACTAGTGTGTTAGTTGCTTGCTTATTTATTTCCTTATTGTCTTTTTTAGTTGTTTACTTGTAGTCACTGCAGTTCTTTTCCGCGTTTTTCTAGTGGCCACAATAACATATTTTTGGTAACTAGGCCACAATAATAATCATGGCAACACACAGACTATTGTAACCATGGGCCTCCTACGGGCCATAGGATCCATGGGCCTTCTATGGGCCGTAGGATCCATGGACTTTCTACGGGCCGTATGATTCATGGGCCTTCAACGGGTCGTATGATATATGGGCCTTCTATGGGCCGTATGATCCATGGGCCTTCTACGGGCCATAGGATCCATGGGCCTTCTATGAGGTGTATAATCATTTCGCCAAACATGGGCCATACTATTCATGGACCATAACGGGCCATTAATAGGCCGTATTTGATAATGTTATGAAAACAGCCCAATAGGTTAACGGGCCAGAAATGGGACGAATGTAACCATAGGCTGAATTTGGCCCACAAACGGAACATGCCAGTAACGGACCGTAACTAACCGAATTCTAGAAATGAGACCAAGAATAAATGGGACCTTAGAAGGCCGAAAGGTAACACGGGCTGGAAACGTCCGACGAAATAATGGGCCGTTAAAGGGTTAAAGCGACACACTATTCATTATGGGCCAGTTTCATCTCGGGCCTCATATGGGCCGAAATACATCATGGGGCATACATGGGCCAGAAGTTACAACGGGCTGGAATCATATTGGATGGCCCAGATGAAGCTACTAGGCTTAATTTCGATAGGACGTAACGGGCCGGGAGTTAGCAGGCTGTAAATGGGCTATATACAAACATGCCGTTAATAGGGTTTCCGTGGGCCGGGCCGTTAACTTTTGACCAAGTCAAGTGGGCCGGCCTTTTCACCGGAATAGGCCTCTTTTGGGCCGTGCCAAGTGTCGACGTATCATAGGCGCCTCCTATCCAATGAGTGGATGACATCTATCCCAACGGTGAGCCAACTCGTGTTTCCTCTGGCCATTGAGAATTTTACACGTGGAAAATCCCCATTGGTCCGGGCTAACGGGTTATCGGATCCAAAACCGGACCCGATAGCTTAAGGAGACCGTTATGGTGGATGCCACGTGTCGGTCACCCTTGACGAAAGCACTTCCATGATGCGGCATTTTGTAGGACCTTGAAGTATGACTAGAGGGGGGGGGGGTGATTAGACTACTTGACCAATTAAAAACTTAGCCTTTTCCCAGTTTTAGAGTTTGGCAGATTTTAGGTGTCTTAGGACAAGTCAAGCAATCATCACAAAAATTCAAGCAAGCATGCAAAGAGTATACGAGCAGTGGAAATTAAAGCATGCAACTTGCAAGAAAGTAAAGGGAAGGGTTTGGAGGATTCAAACGCAATTGGAGACACAGATGTTTTTGGCGTGGTTCCGATAGGTGGTGCTATCGTACATCCACGTTGATGGAGACTTCAACCTATGAAGGTTAACGGTTGCGCGAGTCCACGGAGGGCTCCACCCACAAAGGGTCCACGAAGGAGCAACCTTGTCTATCCCACCATGGCCGTCGCCCACGAAGGACTTGCCTCACTAGCGGTAGATTTCACGAAGTAGGCGATCTCCTTGCCCTTACAAACTCCTTGGTTCAACTCCACAATCTTGTCGGAGGCTCCCAAGTGACACCTAGAAAATCTAGGAGACACCACTCTCCAAGAAATAACAAATGGTGCGTTGATGATGAACTCCTTGCTCTTGTGCTTCAAATGATAGTCTCCCCAACACTCAACTCTCTCTCATAGGTTTCGGATCTGGTGGAAAGAAGATTTGAGTGGAAAGCAACTTGGGGAAGGCTAGCGATCAAGATTCGTATGGTAGGAATGGAATATCTTGGGCTCAACACATGAGTAGGTGGTTCTCTCTAAATGGTAAGTTGGAAGTGTAGGTTTGTTCGATGGCTCTTCCACTTTAATGAAGAGGAGGTGGAGGGGTATATAGCCTCCACACAAAATCTAACTCATATACACAATTTACTAAACTCGTGGCACCGATTCAATGAGACTCGGTCGGACCGATTTAGTAAACCTAGTGACCGTTAGGATTTTCGTGGGACCGACATGCAACTCAGTAGGACCGATATGGTTAGGTTAGGGCATAACGTAATCTCGGTGAGACCGACATACAAACTCGGTGAGACCGATTTGGTAATAAGCTTTCCAAAGAGTTAGTCAGTAAACTCGGTGGGACCGATTTGTTCTTTTCGGTGAGACCGAAATGTTACAAAAGGGAAACAGAGAGTTTACATTGCAATCTCGGTGGGACCGATCGCTCACTTCGGTTAGACCAAAACGTTACGAAGGGAAAACAGAGATATTACAATCCCATCTCGGTGAGACCGAGATCCCTATCAGTAGGACCGATTTTCCTAGGGTTTGTGGCAGTGGCTGTGACACCCAAACTCGGTGGCGCCGGATAGAAAGAATCAGTGGGGCTGAGTTTGACTTTAGGTTTAGGTCATTTATGGATGTGAGAAAATAGTTGAGGGTATTTGGAGCATATCACTAAGCACATGAAGCAAGATGCTCATTAAGCAACACCTCATCCCTCCTTGATAGTATTGGCTTTTCCTATAGACTCAATGTGATCTTGGATCACTAAATTATAAAATGAAGAGTGTCGGAGTAATGGGCCACGGGTAGGCTCACCCGAGTCCCAAGATTTACCAAGACTTTGTGCCAGCTCCGCCTAGCTGGGCCCCAAGCCGAAACTCCGCCCTCTGGGGCCGGCTGGCTTAGTGGCCGGCTGCCAGAGGGCGGGTGACCCAAGACTACGGCACTCCGGGCAGCCGGCTCCTCGCAGCCGCCTTCCAGAGAGGGCGGCAACAGGCAGGCGGCCACCTCACAACTGCAGCATGGCCGAGCCCCCCTTCGAGAGTACAAGATAAAGCAAGGCTACAGTAAGGCGCGTCGCCTCCAATGCTCAGACGGCATATACAAAGGTTCGCATAAACGGAGATCTCCGCACGTGGGGCACCGTGCCATGTCTCCCCGACGTTGTTCGCATGCATGGAGTCCTGCCCCCACGACGGCCTGTTGGTACGGCCTGCCAGAGGCGGGCCCTATCGGGGCAGTGACCTCAAGGAAGGCGGCAGAAGCTCGACCAAGCAGATTCAAGAGGAGCTGGCCTCCAGCAGGCGGCCGTCCCTTATCCCGAGGCATGCACGCCATTGCTTAATGAGACCAGGTGGCTACGAAGGCCTCCACCAGCGGTGGGATCAGAGCCACGCAAAGGTGAGCAAGCTCATCACTAACGACACGGGCATAAGAAGCAGCCACCAACCAGTCGGGCGGGCCCTATCGGGCAGTGACTCAAGGAAGGCGCGCAAGCTCACCAAGCGGATTCAAGAGGAGCCGCCCCAGCAGCGGCCGCCCTTATCCCGAGGCATGCACGCCTAAGCTAATGAGACTGTGTGTATAGCAAGGGCCTCCAGCCAGCGGCGGATCAGAGCTACACAAAGGTGAGCAAGCTCGCCACTAACGACACGGCCATGAAGCAGCCACCATCCGCTGGCGGGCCCACCAGCGGCGGGCCCCAGAGATCGCTAAAAGCCGAGGTCGGAGACATTGACAGCCGGGCCCAAAGAGCTGCCAGATTACCATTGTACCCTCAAGGGGTAGGCCTATAAACCCCCTGTGCCACCCATGCAAAGGGTTCACCCCATTAGAACTAGCCACCCTTAGAGCAGGAAAAGAGCTGCCTTGCCTCCTCCCCGCCTAGAAAACAGCTTGAGGAGCACCATTGTATCACTTGTGCCTTAGTGATCATGCGGAGACCCCGCAGAAAGAGTGACTAGGGGTGTTATCTCCTAGGAGAGCCCCAACCTCGGTAAAGTACGCCGGCTCGCGGTTCACGCCTTTATCCCGCTTCTGTGCACCGCGACGCTTCTACTCGCTCCCACCATGATAAGCCAGCCATTGGCATATGTCGCACCCAACCCCCGACATTTGGCGCCACCGTGGGGCGAGGTGCACCTTCTCCCGGAGTTCGCTTCCGACGGGAACCATGTTCTTCCTCGGCGAAGCGGTTAACCTCAAGCACACCCGACGGCGTCAGCCTCGACGCGCTGCATGGCGCGGAGATCGCCTGCGCGGCGAGTTGCCTTGCTAACCTCGTCGAAGAGATCGACCTCTCCGATGAGCCAGCCTCCGACGCGGGCACAAGTTGCCCCGAGAGCCGCCTCGTCAGCCTCCTCGACCAGCTCCATGTCACCAGCGAGCCTGCTGTCGACCTAGAGTCCGTTGTCTCGACCGATCCGATGATCGTCGACTCTGACACGGTGTCGCTCGACACGTTTCCCACCAACGTGGTGGTCTACGAGGAGCCGCCTCCTCATGAGTACAACGGCGGGAGCACCATCACGAAGGTGCTAGTCATCAACGAGGAGCACTCGGACGGGCGTGCTCAAGATCCCTTCGAGGCCACCCTGCGCGACCTCACGGCGCCCATTCCCGAGGGTGCGGATGCTGAGGTACTGGAGGCATGCCGCCTCCAGCTTATCGAGAGCGCTGGTCGCTTGGCCAGCATGCGCTGGCTATCGGACGCCTATCGGCGCAAGATGGACCAGGCCGTAGGCGGCACGCCGGCTCCTGGCGGGCCCAGCCACCTCGACACCGTTCGGCAACATGGCGCGACCATCGCCACCATGTTCGGGGCGGAGTGCCCCGTCTATGCCACGCCTACAGAGAACATACGGGCCGCCCAGGCGGTGACGGATGAGCTGAACAAGTACAACGGCGACGAACTCCGCCACATGACGGAACGAAGTCCAGAGCTTTCGGACGCTGCAGCAAGACAAAGACGAGGTCGCCGCTATGCTGAAGACCCAGCCGAACGAAACAACGAGCCGCCCCCACGCCGAGAGCATGGGGCGATCTCCCGAACACCAACTGGCGGCACCCGCGGAGGAAAGGGCAATGAGCCGACTGCTAGCCGCAGTCGGACACGCATCTCCATCAAGCGGGACGAGGAGGGCATCTGCAGTAAGAGAGCGGCGAGGCGACCTGCCGCCCCCCGCCGTGGAGTGAGATACCCCACTCCGCCTCGCCACGCGACTCCGACACTCGGCGACCGCTTTGGCCGCCGAGGAGTCGGAGAGAACGATGTTTCGCCACCGGATCGACCATCTCAACCGATCCTCGGCGTTGAAGAAGAAGATGCACCGCCCGCCCCGCCGCCCGGATCCGTGATGAGCCCTTCCCCAAAGGGTTCACCCTCCCACGAGACACGCCCAAATACACCAGCTCTATGAAGCCGGAGGACTGGCTGGTCGACTACTCCATAGCCGTCAGCATAGCAAACGGCAACAAGCGAGTTGCCGTGAAGTACGTCCCGCTCATGCTTCAAGGCACTGCTCGGACATGGCTCAACAGCCTGAAGCCCCATAGCATCAACAGCTGGGTTGATTTCACCGAGGTCTTCATCCACAACTTCACCAACACTTACAAGCTGCCCCCCAAGCCCTGGCAGCTCTCTTTATGCGTCCAAGGGCCCATAGAGTCCACTCGCGACTACCTCATGCGCTGGACCGAGCTGCGCAATTCATGCGAGGGTGTGCACAAGGTGCGGGCAATCGAGTACTTTACTACCGGCTGCCGAGAGGGCACCCTCCTCAAGCATCGACTCCTCTGCGACGAGCCCAAGACCCTTGATGAGCTGCTAGTCATCGCCGACAAGCACGCCACGGCCGACTCCTCCATGAAGGCGGAAATCCTGGTTGACACGTCTAGAAAGGTGGCACCTCAGCACCTCGACCGGCCGGTGACGCCAACATGACAAAGAGCTAGAGATAACAAGTTTAAAGGCCACTCAGCCGCTTCCACCAGCCGGCAGTGGCGACTGTCGAGGATCAAGAGCCGTAAGGGCAGCCAGCCCCCAAGCGCGTATGGGCGGCAAGTCCAATTGGTTGCCCGCCTTCATTTAACAGACCTTAGATGCGCCGCAAATTCCATAGCGCGCCAAGCCCTCCAACCACACCACTGAAGTGTCACTGCTCACCAGAATTGCCAAGGAGATGGACTCTCCTCCTTCCACTGCCGGACCGCCGCCCCCGAACTCCTGAAGAATCGGGCGGCCCACCGGCCGGCGCCTTTAGAAGACGAGTACCCAGAGGAACACGGAGCTTATGTTGTGTTCAGCAGCGTGGCTGATGAAAGACGCAACAGACGGCAATAAGGACAAGAAGTGCAAGCAGTGGCCTCCAACACCCAAGAGTTCATGCATTTGTCCGAGAAGCCTATTAGTTGGAGCAGGGCCGACCACCCGGAAGTGATGCCTTCCCCTGGTTCGTACGCCCTGGTCCTAGAAGCGACCCTTGCAACAGAGAGACGAGCAACCCGTTTCTCCGTAGTCTTGATAGATGGCGGCAGCAAGATCAACATCCTATATCGCGGATACGATGGAGAAGTTGGGAATCAAGGTACAGCTCGTCCCCAGCCGGATCAGATTCCATGGCATAGTCCCCGCCTTCTCTCGCCACCAATCGGCAAGACCTGTGATTGATGTCCTTCGGGACAAGAATCACTTTCGCCGAGAGCCAGTTTGGTTTGAAGTGGTGGATCTTTAGAGCCCCTACCATGCATTGCTAGGCCAGCCTGCTCTAGCCAAATTCATGGTAGTCCCCCACTACGCCTACCTCAAAATGAAGATGCCGAGTACCATGGGAATCCTGACAGCAGTTAGAGACTAAGAAGTCGATCGCTTGCGCCGCAGATAGCAGCCGGCTGGCCGAGTCCCTCGTGATTGCAGCCGAGAAGCAGCTCCTTGACCGGGTGGTGGCGCTAAGGTGCAAGAAGCCGGAAATGCCACCCACACCCCAGGAGTCGGGAGCCGAGGGCCTGCTCTGCCGCCAAAGAAACAAAGAAAATACCCTTGGACCCAGAAAGCACCCGGAGAGGCACGCTATCATAGGCACAGCCTTGACGGCAATAGGAAGGCGAAGCTCCGATTTCTCCGCGGAGAATCGACATCTTCGCATGGTCCCCCAAAGACATGCCGGGTGTTCCGATGGATTTCGCCGAGCACAAGCTACATGTCTGACCTGACGCTAAGCCGGTCAGGCAACCCTTGTGCCGCTTGTCAGAAGAGAAGAGAAGAGTTGTTGGAGAAGAGATAGCGCGACTCCTGGCAGCCGGATTCATCATGGAAGTATTCTTCCCAGAGTGGCTGGCCAACCCAGTTTTAGTATTGAAGAAGAACAAGCAGTGGCGCATGTGCATCGACCACACCAGCCTCAACAAAGCCTGCCCCAAAGATCCCTTTGCTCTGCCGAGGATTGATCAAGTGATCGACTCCACAGCCGAATGCGAGCTGTTGAGTTTCTTGATGCATACCAGTTATCACCAGATAAAACTGAACCCGCCGACAGTCAAGACCGCCTTCATCACGCCCGCTTGGAGCCTTCGCACACCGACCATGACGCTCGGCTTGAGAAATGCCGGCGCCACGCTTCAAAGATTGTATGCAAAAGTGCCTCCTCAAGAAACTCGGCAGAAATGCCCATGTATATGTGGATGATGTGGTGGTGGAGACGGAGAAGCGTGGCACTCTGCTAGAGGACCTCAAGGAGACCTTTGAAAACCTGCGCCGATTCCAGATTAAGCTCAACCCGGAGAAATGTATCTTTGGAGTACCAGCCGGCCAGCTTCTTGGTTTCCTGGTCTCAGAGCGCGGCATAGAGTGCAATCTTGTGAAGGCCAAGGCAATTGAGATGATGAAGGTGCCTACCCGACTGCTGGACGTGCAGAAATTCACCGGCTGCCTGGCGTGAGTCAGCCGTTTCATCAGCCGGCTGGGCGAGAAGGCCCTTCCTCTATACCAACTCATGAAGAAGACCACCTTTTTCGAGTGGAACGACAAGGCGGACGAAGCATTTCTCCAACTCAAGAAGATGTTTGCAACCCCGCCTGTCCTGGTAGCTCCGACTGAGATGGAGCCCATGCTCCTCTACATTGCAGCCACCAGTCGGGTTGTCAGCATAGTCATGGTAGTAGAGCGCAAGGAGAAGGACAAAGCATTGCCGGTCCAGAGACCAGTGTATTACTTGAGCGAAGTATTGTCTGCCTCCAAGCAAAACTACCCCCACTACCAGAAGATGTGTTACAGTGTGGATTTTGCCACCAAGAAGCTAAAGCCTTACTTCCAAGAGCACCCCATAACTATCGTCTGCACAGCCCCGCTTGCTGAGATCATTGGAAGTCGGATGCCTGTCGAAAGTGGCCAAATGGGCTATTGATCTCTCTCTACACCATCTATTACCGTGTTGCACCGCCATCAAATCACAAGTGTCACGACTTCCCGCCGACAAAAACCCAATATTTGCCGTCAAGGCCAGACGCCACTCATTGGCGATGCATTTTGATGGTTCAAAATGTGCATCGCCTAGGAGCCGCGGCCGCCCTCACCTCTCCCAAAGGCGCACAAGCTTAAATACATACCGCAAGTCCACTTCACCGCCTCCAACAACGTAGCAGAATATGAGGCACTCATACACGGCTCCGGCTGTTAAGGAACTCTGCATTCGCCGGATCCTCGTTATGGTGACTCTGACTTGGTGGTCCAACGTTTTCAGCGCATCGGGAGGCCAAGGATGCAAACATGGCGAAGCTACCGCTCGGTGCAAGAACTCAGCGGATACTTTGATGGGTGCGAAGTTCTTCACGTGCTAAGGAATGACAACGAGCAAGCAGATGCTTGGCACGGATTGGCTCCACCCGACAAGCATACCGCCGGGCCGCCTTTACGCCGCTTTCTCGAAGCCGCCTATAAAGCCGCTCCGATTCAGACTCCATTTGTGCCGCTTCAAGCAGCGGATCCGACTTGATGACCTCAGGCCGCACGGGTTTTGATAGGCGCAGGGGATCATACAGCCATGACCAACTGGGACTTGAGCCCGCCCGGACTTCACCAATTGGCCAGTGGACTTCTTCAAGACAAAGAAAGGAAGCAGCCGCCAACCCACCGCCTTCCGGGCCAACCGCACTCGTACAAGTTGTAGAGGTTGCAGTCGAAGAAATTGCGGCGCCCTCATGGGCTCAGCCGATCCTCAAGTTCCTGGTGAATAAGGAGCTGCCAACCGATGAAATCTTAGCCCGACAAGTACAGAGGCGAGCTGCAGCTTATATCGTAGTCAACAAAGAGCTGGTGCGAAGAAGAGTCACAGGAGTTTATCAGCGGTGTGTGGAGTCGGACCAAGGCCAAGCAATACTCAGAGATATCCATCAGGCGAAAAGGCCACCACGCTGCTTCAAGAGCATCAGGCCAAAGCTCTTGGCCACGGGTTCTTCTTCCGCCGATCACCGTGAAGAGGCCAAAGAGCTGGTCAAGAAGTGTCAAGGGTGCAGCCGATTCCGCTCCAAGCCACACCAGCCGCTCCTCGACTCAAGACCATTCCCATAGCCCGCCCTTGCCGTGGGGATTAGATATAGGGACCATTCAAGACGGCCTGCTGTGGCATGACTCACTTGTTGGTTGCAAGGGACAAGTTTACCAAGTGGATAGAGGCAAAACCAATCAAGAAGCTGAATGGGCCGATCGCCGTGACCTTCATCGCCGACATCACCACGCTGCACGGCATCCCACACAGCATCATCATCGACAACGCACTAACTTCGCTAAGGAGCCTTTGGCTCATTTCTCGTGTGACACAGGCATCCGCCGACCTAGCATCCGCCGCCCACCCACACCAAACGGGCAGGTGGAACGCCAGAACGGCCTCATTTTGTCCGCCTCAAGCCCCGACCGTCGAGCCTCTTAGCTGCTCGCCGGGCTGCTGGCTCGATGAGCTGCCGGCCATCCTTTGGAGCTTGCGCACAACTCCTAACAAATTAATAGGCTTCACGCCTTTCTTCCTCGTCTACGGTGCCGAAGCCGTCATCCCGACGGATATCGAATTTGACTCCCCAAGAGTCACCATGTACACCGAGGCGACGCCAAGGAAGCACGGAAGACGGCGCCGACCTCTGTGGAGGAAGGCCGGTTGTGGCACTCAGTACCGGCCGCCATCTACCAGCAGAGTTCTCATACGATACTACAACCGCAAGGTAAAGCCAAGGTCCTTCCTGGAGGGATACCTTGTGCTCCGGCTGATCTAGCGAACAGCTGGACAGCACAAGCTCTCGGCACCTTGGGAAGGCCCTTTTATCATCAGTAAGGTACTAGGTAATGATGCCTACTATCTGATCGACACCCAGAAGCCCAGAGCACGCAAGAGAGATGATTTAGGCAAAGAAACGGAGAGGCCGTGGAACGCAAACATCCTCCGAAGGTTTTACAGTTGAAAGCACTATGTATCACGCTACCTTTCGTACTATGTATAAAGACTCCGAGTCCCCCAAGAAGAGCTCGGGGATTGCCCTCTTTTTATCTATATGATAAGTATCATGCCTATGAGAATGTACACTATTTTTCTTCCGCCTAGCACCGGGTTCGACCAGTCGGCCCGGAGCCTCGCCACCTTCTACAATATGCCGCCTCCTGCAGCCGGACAAGTAGTGTGCCGGCACCAAAGCCTCCTTTGTCAGAAGCACCAGTCAGCAGAGCGATCGCATGGTGGGCAAGGTTGCAAAAGAAGTGCCCCACACGAAAAAACGACTAAGGAAGAAGGCACATATAGTAGAAGGCGTATCAACACCTAGTCGTTCTTCGCCTGGCGCCTGGACGACCGACCCCACCTTACTACCCAAAGCTCGAATGGTTAAACTTAGCCCCTCACAAATGGCTAGAGTGCTCAAACCAGCCATGGTTCGCAGAGCGCCGCCTGGCCGGTGAAAGCAAAGCCAAAGGGTCGGCGGCAAAGGAAAAAACCAAGGAGAAAAAGGAAAGAAGAGTGGAGGTCGGCACAGCAAGCATAAGCAATGATAAAATATTTTTACATGGATAAAGGCCTCTGGCCAGCATTCAAACGGAGTTTGATATACACCCCGAGGGCGGAATTGCGCGAATTTAACAGAATATTCAGAATATCAAACAGAAAGAAGATAAAATCCTAAGGAGCAGCAGAAGACTCCGACTGGGCAGTGCTGGTTGGCGCAGTAGAGGACTCCGGCCGGGCGGTGCCGGTTGGCACGGCAGAAGGATTCGGTTGGTCGGTGCTGGATGGCGTGGCCAAGGGCTCCGGCTGAACGCTGGAGTCGGCCGCACCATCTGGCCGGCAGGCGGCTCCGTCTGAGCAGAGGGATCGCCGGCTGCAGGCAAGGCATTGGAGTGCTGGAGGACGAAGTCGGGGGCATACGTTGGAGGAACGGGCGGTGGGTCCACCCCCACCTGAACGCCCAGAGAAAGGCGCGGCGCCGGGCGTGGGTTTGCTTGAGGCCCGCCGGTGGGGCCGACCGTCCGCCTGACCTCCGCATATCGATGTCGCTCTCCTCGCCTTTCCTCCTCCTCCTCCTCCTTCCTCCTCCCGCCTTCCCCTTCGTCGCTGGAGTCGGCGACTTCAACGGAATCTTTGTCCTCCCGGTTCAGCCCGAGCCACTGGCGGAGCTCGCCGCTTCCTCGACCACCTCCGGCACAAAGACATTGGTGTCGGTGAAGTCGGTGATCGCCGCCGCCCTGTTGATGAGCTCGGCTTCCACCACCGCCTACTCCTCCTGCGCCTCCAGCCGGAACGTGGCTAACTGGGCTAGATCTAGCCTAGGGTACCACGCCTTGACGAATTCCAAGGCCCGGCGTGTCTTCGCCGGGTTGCCGAGCCTTCAGCCTCCAGCGGCTGGTCGCTACATCTCCAGCCGGGCAGTCCGACTTGGAGTGCGCGGAGCCGGAAGGCCTGGCCAGAGGGCGGAAACCGCCTGGGCTCCAGCGCGCTGGAGGTGGCGCAGCAGGTGGTGGGCAGGCCGAAGCCAGGCCTGAATGCTGAGAACCTGTTCGCCAAGGGTCTGCGGGGCATCTGCAGCGGTTTATGACCTCCCGCTTCTTCGCTTCCTCAAGGCTGGGCCTCGATCATTTGGATCGCGGCTACGGAATGGCCCGGGAAGAAGTCTGCACGAGTAGAAGAAGAAAAAAGGCCAAGACCATAAGCAAGAGCAGGCAGCTCAAAGCAAGAAACTAGGGGAGCAAGGCTTACCATCGACTGTCTTCGATGCGTCAGCCAGCTGCCGCCACCGGGCCTCCTTGTCGGCCCAGCAGCTGCTCGAGCTCAAACTCGGCGAGGAGGCTGGTCCGCGCCGTCTCCGCCTTCTGCTGGGCCGCCTTGAGGATTTCCGCCTGTTCGGCAAGTTGGGCGACCAGGCGGTCCCGCTCCTCCGCCAGCTTGCTGCACTCTACCTCCTTGCCACGCAGGGTGGTGTCGGCTTCACCCAACTACTGCTGCAGGGCGACATTGGCCTATGAAGAAAGAAAGAGGAGAAGAAGGCATCAGTCAAGCAAAAAAGACAAAGGAAATAAACAATCGAGAGATTCGCCCGATCGCCAAAGCAGTGGCCCAACCTCGGGACTACAGCCACGAAGGCCAGCAACCGGCCGAAAGGAAGTAATCGACATGGGAAAAAGAATAATCGAGGAGATTCGCCCGATCGCTCGCCAGCAATCGGCCGTAACCTCGGGATTACAACCCGCTGGTGCGCCAGCGTGCCCCGCCAAGAAAGAAGATGAACTTACGCCAGCTCCTACGAGATGGGCTGCCTCACGCCCAGCCTCGAACCTTGGAGTTGTAGGCGGTCGCGCAAGGTTGTGATAATCCTGCAGCGAAACATCAAAATAAAGTCAGAATCGACAATAAGTTAAAGTGCCCACTGGCTGCTCAAAGAGCCAGCCCAAACTTGGGGACTACACCTGCTGGGTGTGTTTGCATGCCCCCACGAGAGAAACAAAGAAGGTCATTCAAGAAGAAACCAAAAGACAAGTTACCCGGATGGCGTGTGTAACCCAAGTAGGCTCACAGCAGCGCTTGAGCGCCACCGCCCGCCGGAGCTTGGCTCGACGCCAAGAGACGCCTCATTCAGGGCGCCGGTTCTGCGGACCCAACCCACGGGCGCGGGCGCTGGTCGCTTCGGTGTCAAGGGCCGACGAGCTCGAGGCGCCGATCTTCGCGTCATGGCGCCGAGGCCGCTTTCTCCAGAGAAGCGGCGCTGGGAGTAGGGACCGTGGGAACCAGGACCGCATGCACCGTAGTCCCGACCGGTGGCACCGGCGGCGCATCGATGTTCGCCCCGCTGCTCGCCGCTGGCGGAGGCGGCGGGGCGGCGCACAAAGACGCCCAAAGATGGCTACGCCGCCGCCGCTTTGGATCGGGTAGTCACCGCGGCTCTTCCGTGTCGCCAAATCAGGCGGAGGCGCGGCAGTGTTCAGGGGGGCCACAAGTAGTTGCTTTGGCAAAGGACGGCCTCCGCGAAGCCGCCTCCTTCTTCGCGCCCAGGCTTCCGCCACCGCAACGCTTCATGCAGACGCCGCATAAGTCCGCCGCCTTGGCAGGCGGTCGGCTCGCATTATCGCGCGCCTCCCACGCATTCCGCTTCTGTCCGCCTCCCCGAGGTCGGTGGCCGGGTCGACAAGCGCCGCTGGTCGAGGACGCCGCCGTTTAATTGAGGACCGAGCTGGCGCTCGACTTCTCAAGGGACAAGGGCCCTCAAATAAGAAGGCAGTTAGAAGATTTTCACGACTGCATTGATGAAAAACAAGGAGTAAGGGAATGATGCTTACGCCGACACTATGACAGGCACCTTCGCTGCCTTTGGTATCGGGCCTTTTGCCGCGTCTCTCCGCCTGGTCGCCACGGCCGGTTCTTGGCTTTAGAGCGCCGCCAACAGGGTCGAGCCTCGCTTCGCTGGCGCTTGCTGGGCGGGCGGCCCTAAGAGGGGCGGCACCGGGGGGCAGAGCTTCGGCGGGCGCGCTCGCCATTGTCTTCGCCATCGCCAGGCCAAGCCTCCATGCCGCCTCGAGCCGCCTGCCTACTACCGCCGTCTGCTTCGCCTCCGCCGCCGTCAGATTGCCGACCAGGGCGGCCGCCCCGAAGTCGGGGTCATCCACGTCACTCTCCACCCTATCCGCCTGGAGGTTATCACCCGACCCCAGGAGGGCGCCCGTTGCCTCAGACATATAAATCTGCAACCAAGAAGGAATCAAGTCTTGAAGGGAGGCGCCATAAACAGAAACAAAGCAAAAGAAAGCGGTTCAAAGGACAAATACAAGAAACTTACCGCAGGAGGCGGGTTGTGGCGAGAGTACGGCCGCTTCCCGTACCGCCACTCCTTCTTCGACAACTTGAGGTCGGAGATCTCGTTCACCATCTGCGAGACTTCGGCAGGCGTCATTCCCTTCGTGCACAGCCGGCATGGATCGCGGTGTCCGCCCATCCGGAAGATCGGATGAGGGCGGCTCTGGAGAAGGAGGACCCGGCGCTCCACGAAGGCGACGAGGAGGTCGGAGGCCACGAGGACCTCCGACTCCTGGAGCATTCGGAGTCGGCCAATGGCAGCCGCCACGTACGCTGACACCGGCTTCGGCTTGTACTTCCAGGAGACACGGGCTCCGGTGGGGGGGCCGGCCTTGTAGGCCGGCAAGTTGAGGAACTCGGCAGCAGGGTCCACGTTCTCGACGTGGAAATAAGACTGATGCCACATCTTCATTGATTGCGCCAGCTTTATGACGGGGAAGGCGTTTCGCCGCGCCAGCGGCGACGGCGATGAAGCCCCACACTGCCGCCACCTCCTTGGCGGAGGTGCCGAAGTTTTCCAAGAAGAATGCTCCCCAGCCTAGATGGTGGGGAGGATGCCGAGGTAGCCCTCGCACGCCGTGACGGCGGTGGAGAGCAAGGTCACGGCGCGGAGATGGTGGGGTTGAAGGTTGTAGAAGTGAGGAAGGTGCGGAAGAAGCCGCCTCGAGGTCAAGCCCCGCATGAAATGCAAGCGAAGACGACCCGCCGCTTCAAGGGCGCCGGTGAGATCTCCGTCTCCGGCAGCACCCGCGCCTTGACGAAGGCCGCGCTGGGCATCCGGCGTGTGTCGCGGAGGAAGGCGATGTGATCCTCAATCATGGTCGACCCATCCCAGTCGCCAATGGCTTCGGCTGGCTGCGCGGAGGGGAGGGACGCGTCGGCGACGAGTAATGACGGCAGCGCTATGGCAGCAGCAGCAGAGGCTGAGAGGAGAAGAAGAGTGGGAGGGGGCGCAGGAACTTTGCCGCACCTCTCCCCCCTCCCTACTTATAGCGCCCGGGCTATGTAGCCGAGGGGGCGGGACATGGGGTCGTGGGATTAATCGCGCCCACGCCCCCATCGCACCCCTTCTCCCGCCGCGATTTATTCTGGCCGTGAATAGTCGGGGATGGCAACCGCCTCCAAAGACAAAGTGAATCCGCCCGCCGCCGAGGCATGGTAGTGGCGGGCCTGCCAGTGTC